>JBBPDA010000009.1:25605896-25616853 GCA_037974385.1 Arnoldichthys spilopterus
AATAAACACGCCAAGATCCTAAACTACTGCAATAAATAAATATGCCAAGATCCTAAACTACCACGGAGAGGAACTTCATACATACATATGCCAAGTTCTTGTACTACTAAAGAGAGAACTACAGCAATAGATACATGCTAAATAACTAATAATAGGTCTTGCTTATTTGCTAATCCATATGAACAAAACAACTACTCAACTTTGTACATCTTTATCTTTTTGTTTTTTACCATCAGATTTTGGGAATCACAAATCCTCAGGGTGTGAAGCGGTACATTGCGGCAGCTTTCCCAAGTGCTTGTGGAAAAACCAACCTGGCCATGATGAAGCCAGCACTGCCAGGTTGGAAGGTGGAATGTGTGGGAGATGATATTGCCTGGATGAAGTTTGACAGTCAAGGTAAGAGAACTCAAGAGAGGTCATAGTGATTAGTGTCTTTAGATCTCTAATTGTGCTAGTGCTGCTACTATCCTGCAAGTCAGACCTCTGGCTCTTTCCTAATCTTGTCTTTTGTTATGTTAAAGTAGACAACTGATATGATCCAAATCACTCCTACACTCTTACTTTATATACACATATATACACACACATAACACAACATAGGTAAAAACAATGAGAAAGTGGAGCTACAATAGGATGTTCCATACAGGGATATGGAGGATACAGGAGGTTTTAAAACAGTCAGTTAAAACTCAGTATTGGTTAGAAAGTTGCCATTACACTCTGTAAGAGGCTTATTTTGTCAAGCTAATATCTAATTTATTTGAAAAGTTCTGAACAGGAAACATGGTTTGTCCTAATATTTCATTACAACATGGCACAGAAGGGTTAACAATGAACGCAGTGTGTTCTTACCTTTCTTTCATAGTCAGGAATTAAGTTTTTAAACCACAGTAGCTCTTTTGTGGGATCGGACCAGCTGGGCCAGAGCCCATCCCAGTGCTCATAGTGTGAAAGGTAAAGAATCACTCTAGACAAGTTGCCAATTCATCTCACACAGGCAAGCACACAGACAAACATGTTACCATTGTCATGGAGACATATATATATTTTATTTATTGATTTATTTATTTTTTGGACACAGTACAACAGTGTGGCTTCACAGACATAAAGTGTGTGTGCCTGATTGGCCTACCAGCAGTACAGATTTGTCTCCTTTTAAAAATGTATGGCACATCATAAAGAGAAGACTCAGAAAACAGTGCCCGTGTACTACTGAGCATCTGAAGTCTTGTATCATGCAAGAATGGGCAACAATTCCACTAGCAAAACTGGAACAAATAGTTCCCTCAATTCTCAAATGACTAAAATGTGTAATCAAAGAGAAAGGTGGGGTTACACAGTGGTAAATATGCCTCTGTCCTAACTTTGTTTAGATGTACAAAATACATTTAAGGTGTTTAGTGAAAACTCTGGAAATGTTTTCTTTGTACTTTAGACAATTAAATAAAGGTTCAAGAAAATTAATAGAAATTTCCAGAAACAGGGTTTGTAGTATTGTAAGGGGCAGGGTCCCTTTAAAAGAAAAAGGGGGATTGTCTCCTCCTGGTGGTCGGAGCCGGTAGCCCAGGTTCCAGCTCCAAAAGCCCAGCGATCCACAGATGCTGTGGATCAGGGAGCTGAGTGCTGGGATTACTTAGGCTCTGAACAAACCAGGAGGAGACGCGAGACAAACTGGTCATCTTGCCAAGCTCAGGAGAGACTGAGCATTTCTGTCTCGTATCTCCAGTATCTAGTTTTTTGAGATTCTTGTTTTCTAGTTTAGTGGATCCTGTTTTTCGTGCCTGCACTCCTTGTTTTTTGTCAAGCTGATTAAAGCCTGGTTTTGTTGATTGTGACCATATGCTTAATTGATCCATATTTTCCCTTCCTGGATGAGAATGATTTTAGGATTAGCTAGTGTTAAAGAGCTGTTTTTGTATGAACCAGCTGTTCTCAGACCTAGTACTTAGTGTATAAGGGAAATGTGGGTTCATGGTACTAATGCAGAAATCCCTTATTTTTCAGGTAAACTTCGAGCCATTAACCCAGAGAATGGTTTCTTTGGTGTTGCGCCTGGCACCTCACTAAAGACAAACCCTCATGCCATGGAAACGATTTCAAATAATACAATGTTCACAAATGTGGGTGAGACAAGTGATGGGGGAGTTTGGTGGGAAGGTCTTGAACTGCCTACATCTGACATCACTCTTACAGACTGGCATGGACAGTCCTGGAAGCCTGGTGAGATTTGCTTATGAGATTATTATATGAAATAGACAATACATAGTCAAGTAAACAGTTTGGAATATACAGTATAATCGGACCTGTTAGGTCCATCTTTAAACTTAAACCTGTTGCATAATTTATATGTAAAAAAAAAAAAAAAAAAAAAAATTGTATATATATATATATATATATATATGTGTGGGTGTGTGTGTTTATAGGTTCATCATACACTCTCTATGGTGTTCAGCTTTTTGGATTAAGACAAGCATTAAATTATTGATTTAGTAATTCAATTCTATCTGGGTTTCAGGAACTTCTACACTGTGTGCGCACCCTAACTCCAGATTCTGTGCCCCTGCGGCCCAGTGTCCCATCATAGATCCTCTCTGGGAGAGCGATGAGGGAGTGCCTATTGATGCCATCATATTTGGTGGCAGGAGACCAGAGGGTAATTACCACAGACTGGTATTCAGAGCACATAAAACATTTTATTTGTTTCTATTTTGACTATTCAATTCTTAACAGCAGAAATCATATTGTAACACTATTATGTTGCCTCTTCCTAATAAAAACCTGCCATCTCACTGTGATGAATTGAAACTTGGACGCAAGTGCAAGTTGATGTTTTATTAAAACCAGTTCACTGGCAAGAAAAAGGACAATCCAAACAACAAGGTCAAAAAGCAGGCGTAGGTCAATCAGGGGCAAACAGGTACAAACAAGATCCAAACTCTTAGTCAAAAACACTCGAAAGGTCAAAATACCAGATAAGCAAAACATAGAAAGCCGCTTGGAATTAGTCATGGAAAACACGAGACTTCGCACCTCTCATGTGTCTCTGGAAGGTTTAAATAAGGCCCCTAATAAGGCCCTAATGCACCGCACCTCGAGGGAGGGCGGGCTCAGAGGAGATCAGTATTCTGTTGAAGGTGACCTGTGTCGGCCACCAGATGGAGACATATCTCCTGTCTCGCCTGAGGTGGGGGTGGCCCTTACACTCAGAAGTGATGTTTTTGTGGCATTTTAAGTTGTTACCACTTTCAGAACATTAATTTATAATTACCTTGCTTTTTAGTTATAATTTGTAAAGAATGGTACTAACTTGTATGTGTTACTTCTAACAAAACATAGCAGTTTACAAACTTTTTAAGCTAAACAACTTTTAATCTTATCCTGTCTCCTTCTTTCTCAGGAGTGCCTCTGGTGTATGAAACTTTTAACTGGCGCCATGGAGTGTTTGTCGGTGCTGCCATGAGATCTGAGTCCACCGCAGCTGCAGAACATAAAGGTATTTCCACTAATTTTTACACATAAATCTAAGAGGTTTAATGAAAAATAGCATATAATATAGAACCTTAAAGTTTCTTTAGTGATTGAGATAAAAAAAAAACTGGGGTCATGATTTCAACATTGTGATCCCCATTGAACAGTGTATTTGATTTTGATCATGGTAAAATAGTGGTAATAGTGTTTTTCTTTTTCTGCAGGTAAAGTGGTCATGCATGATCCTTTTGCAATGCGCCCTTTCTTTGGCTACAACTTTGGTGACTATCTGACTCATTGGCTAAGCATGGAAACCAGGAAAGGCCCCACTCAGCTACCAAAGATCTTCCATGTCAACTGGTTCAGAAAAGATCCACAGACCAATAACTTTCTATGGCCTGGTTTTGGTGAGAATGCCCGCGTCCTTGAGTGGATCTTCCATCGATGTGGCTGCACCAGAGAAGATGAAGCTGCTAAAAAGAGCATTATAGGTTGGCTGCCTCAAGAGGGTGCCATCAACACAGAAGGCTTGGGAAAGAAAGTAGATATGGCTGCACTCTTTGATCTTCCTAAACATTTCTGGCAGAGAGAAGCCCAAGAGCTTCGAGCCTACTTCACCCAGCAGGTTGGGCATGACTTGCCTGAGCAGGTGGAGGGTGAGCTGAGAGCGCTGGAAGAGAGAGTGAGGGACTGAGGAAAGACAAGAGTATGATTTAATGTATAATGTCTAAAGCATACATGCTGTATTGTGACAGTTTAGTAAGGCACATGGTGAAAGGGAAAAAAATTAAAGCTACTATCTATAATTCTGCACTAACCAAAACAAAAGACCAGTCACATAAACTTAGGAATATGGTAGATTTGCCGACTTAGAGCAAAAAAAATCAACTGCAACTCATTTAGTGCTGTTGTGTCTTGATGGTTTTAATTACACATTAAAACACTTTTTCGGATGTTTACAAGCTATAGTCCAAACTTTCAGATTTGATTGTGTTCTGTGAAACTTCCATAACAAGGAGTGAAGAGTAACTGAAGGATTGAATCTGAAATCTATGTGTAATGTTTGATGTTTTTAAGACCTCGTCTAATTTTAATAAATTTCTTAAAATGTATTACTTTATTTACTATCAGTGTGGGTCAGGTACACCAGAAAATGTGTGTTTACATGTGTGTGTTTGTATGTCTGTGTATGTGTCCTGTGTCCTTTATATCTTTGTGGGGACTAAATGTCCTCATAATAGTAGAAATTCATGAAAAAGACGGTTTGTTGGTCATCTCAAGAAAACATGTTTTGTTTTTTACCACAAGTGTACCATGGTGGTCAAAATAAAAGAGGAGAAAGATTTGTTTTTTGGTTACTGAAGTTAATGTTAGGTTTGGATTTAGGTGTATGTTATACAGATACAGTATTACACAAGACAATGGAATGGCCCACAAATATAATAATAGCTATTGTGTGGGTTCCTGTAGTTACTTTTTTGTAGGGACGAAATGTCCTCATAATAATGGGAGCACCAAATAATCTGTAGAAGGTATATTGTGCTTGTCCTCATGAAGAAGCTTTCTTTATTGGACAAACTATTAGCATACAGATTGCCTTTGATTAATGAAATAAAGATTGATAATAATGGGCTCGTCAAATGTAGATGCTTTCATTTAAAATGTGAATTAATCAAGGGTAAAAAAAAGGCTAATAACTCTTCCATCATGACTAAATAAGAGCGCAGCATGCAAGTCAGACCAAGTTTTGGAAAGCCATGTGGCTGTCAGGTGGCAGGAAAACTTAAGATATACATCTGCTTGACCTGATTGCAGGAGGGTAGTTCAATGCTGCCTGCATCTCAGTCGAGTCGAGTGATTCTACTCCACAACCACACCAAACTAACCTGTGGTTGTGTTTATTCGATCTTTCTCTTTCTCCTTCTCTGCTTTTCCTGTTGTTAGCAGACTGAGGACAAAGGGTATGAGACAAGCTACGAGAATTCACTGCTGTTGCAGCCCCTGTTTCCCAACTGCTTAGAGCACTCCACGCACTCTTGGCTATGGCACCCTTCCCCCAATTCACCACTGGAAACCTGGGCCTGGTTGCATCATGTTTGTTTCTACTTGAAAATTAAATTTACATTTTTACATTTATTAATTTAGCTGACGCTTTTATCCTAAGCGACTTCCAAGATACAGGAATAATCAAGCATTCCAGTTGCACAGGACTCTGAAGTGAGTGCTACAAAGGAGCCCAACGCATTCCTCTTAGTCATAAAATATAGATGGCATACAAATACAGACGGAAAACACACTTATTTGAACACTGACCAATAAATAAATTACTCTTTGTGGAAGCCCTCATGACACACAAAAAAGATCATGGATTACACCACTCCTTGGATAACATTAGTAATTTTCTACTGCTTCATTTGTTCACTTCCGGCTCTGTCTCTACTACTCAGGCTGGCAGCTGATAGAACACCTTTTTGAAACCTGTGTCCAGCAGCAGGAGGTCAACCAAGACTTTGAACAGTGTTACACAAGACTTCCTAGCCTCATGAAGGAGGGTGAATGCTCCGCTTCAGATGGTTATGAAGCTCACCACCTCCTCACTGAGCTTCAAGCAACCAACAATTTTAAGACAACAAAAGCTGGCAAAGAGGCATGTTTACCATTGAGTTACATCATCAATTGGGAATTTTGTTCATTATTGCTTGATAAAAGGCTTTAGCTGCTCAGATATCTGTGGTCACCGTTATCTGATTCTCACCTTCATGATTCATACATTTTAATACATTTTTCAATCTGGACAGCTGGCATGCAATCTGTGTATACAAAGCCATGCTGTACATGTAGAATGGCCTGGCCTTGATCTACTGAAAATAATCATGGATGTCCTGAGAAAGGATGTCACCTTTATGTCACATTAAGAAATTTTCTTTTTGAATCAACTAACAATTCTCTCACAAATTCTGGCACAAAGGGGTAAGTCACAACCAATGGCTACTTGAAAAGTTTCAGCCAATGAGGTATTTAGGCTTTTCTAAAGTCTCGATACCTCACCTGCAAAAACTTTTCTTTGTATTTTTGTCTGTTATATAAAAGTTCACATCAATTAAAATATCAGAGATTCTTTTTTGCATTTAACCAAAATGTGAAAATGTACACACACACACACACACACACACACACGAGACTCCTGCTTTCTGTTTTCAGTTTCTTTACTGAAATAAGTTATTGCAGTCTACATTATATTATACTTAAGAAGTCATGTATTGAAATATGACATGCTGCTGTTGCGCAATACAGCATTATTCAAAGCGCACGTATACTTCGACACGAATTAAACCTCTAGTAACCTAAACGTTCATAATATGTAATATGTTGGATACTATGCAAATATTATAATAATATGGAAAGTATTGGAAACACATCGCAGGTGTTTTTTTTTTTTTAGTCACTTTTATTTTGACGCGCTGTTTTCAAAGGTGACCCGGAAGTAGAATGACTGTCGCTTCTTCGGTTCAGAATACCGCACATGGTGTGGTGTGGAAGTTTCTTACATTTAGTTTGTGGTTACACATCCAATTTGTAACGCTGTTTGTGACTAAATTTCTACTCCGTGGAAGTTTGTTAGCATGGGACACCAAATGGAAGTAGTCGCTGGAAGTTATGAGCAGATAGTGTTTGGTTACCGAGTGATCCCCAGAGAAAAGGTAACTTATATGTCCTTCTGAACAATATACTTTAGTGAGTTTTTGATATTTCTGTCTTCTTATAATGATCGTGAAGGGTAACTGGACCTATATTTATGCCCTGGATCAGAAGGGTTAAACGCGATCGCTTATTAATAACGACCTTTATAAATAGAAACTTATTCCCTATATGATAGTCATAATGGTTGTTAATAATTATACTTTAACATATGTATTAAATAATGCTACCACAAGTACTAGCTATTTACTTGGTGAAAATCAATTAATTATTTTAAATACCGAAATCGCCAGAAATTATAGAAAATGTTCACTTCGCTCGAATCATACTAGTGTCACATATGTCAAATAGCTCTTCTTTTGTATGACGGACATTAATTAAAAAGTAGAAAATAAAAAGAAATCATAAACTTTTTGTTTTTACATTTACTATTTACTTGAAAAACACAACTTAGAGCAGAGCAAAGGGTCCCCAAGACTGGGTTTGGGAACAAAAGGTAAGTAAAGTTAGTAAAATTCAGCATAATGTGTTAAAGTGCATCATCGTGTCCATGGCAGTGCATCCTACTGACGTTTAAGTGGCGAGGTTTTAAAATAATGCCATGTAGGGTTTAGAAACCATGTTAGATTTAAAAAGTGAAAACAAAACAAAAAAAAACATGTGGCTGTTTAATGAGATTTGGCCATGTACAGACAAATCTTTAAAGGTGTGCTGAAAAGGTAATAATTTTCTTGTTTATCACTGTGTAGGAATGGACAGTAGAGCCAGTCTTCACACACCATGCTCACACAGCATCCTTGTCTGCTGTAGCATCTAGTGAGCAGTTTATCGCAACAGGAAGTAAAGATGAAACCATTCAGCTCTATGACATGAAGACAAAGACTGAACATGGATCTTTGCTGCACCACGAAGGTAATGAAATATGAAATATAATTTGATGTAGACCAAATAATCTGCAGGGTAGTTAAAAAAGAAAACACTGTGAAATTGCACTCATTGGGGTACCTGCACTTCAAGTCTTTTCTTCCCTACTCAGCATTACATTTTACTATGTGACATTTTTTTTTTGGAAGCTTCACATTATCTTTTAAATTGTACTTAAAAGCAGTATGTACAACAATGGTTTACCTACTTCACTAAAATGATGCTCCCTTGTTTGTACAGGAACTGTCACATGCCTGGAATTCTATGGCACCTCACATTTACTCAGTGGTGGGGAAGATGGCCTTTTGTGTGTGTGGAGCACAAAGACATGGGAATGTTTAAAGTCAATCAAAGCACACATGTTAGTACTTTAGTACACTGTGTCATTAATTGTTCTCTCTCTGCTCTGTCATTGAAATTTTCTTTGTGCAATTGTATAATAGGGGTCATGTGACTTCTCTGTCTGTGCATCCATCTGGAAAACTTGCACTGTCTGTTGGAACGGACAAAAAATTAAGGTAATTATTTAATATGTATAGTTCAATTGCACCACAATAAGTTACCTGAAATGTGCAATATATTAGCTCATTAATGTAGCTTCTGTTTTTCTGGTATTTGAAAAAGAATCTTTCTTTATGCAGAACTTGGAATCTAATAGATGGAAGGTCTGCTTTTATCAAAAACATAAAACAAAGTAAGAAATATACTTATCTTTGTTGTCAACTTATTTGTAATATGTAGTCTTTAAGACTGTTTAATCAGATTTTTGTGTGTCATGACCCTTTAATTGTGCAATCCTCTTTACACTAATGGTTAAAACAACTGATTTGCTGTGTTATTGTTTCTTAAGATGCACAGCTAGTGTTGTGGTCACCAGATGGGGATAAATATATTGTAGCAGTTCATGATAAATTGGACATCTACAGCCTAGAGTCTGCTAGCATCACTTGCAGCCTTACCTATCGGAAAAGGATTTCATCCATAAAGTTTTTGACGGTATGTTTTATCAGGTTGGTTATGAACTGTGCAAATCAATACCTTTTCTAGAGGCAAAGCCCTCTTTTCTTACATTTATGTTTTCTTACATTTCTTGAAACAGTAACTTTGTACTTGATGTTCTCTTCAATTGCAAGTGCTGCAGGGTCCTATCAGTCAGGTTCTGGGTTAGTTCCAGATAACGACTATTCCGATGACCGGTTTTCTAGGCTTGTAGGACAGTGTGATTTATGATATCAAATGCCACACTAAAATCAAGCCAGAAGAGCAAGGCTGCTCAGTTGCACACTGAACAATAAGAGCAGGTACACCTCTGTGTATGGAAGAGACACAAAGTGGAACGTTAGAGTGTTGATAAATATTGTGCATATTGTGGGCAGTGGTGGCCCAGTGGTTAGGACGCTGCTTTTGGGACCTGAAGGTCGCAGGTTCGAGTCCCGGCCAAGGCACTACTGAGGTACCCTTGAGCAAGGTACTGCCCCACTACACTGCTCCCCGGGTGCTGTTGGTAGTTGGTATTCATATAGTTGATGGTCTCATCTTAATTTGTTTAATATATTTTCAGAATATGCTGCTGGCTGTGACAGGAGATGATGAATACGTCCAGGTGTATGATATAATGTCTGAAAAGAATGTTTGTGAGTTCAGAGCTCATGAGAACAGGTATGTTGTTGGTATTTTCAAACAGTTTTACATTGTTTAGGTGACTCTTTTTGTATTGTATCAAGTGTAAGAAAGAAGATTTTTTTTTTTTTGCCAGTCTCAGTCCCTTACACACACTGAATACCAGTGTCTGACCATACATTGTAGCCTGTGTCTAGAAAATAATAAATCACTTAATCCAGTTTTAAGATGAAACACTAACTACCTTTGTATGAATGCAACTATGAAATTAGTGTTGATCAAAGACTGCAAGTCTTCCCTGCTGCAGACCATAGCAATCAAACTATAGGTCTGAAAATAACTTAAGATTTGATCAGGTAAACAATGCTGTTTGACTTGGTCTAACCGGTCCAACTAATGGTCACACTAACATCCCAAGCTGACATGTAATATTGGACAACTATTTCAAAGTTTATTTCAAGATTTAAGAAATGTTTATTTTCCACCCATCCACATACAAGCATACAGTAAGATTGAAATATTGTTTCTCTTGGACTCATGGTGCAACATGTTACAGTACAAGACAACTATAAAGTGCTAGACAGAATAGACATGCATTTGACAGTGGACACAACACAAGAAAAAAACAACACAGACTTTCAGTGTTGGTAGCAGTAGCTGTTTGCTATGACAAACAGGTGGTGTGAAATGTGCAATTAATAATGTATAGTAAATTAGCAAAAAAAAAGTAATTTTAACAGTGTAAACTATTGTTATAGTCTATATTGTTAAAATATTATACTCTAAATTGGTATTGTTACTATATTGTACCTATACATAGTATAGTTACCATCTAAACAGTGACAGTACAGAGTGAGCATTATTGTGATCCCAGTAGCTTTAAAACAGAAGTTAAATATTTAGGTACTGAAACAGCAACTGTTTAGAGTGTCTGTATTTTAAACCAAGTAGCTTTAAATAGTATTTAACTTGTATGTAGTACTGATACAGAATTGGTGCAATTTAAAAAACAGTAGCAGTATTTGCACATGTAAATGCTTTTCTCCACTGCAACATTGGGGCTTTTGCAACTGTGAGTTTTGATAGTTCCAAATGTGATATGATCGCTTTTTGACACCAAAACAAACAAAACATGAAAAGGTTACATCGAGGAAGACAAATTGTTACATACACACATGGACAAAATTGTTGGTACCCTTCAGTCAATGAAAGAAAAACTCAAAATGGTCCCAAAAATAACTTT
>JBBPDA010000010.1:0-23639 GCA_037974385.1 Arnoldichthys spilopterus
GCAGAGGTTGCATTTCGTTGTGGTGCTTGAGTGTGTTCACAATGACAAATAGTCACTTTCACTTCACTTTCACTTCAAAAGATATTGGCTAGCGATCTTTACACTGATATTATTCAGTAGATGGCGCCACTGGACAAATGAGTTGTAAAGAGCTAGGGTCATGCCCTTAGAGGCCAACTAGCAAAAAAAATTTCAGAACTATTGGCTAAACTGTTGTCGAGCATTTGCCCTATTTCAGAGGGTCTTGGCACACCCACCTAGGGACGAACAGCTCTTATTTTGCATTAGCCGTGTTGAGCTAAAATCCCCTTTAACAGTTTAGTACACTTTTCATTGCCAGTGCAATACAAATCCAAACTGTAGCATGAAGAAAACAAGCCATCACTGAAACCTGAGATTACTCATTGCTGATTACAGTTCACTCACAGATGCCTTTGGCAATGTTTGCACTGTGCTGACCATTTTCCAAATCATTCCTGTCACCTTGGCATCAGCTGTGTGTTCATGCTCAACGCTAAAAGGGATTTGATTCTGAGGGCAGCTGATGAATCCTTGGAGGTCAAAGTCTGATGGATGTGCTTCTAGGTAAGTACAGAAAATCCACTTTTTGAATATCGGTGCTGGATGCAGCTTATGCCCACACAAACACACTTGGACTGAAGAGGTTTATCTTCCATTCCAAGGAAAGATGCTTATGTTTAAAGTTATTATTAAGTCATTTAGCTGTTTTTTATATGTCAGTATAATGAGATACTGACAACATGCAATGATTCTCTACATTTGTTTGGTTGGAAATATTGCCAAACATGCACTGGCATCCTTTTCCTCTTATATGCCTTGACAGCAAATCCCATAAGTTTCCTTGTTTCTTTGCCAGATCAAAATTCATGTAATATTTTAAAGGGGACAATAACCTTTCAAGTGGTGTTTGAAGCATGTATGTAGATAATGACTTGGTGACATTCTGTTTGCATAAGCACAGTCTTTACCAATTGTGTAGATTATATTAAACTAACCATAGATAAGAATGACTGTACAAATGGAAAGGCTAAATAAGGTTGAACGAAAGACAACAAAAAAAATTATAATATGCACTATACTGGAATACATTTGAAATATTGTGGCAATCATTAGTATCAGTTATTGGGACAAGGCTAATGATTACATCATTACATAATTGCATAAGTAATTATATAGTTAATCGTATTTTCAAGTACATTTAAATTCAATACTGATGTTCCAGTCAGCATTTCTGATGTTTTTTCCATTTGTTTGACAAAAACATGGCAAAAATATCAATCATATTTTTTTTCTTCTGCAAAACAAGACAATATACACGTATTTTCTCAGGCAAATTTAATAAACAATAAATATTTCATATTTACAAACGTTGCATAGATTAAAATTGCTCCACTAGTGTCAATGAATGAGCAACAACTGGTTTAACAACAGGACTCAGGAGGGTTAAATCCATAACATCGTTTAGAGGCCTTCAAGACACCCCAAAGATTCCACACATGCTATTGCAAAAAAGTAAATTAGAGCTAGATGTATAATCAGGACTAAATATGCAGTAATTATCCAACATTTGTGTTTGTTACTTATGACTCATATAGTACAAGTTAATACAATCAGATCCCATTAGTCTATACTTAATTACAAGGCCTACAGCGCCCAGTAGGATTATGTAATTGTGTATCTATTAATGTACATTGGGGAGCGGATGGGGAAGGGTGTCATACAGGTATGTGGGCATGTGTCAATGTGTGAATGTGTTAGTGTGCGTGTGCACAATGTGTGTGTGTGTGTGTGATGTGTGTCACTGGGTATTAAACTCAGAGTGAAAACGTGTTACTCACGCCTGTCATCCTCTTTGGCCTGCTGTTGAGCAAAAATGACAGTGATGTTTGGTGTGTGACGGCAGGACCCGGGAGGCCAGCACCTGAGAGAGAGGAACAGGGAGAGGGACAGACAGAGAGAAAGAGAGCAAGAGAAAGAGAGGTGAGTGAAGAGAAAGGGAGAAAGTAAAGGAAAACAAAGGAAACAGAACACATAGAGAGAGAAAGAGAGAGAGAGAGAGAGAGGGAGAGAGAGAGAGAGAGAGAGAGAATTGGAAAGAAAAATGGTGAGAGAGGGGAGAAAGAGATTAAGAGAGAAAGAAAGAGAGGGAAAAGTGAGGAGATAAAAAGAAAGAGAGAGGGAGGGAGAAAGAGAGAGAGAGAGAGAGAGAGAGAGAGAGAAACAAAAGAAGAGAATGCCTGAAAAAAAGAAAGAAACAGACAGACACACTGACAGAGATAGACAGCCTGCCGCTCCCAGAACCCTGTCTCCATTCATCTGTGTGGTCTCCTCATTTCGCATGTATTACCTTGTGTAACCCTAGACCTGAATTAACATAACCAGTGAGCCGGGATGCATTGCATAACCCCAGAACCTGCTTCAGCTTTATGATGTGGGGACATTATGAAAAAAAACACTGGGAATCAGAGCAAGAGGATAAGGGAGATCATCAGAGGAGGAGACACTTCACTGGTCAAAACATGAATGTGATTGCTCTACATGGTACAAATTTAAAAAACTTGTTTTCCCTGTCAAAATATTGTAAAATGTTAAATGTCTGTTTTAAAAAAATGTAAATGTAAATAAACCATGCACATACTGTATTTTACACTGCTGTTGTTAATTTACAGAAATAGATTTTATATTCACAAAAACAAATTATCACTGTTAGTTTAAAGACATCCTCTTTATTTTAATTGTTGTTAGGCTATTACTGTTATACTGTATGTTAGAATAACTATAGTTATTATAGTTATAGCGTAAACTCTAGTGTTGTAGAATTGTGATGTTTTAAAGCAAATTACTAGACTGAATTTGTAGTGAAACATTAAAAAAAGCTGAATTACAGTATTTTAAATCAGTGAGCTGGCAGTAATTTTACAGACAGTTTAAGATTTTTTGACAGTGTATGTTTGTGTTGATCAATTAATTAAATTTGATTTTCTACTACTTTTTTTCTCAGTGATTTCTAAGTTATGCATGGCTTGATATTGTTTATTTTTAAATTGTATAGTTAACTGTATTGTATAGTTACAGTTTCTAAAACTCTGATTGCTCAGTTAATGGTAAAATAATCTTTACATTCACAACTATGTACTTTTGATAGATACACTATTTGTCCAGAAGTATCCAGTCACTAATCACTATTCACTAATCAATGGATTCCACTACTTTAATCACTGCTGACACAGGTCTTCATCTGCAAAGAACATCACTGCTGGTAGAACAAGATGCTCTGGAGCAGTTGCACTAAGCAGCCTAAGAACATCTAGCACAATGCCAGGCATGAGTGGAGGTCGTAATGTGGCATCTGGATATACAGGGTTTTCACTTCAATTTATAATTGAGAAATTCAAAGCCCCACTTCATTTTCTTAAGGCTATGAATTCACAGCCTTGTCCATGAATTTAAAGCCATCATTTTTAATAAAAGTGCACTCTATGTTTAGAGTTTAATCATCTCAAAGTCTTGCCCAAGGACTTGGTGTACTGGCATAGCATGTTGTGCTCATCCAGGTGGGGATTCGAAAATCAGTCTGCTGTGTGAGGAACACCACCAACCACTATATTTATCTTTTAGCTTAAAAAATATAAAGTTTTCTGAGCTGATAAACTGATATGAATTATGATTTACATGATGCCCATGAAAATACAGGACTTCATTTATAAATTATAAGCTTACAAAACACTTAGTAGTGATGGAGGTCAACAAGCAATGGAATAGGCCCATTCAAACAATACTTAATGCACTTTTAAAATTTGACTTAAAAATAATCAGCAAACACACATTCAAATAAATTAGCAAAATATGTGAAATATTCAAAATTACATTTTTGATACTGACCATCAAAATGACAGTTTAATCAATACCTGTATCTGTTATGTGTTTGCTTAGTGCTTGCTAAGTGATTCATGTGCAATGTCTGTACTTTTTATATTCAGCGTTGTTTCTTCCAGTGTGCAATGGCTCTATCACTGCTTAGGTACTGTTGCTATCTGCTATTACTTTGTAGGTTGCAATGTGATCTGTTTTGAATCCAAAGCTCTATATGTGGTTGTAAGAAGTGATTTTAAAAGGCACTCAGTGTCCTTACAGTGGAGAGTGCTTTAACTTGTATCTATTCTTAAACCAAAACCAACATAAAGAACATTAAATCTTGAGTTTTAGGTCTGTCTGCGAGCATCACATTCAGCTGAACACAAACACTTTGTCCAGAGACACCTAAGTTTTCTTAAAAGTGAGTCATTTCATAGTTTTAGTGAAGTTTACACCATCTTTTTATGGGGTTTGGGCTATTGAATGTATTTCATTTTGTCACTATTATGTTTAGTTTGGATGAATGAGAGGAACTGGACAAGGCAGCACATAACTGGCTCTGATTGAATTTCATTGTATTGAGGTAATGATCTTAGAGTTGACTTGAATTGTGAATGCATTGTAAAATTAGACTTTTGGTTCATTACAAAGGATAGTTTGAAAGAACTGTATACGTAAACTGGACTAAACTTTCCCCCATTAAATGTAACTAGTTGGAACATTATTAGGCCACTATGCCAGTTCTGTAAGTAGCACATATTAGTTTCTAAGTTTGAGTACTCTCAGCATACAATAAGCGTGTCGGGGAGTTGTGGAGGAGTTTTTCACCACTGAACGTAATATAAAGACAGCAGTCTATACATCTTCTTTGTTTTCTGTTATTATATTGTGGTGTTTCCAAGAGAGTAGATAAGGCAGGGAGTATGATTCCAGAGAGAATTGCTCTTTTATTGGCTTATCACACACTTACAGTACTTAAAAGTACCAGATGGATGAAACCAACTACAAATCTAGCAGTAAACACATTGGAGAGGTGACTACTGGCAATAACACACATTATGACAAAAAAATCCCTCCCCAAAAATCATCCACAGTCCACATGAACCCTTAATCCACAATGAATGGTTAACAGAACGTAATGCATGGGGTGTGTTCGTAAAAAGACAAGTCACTTTATTTGGCACAATTATATCAGGCCTAGCTCACTGACTTGCAATGTTTGTGTCCCGCATTTTCGGTGCAAAATATCTGTTTATGTTTTACACCAGTGGTTAGAGTGGTATAATGCCCCCACAGCACTAGGATGTAAGCATTCTTAAGTGATGAAGTACAACTGAATGTTTTTGGGATAAACTGAAGTGCCGTTTGTGATCTAGGGGTAATCATCTGCTCTTGTGACTCAATGCAAATCCTCACAGCAATGTTCCAAACTCTAATGTAAAGCCTTACCAGTTAAATAGAGGCAGCTACTGAAGCAAAGGGGGCACAAAGTCCCTATTAATATACTGCAAACTACAAAATTCCATGACATTGAACCTTTAATGTAACTATTATTAATGCAAATTAAGAAACATAAAATGTCATTGATTTATTACCATTAATACACCATTTTCCAGTTTCGTCTACAATATTCTCATATGTCAAATGCACAGTGGCAGCTGATTCTGGCATTAATGCAGAACTTAGACTGTCAATTGTATGTATTATGATTCTGTCAGCTGTCCAGGTGCAACTCCTGAACACACCATAAGGATGTAGAGGCCAAGTGTGGACATAAGGGCTTATAAGTACTTTGAATATCATCAGCTTCCTCCTAAATGAAATATCATCTAATAATATTAGAAGATGCAAAACAAAATCTGATCCAACATTAACATTATTATATGTTATACATACAACCCTTTCTGGCCATGTTCCATTTTCATTTCTCTGCATATCATCAGTCCAAATGTAGCTTTCAGTTTCCATTTGGATGCAAGTATTGCAGAGGTTGTTCAGTGTTTACAGTTCCATTTGGAGAAACAGAAGAGGTGGAACGTCTAAATCAAAGCATTGTATTTTCCATAACCATGCCCAAGCTTATTGCTACAATGATGAAAAAGTAAAAAATCCATGTTTCATTTGTCATTTACCCTGTGTTCCATAAGACTGCATTTCATCTAACTTCTGTCCATTACTCCTGAAATGCAGGGCCTATAGGCCACTGTGCCATGTTTAATCATATAATTTCACAACTGAAGTATTTTTGTTTTTTTTTCTTTTGGCAAACACAAATGAAGAAAATGTAAATGCAAGTACAACACATTTTTTTCGGACAAGCTTTTTTTCCTTCTTTCTTTTTGTTACCATGAGATAGTAATATTGAAAAGCTATACACACATAAAGATAATACAATAACTTGGCTCTAGCACATTCCCTTTGTGTGGCCTCCGCTACTTAACATGCCAGCATACTGTAGCCTACATCAAATCCATTATGTATAAAGCATGGATGCGGAGCAGGCAGCATCTTAAAAAGCATTTGCTGATGTTATTATGAACACCTTCCAGGATCCGCAGTAGGGTTAAGATCACAGCAGACACTAATGCTGTTCACAGGGCTGCAAATGACTTGGCAACTTGGTTGTTAAACCCTGTTTATCTCGAATAATACTAGGGTCATTGTATCAGAGCAGAAAACACAAAAAGTAATTTACTACACTGATAAACACATACACAGGTAATAGTAGGCCGACCATTCCACAAAACAGCATTTCATTACTTTTCCTCCATTAAACGATGTTCCTTTAAAGGTCCTGTAGCACACAGCCAGACAATTCAGATTAGGCTATGAAGCCACTGTCTGAATTCAGAGCTAAAACCTATAAAGCATGTCTAGTATCATGAAATTTATAACGAAAGTTTAGGCTGTTTAATGTGTACAAAATGCTTATTTGGCTTAAAATCACCAAAGGCTACACTTACATAAACTCCTTTAGTCATTATCCATGTTGATTTTTGGCTAGGTTCATCATATACCAGAGTTTTCTAGGCTTTATTGAATTTATTCTGCTATTCTGCAAACCCTGTAACTTTGCCAGTAGCAGGATATTGTGCTTCTACATGTTTTTCTATCAAAAGTGATATTTTAGTTTTCAAAAAGGAGTTGTTTTTCTGTCTTTCCTCCATCATTTTCCATTATGTCATATTTGGAAACACTTCTAAAGAACCAATACCCTACATTCAATGTTTATTTATAGTGTTTGTATGAGTTTATTTATATGTTTATGTATGTGTTAATGTGTTGTAATGTATTGTGCATCATTCAAAAAAGCACTAAACACTTCAGTGTTAATGGGTGGGGTTAAATTACTGTAGGCTAAATAAGCGGGACTATAAAAATGTGCTTAGCTTTGGCGTAATGGTAGGAGTAGAGGGCCTGCACCCGGAGAGTTGTTGGTTTAATCCCTGGCACCAGCAGGGAAGGGGTGAGTGAGTAAACTGGATTTTCCCCTCTCACATCCATGGCTGAAGTGCCTTTGGGCAAGACCCCTACCTCTTAGCTACACCCTGGGTGCAGTAGGTGTGCACTTCACCCCACTGCTCCTTCTCCTGGTGTATGTCATGGTTGGTTTAGATGTAGAGGACAAATTCACTGTTCCTTACTGACAGTGTGTGAGTTCCAAATAATCTGAAAAAAAAAAAAAGAATAAGGCATCACAGATTAGTTTCCACATATAGACTGTATGAACTGAGGAGTAAATAGTATTTTTTTTTTACTTTAAATGCCATATAAAACTATTTCTTTTTAAAAAATGAAACATTTAAAAGCAAAAACAATAACATTATTTTATATTTTCCATGATATAAGCCCTTTATTAAAAGTAGTTTTTCATAAGTCCATGGGTAAATATACACAACCATGACATCTGTGAGAATGCTAAAATGGATCTTTGCATGGATAAATGGTTCTTGTGCACAACCTGTCACATATGGTTCTTTAAAGAGTCTTTTGATAAAGGGTTCTATATAGCACCAAAAGCGATTCTGCTGTTGTCACAAGTTAGTGTTGGTTCTTTACAGAACATTTTGGCTAATCATTAATCA
Source organism: Arnoldichthys spilopterus (assembly GCA_037974385.1). Taxonomy (NCBI): domain Eukaryota; kingdom Metazoa; phylum Chordata; class Actinopteri; order Characiformes; family Lepidarchidae; genus Arnoldichthys; species Arnoldichthys spilopterus. The sequence goes on from JBBPDA010000010.1 coordinate 7,962, forward strand.
TATGCCAGGGCTTTCTAGAATTTCTTGACTTTATTTGTTTTCTCAGCTTCCTCAGCTGTGCCAGATGCTGAAAACTTCAGTTCATAGTGTTCATACACTTTTCTTTCAAAAATCATATGCACAGCAGGGTCTCTCTCAACATTCAAGAAGTGACTTAAGACTCAACTGTTCCGCACCCACCTCAGCACATAAACCAAGTGGTCACACATGAACTACTGCTTCCAGATAACCAACCAGACGTCATCCAGAAAATAATGATCCAGTTAGTTTTTATTGTAGCTTTTACCTTAGCACTTGTCAATTTGTTCTACTGAAGTAGATTTTTTAAGCACTTGGCACATGTATCTCTTGCTGTAGTTGCTCTCTGTAGCTAGTTTAAGCACCTGGCATATTTATGTAGTTATTGTAGTTGCTCTCTGTAGTAGTATAAGAACTTGGCGTATGTATGTATTGAAGTTCCTCTTCATGGTAGTTTAAGATCTTATTTATTTTATAACTACGAGCAATGCAATGGTTTTCCTTGTAGCACCACTCTCAGTGTTACTGTATGCATTGCGAACGCTTGATTGTTTCCTCTGTCCTGGAAGCTGCTTTGGATACAAGCGTCAGCCAAATGAATGAATGTAAATGTAAATGTACTTTTCCCATAGCCTGTTCTAAATACACGTAACATACACAAACTAAAATCTGCTTAGTACCAACTTATTAGTCTAGTCTAATTCTAACCATCTCCATGCAGCTTTAATTCATTCACAGTGATCTCATTCGGAGTGGGTTCATCTTTATTCCAGTCTAGGCCGCAGTAGTTTGACGTTGGGCCTACACTCATTGGGTTTGTGTTTGACTACACATATCAGGTTCTATCCAGTTATAACCAAACTATAAACTGTCCCGCAAGGGCTGAAAGCGCCTGTCCTGCCATGACGAGGACAAATTCCCTGCAGGAACTCACCTCTGCCATTTTGTCTCTGTCTGTCAAGCATGTTTTCCCCCCCAGAGAACAAAGTGTGCCCATATCTCCGCAGTAGCATGCACACAGGCAGCAGCATCCGCTCCAGATTTTCTGCTGATACACGCCACACGCCGCCGTGAATGACAAATAGTCGTTTTATTATCTGCCATAGATGGCATTCCACTAGCAGCCTCTTTATTACATTTTCTCTCTCTCTCTCTTACTCTCTCTCTCTCCCTTGCCTGCTATTAGAGTGCTGCATCATTAAGCTGGATAATGCCATTTTTAAAAAGGCTGACGGGCGCGGGGTTTTTATGAGTGGCGGCGACTGTGCTGGAATAGCTGCGGAACCATATGGGGAACGCTGGTGCAAATGACTTCTTAGTGGTGCACTGGCTCGTGAAGGACAAGTTGACAGGCGGCTGTGTGGTGCGCCGAAGACTAACGAGATCCATGTTACGCAGCACGCTGTCACCCTAAACACAGGGGAGAAGAGTGTATGTGGGGGAAACACAGTGGTGGTAATTAAAAAACACAACATCAAAAGGCGACCTTTCTCTGATTGAGTCCCGTTTGGCTTAATGGCTCGGCAGAGTAAAGTTTGTGTTGATGTGCCAGTTGGGCCTGTCATTAAAACACACAATGATTTTTCCTTCTTTGTGTACTGGCTCCAGTTTTTTAGACAGTGTGGGTGAAAACAGTGGGAAACCTTATTACCCCAGCTCTCATACACACACTCAAACACATATTTATATGTATCAGGAAAGGTCAAACATACGTTTTCTCTATATTATATATACTGACCACCCACAACAGTAAAACCACTGGCAGGTAAAATGAATAAAATTGATTATCATGTTACAATGGCATCTGTCAAGGTGTGGGATATATTAGGGAGCAAGTGAACAGTCACTGTACCTGTGAAACAGTGACGGGGTCATGAAAGTCCTTTGGTGGTCCCTGGAAAGACTACCTGTGAAACAGTGACAGGGTCATGAAAGTCCTTTGGTGGTCCCTGGAAGGACTACCAGTGAAACAGTGACAGTGTCATGGAAGCGCAGGGCACACTGATGCATTTGGGGAGCGAAGGCTAACCCATCTGCTCCGATTCCACAGAAGACTGTAGCACATACTGTTTTAAAAGTTAATGCTGGCTATGATAGAAAGGTGTTTGAACATGGTACATCCCAGCTTGCTGAATAAGGAGCTACATAATTGCAGATCCGTAGGAGTGACTATACTCCTCCTTGTCCTCCACCAAAAGCACCTGCAATGGGCACACAATTTTACAGAACTGGAGCATAGGGCACAGGAAGGTGGTGATGTAAAACTATTTGGGCACAGTAACAGAGGACATGTTTGGCCTAAACCAGGGGTCTGCAACCTTTATTATCAAAAGAGCCATTTTGCCACCTTTTCTGCTAAAAAAAACGTTGTCGGGAGCTGCAAAAAATAACATGTAAACTTTTAAAAGTTTTCTGTTTTTATTATTATTATTTTACCTGTTGCAACCACTGAATACAACAACAGAAGTGCAGTGTGCATTTGTAAGTCTACTTAATAAATAAATTAAACTTAAGAAGTAAATGAAACTGTGAACTGTAGGCCTATTTAAGTCCTTCCTATATTTGTGTAAAATTAAAATAAAAACCAGTACACTTTAATATGAATAAAACATTTAGCTGCAGCTTAGCAGCTTTAAAAAAAACCCATCAAATTAGGAGCTTCTTTGACAAATCCATGTCAGTGTTCTCTCATCCTCTTCTGGTTTTTTTGCTCAGCCAGCAATCAACCAAAGCACCTGAACATACAATACAAAAAACCTACATCAGCTTGGAGTCAGAAATTTTTTTTTTTAACTAGAAAAATAATAGCTAAATAAATGCTATTGTTCTTGCCTGTTTAATGTGACTTTTGTGTCTGAAGTTTACTGCAGATCTTCCCTATGTCGGGGCTGTAAGATGTGACTTTCATCTTTATACAGGCCTGTAGGCTCTCATCTGTGAGGTGGGAACGGTGTTTGGATTTTATGATGATCATGCTTGAGAAAATCTGTTTGCATAAGTATGTTGAGCCAAAGATGGACAGGACTCCAAATGCATACTTTTTCATATTAATATACATGTCAGAAACGGCACTCCATGTTTCAAAAACAAGTTTGTCGGGGTGGGGAAGTTTTTCCATATCATTCCATTTGTGCTCTTTAGCAAGAGTAGCCTTCTGACGGGCGATTTCTTCAAGATCTGCCGTCAGTGATTTGATCAGGCTTACTTACTCCGGTGAATGCAACTGTGTTCAGCAGGGATGGGTCGGGGTCCAGCGGTGTGACAGGGAAAGAGAGAGTAGGTTTCTTTCATATATTCTCCGTCTGTGAACGGCTTCCCCCTCTTCACGATCTCCAGAGCTGCCACAAAACTAGCAGTGGTAGTTGACAGTGGAGAGCTGATCCACTTTTTGAAAGACAGTTTGCTCTGTTCAGGTTTTCGTAGCAGTTCAGAAACTGCTCTTTTCCTCTCATCTTCGGTTGGGTGTTTTTCAGCGAATGCTTGGTGCTTGTTTTGAAAATGTCTTTTAACATTAGATTTTTTGTTGTTAGATATTTTCTTACCACATATCAAGCACACAGGTAAGCCAGCGTCGTTGGTGGTGAAGGCAAATGAATATGTCCACGCTGAATTAAACTCTATTTTTCTCCGAAACTTTTCTTTTTGGGACTTTTTCAAGATTAGGCTATTGCAGGGTTCGCACACTCCAAAAGCCGCCAGCAGGTAAGGGCGAGGGCTGTTGACGTTGACATGACGTATATTTTTGTGGACAAATTATAAATTATAAATAGCTTTGTTCAACTCAAACTCCAAGATAACTGTGCAAAAAAATAAATAGTAATACATGAATAAAAATGAGTTAAGAAACACCCCTTTTTATGTTTGTGGGTTTTTTTTTTGGTCAAGTTTTTTTTTGTCAAGGCCAAAGAGAGCCGCTACAACGAGGCTAAAGAGCCGCATGCGACTCCGGAGCCGCAGGTTGCCGACCCCTGACCTAAACCAAAGACAGCATTTGAGCAAAATAAGCTCATATCAGCTGTGAAGCATGAGGGTGGAAATGTCATGTTTGGGGCTGCTTTGCTTAGCAGGGCCTGGCCAGCTCACCATCATAGAATCCACTATGAATTATTCATTGCATCAGAGGGTGCTTGAGGACAGTGTGAGACCATCTGTCCAGAAACTGAAGCTAAAGTGAAGGTGGACTATGCAATATGACAATGACCCAGTACATTCCAGTAAATGCACCAAGGAATGAGTTCTGGAATGTACAAAGCCTGGATCTAATTTTTATTGAGATACATTGTATATGATACAGTCAAGGGACAAATCAAAGGGAATAGGCAAGTTTAAAAAGATCATTTTTAAGTCTGGATTTGAAGGTGGGAAGTGAATCAATGCTGTGAATATCTTGCGGGAGAGAGTTCCAGCGGGTATATGAGTGCGTAGTAGATCAGAAAGATATGGAGGTGCCAGAATATGAAGAGCTTTGAATGTATATTATATATGTGTATAGAAATATGTATGTAAGTATCGTTATGTAATAATAAGTCCCATATGTATTTTATATATATACTTATTATTACATTGTACATATGTAATAATTTTCATATAAATGAAAACACACACACACACACACACACACACACATGCACAAACGCTTGCATACATGCTGGAAATAAAGCTTCATTACAGTCTCAATCAGTTGCTGTAAAAAAACCTAATTTGAGCGCAGCATAATGACAAATCTGTTAACCTCACAGCCTTTCATTAGTTCTCAATTAAAGAAAACATTCTAAGTGATTTCTTCTCCAAGCGATAATAATATAACTTTTCAGAAAGTCATTTTTTGTAAATGACTGTGTTTAATATTCAACAGGCGAATCTAGGCCTGCACTTCTAAAATATTCAAAACAATAATTTCTCATCCTTTGCCTTCCTTCTCAGCCTTGCTTCCGGTGTCTGTCAGTGACAGAGGGCATGTGTAGTGGGAGTGGATAAACAAACTTGTTGACAAACTTGTTGATGAGCACGCGCAATGCTGTAATCCTAAACGGAGCCAAGACTGTTTGGATGAGCGGAAGATGGGGATAAATGGAGCCCCCACTTAATTACTACAATGTGTTTGACCCAAACCGATAAACAGGTTTGATCATGCCGATCTGTAATTAGTGCTCTTTCCTTTTGTGTGCCGTGCTCTCCACTTTGTGTTTGTGTTTCCTTCCCCCTGTATAATTAGGCTGCTGTGTTTATTAGCCCCGCTAATTAGCGTATGCAAATCATGGGGAAGTCGTTAATTTTGATCCCTGCCAAAGAGTGATTCACCTGGCGCTCAAATCAGAGATGAGAAATAGCCTCTGCTTCTATCTTTTTGGCATCCCGTGCATCGTCTCGAGCCGTGATGCAAATCTCGGCCTATTTTAGGCTCCAGCTTTGCACCCATCCTGTGCTCTGGCCGCTAAACTGGTGAACTATTTCTCTGCAAATACTGGAATCCATAGTGTGTGATTAATGGCAAAAGCAACTTTAGCTTTGGGCACATGGTAAATAATGCAGTAAACTGCCCGTTACGTGTGTGTATGTGTTGGGGGGTTCTGTGATTCATGCACCTTGAATCACAGATGGAATGGGGGAACTTTTGGGCGTACATGAATAAATAAACACTTTTTGGCAAATGTATCATGAATTAATCTTTAGTTTCAAGCTTACGTTTCAAGCTTTTAAGTGCAAATTTTTTTCCCTATTGAAAACCAAGTGCAACAAAAAGCAGGTTTTAAAAGCAGTTATTCCAACACATTTCAACACCCTCTGCTTCACATGCAGCCGATAATAAGTTTATATCCTCTAGTTATGGAACATTTTTTACAGCAAGAACATATTAGTGATAAGTCAAAGGCCAGTTTTGAGCCACATATGCGATGGCATTGACTAAATGGTGCTGTTGATCAATAACGTATTAAGCATTGACATTTAATGCGAGTATGTCCTCAAACTGTCCTTTTCAAGTCAACTGCAGTCTGATTATGGACAGAAAGAGGCACTTTGCAAGCACTTTCTCCAGTTAATATTATTTGGTAGGGTAAACTATTGCAATAACAGCACCATCTACTAATTGCATGTGTAAATTTCTCATTCTATCCAGCTTCATGCCAGCATAAAACCCCAAGGCATATACCAGACCATCGAATTGTAATCATTCATTTTGAACATCTCTACAAGCAACTGACACTGTGTATAATTAAACTGGAAGTAATTTAAAGAGCCAGTGTTCTATATTTTTCTTGTATTTTATGTTTCACATTTTAAAAAGTTATGTTGCTTGTGTGGTTTTATTTAACAGAACCAGGTTTCAACATATCAGATGTTCTTAAAGAGTCCCAGACCCCTTGATTGACCATTGAGACTCCCTGAAAGCCTCAAAATCAACATTTTGTCACTTACAATTATCACTAAAATGTCTTTATAAGATAACCATGTGCAGTATTCAGTGTTCATAAACTCACTTTACACTTTTTCACTGAATTATGAATTTAATTATCAATTAAAATTCATTTAGAAGGATATACCTATATATATGGATGGGTGGAATTGGGTGAAAAAAAAACAGCAAAATAATTTTAGCACATGGTATATGTTAATGACCTTAAGCCTTATTGGTGGGCCTGAATTATGGCTCACTTAACTAATAAACTGAGCTGAAATGTGCAGGAACAAAATTTCATATCACTTCAGTGTAAATAACCTGGCCAGGCTGCTGCATGTTTATATGCTTGATTTGTGATGTCACAAACACTATGAATTTAGAATGGGCTGTTTTTCCATATCACCACTCATGAAAATTACATTTGTTGTTCTTTATTTTTCATGTGATTGTAACTTAGGAATAGCAGCTGCCTTTTCACATTAACATTTCATGACATACAACTGGTTAAGAATGTTTTCCCCCCTTCTTTTAATGTTACTTCTGTGGACTGGATAGTGGACGGTACATTCTGAAATATTAACACTGGTAAATATACTTCATCAATCACTTTCGTTTAAAAAAATGTTTGTTTTTCATGATATTAGTCCTTTATAAAAGACTTAAAGGTGCTAAAGTGGACACAGAGGACACATCCAGGCTGCCGAGCCTGGGAGATGTTTTATTAATGAGCTTCCTGTTGTTTCTAACCGATGTCCCATATTTAGCACTCACATGCAGGTGCCATAAAGCAGCTATCTGTTGCTTGGGCTTTTCTGAAGCTGTTTGTGCATTTTGAGCTGAAAGTTATTTCTGATGCTGTCAACTGCAGGGTCAGCAGGGCTGACTGAAATGTGTGTGTGTGTGTGTGTGAGTGTGGTTTTTTGTGTGTGTGTACAAGAGTGTGAGCGCGATATAGAAAGAAAAAGACAAAAAGCGAGCAGAGGAGCAGGAGTGTATGACAGCGATACTTGAGACTGAGGAAGGTTCTGTTTGGTTCAGCAGCATCAGTTTCAAGACAAAGACAAGAAAATGAATGTCTGTTTTGAAAAAAGCTTTCATTGAAGGGCTAAGATCCAGCTCATCATCATGAATTTATTTTGATAGTCAGCTTACAGTTCATGTGTTCAGAAAACAGAGAGGAACTTGCAAAAAATCTCTGTTAAAACACTGGCCTTTATGAAAACAGTATGAAAAAACCTTCGCCCAATTTCAATCCCTCAGCTTGATTGTTTGTGTGATGTTGCTCTGGACATGAGGAAGAAAAGGCTTTTTTGTCCTCCAATGCGAAAAGTGGATCTTTATTAATCTCTCTCTTACGGCGCAAGTTAAGAGTTCATTACTTTTGCCTGTGCAGTTCATTCATTAACTTAGAGCCTCTTTCTTTTCACACCAGGCTTGCTGGCAAAAAAACAAATTGCTTGTTACACATTAGTTTTATTTGAGGTTGTAAGTGTGGGGTTTCTTTTAAAAAATCTCTTGGTAAAGCAACATTATGTAACATTTAACCATAAAATAACAGCTCCAAAGTCATTTTGATGGTACACTGAATGTAACGTGCCGGGGTCGAGGCCGACACATGAGTTTTCAGAAGCCCAATCGCAGGGTGGCAGAAAGGGAGCACCACCTCCCCGGTCGCGTCAGCGAGGAGGGGAGGGGAGCTTTGCGAGACGAGACAAGTTGATTGGCCCTGTCTGAATACAGGTGGAAAACCGCGTCGGCGGAACACGGATGGATTTACACCATCTTCCGCTGGCGCAATATGTAAACAGACCGCGTTGGAGCTACATATGTAGCGGTTAGCTTAGCCCGCGAGATGGTAGCATGGGCTAAGCTAAGGGCCGCCCTCTGGGTCATGCTGGTAAGGAAAAAGGTTACTGGGTTTAAGGGTAAGGAAAGGAACCCCTGGAAGCCGGTGCGAGCCAACTAGCTGCCCCGACCATATGCGGGGACCCGCTACAAGCCAGCCACGGATCTCCGGGCCCTCAGCCGTCAGAGTCCGTCTCGGGCCGACTCTGGGATTACTCTCAGCATACGATCAGCACACCAGCCACCAAGGAGAAGGGGAATGGGTCTCTAGAAGCAGACGTGGGCTCCCATGCGGGGATCCGCTTCGAGCCAGCCAGAATCTCCACCACTCTCAGCCGTCAGAAAGTCCGTTTCGCACTGTCCCGCGGGCCCCAGGCATTAAGGTCCAGGCACGTCTGCTATTTTCTAGAGTCCTCAACTCGAGAGAGATCGCAGCCGATCCATGGAGTGGACGGCCGATTCACGGCCGGTGCGCTCCTCAGAGGGCCAGAGAAAGAGGCCCACTGACAACCTACAGCTGTGTACAGAGCCACAGGCAGACTCCAGTTGAGGAATAAAAGGAAAAGGGGAAGGAAAAGGAGACCCTGAGTTAAAACCCAGAACCTTTACCAAATTACCGGCGCGAGTCTGGTATGGCTAAAGCAAGCAGCCACACCAGCCAACAGAGCTTTTCTAAGGACTGCACGCCGCGTAGTCCGACAACCAGCCTTAAAAGGGCTTTGGCCCAGGTGAAACACATAAGCATGATTGCTGTAACCATGGCGACGCGCCCCCGGCTGACCCGAACGCAGCGCGGCCGCAAAGGCAGGGCACTCAACCGCCCCCCTGCCGGCCTGTCTGGGGCGCCAACCCGTACAGGACCCTCCCCTCAAAGTTAGCGCCTGAGGACCCAAGGCCGGCAGTACCACCCAGCCGGCTCAAGGGGCGGCTTATCTGTCTCACCCCCGCTCACCCCGCTGGGCTCTTTTAAGTTGCAGTCCTTCTGTAACGTGCCGGCTTCAAAGCCAACACGTGAGTTTTCAGAACCCAATCGCAGGGTGGCAGAAAGGGAGCACCACCTCCCCGGTCGCGTCAGCCCTCTGAGCCTTGCTCAGACCTCTCTGCTGGGGCAAACAGAGAAAGGGGAAGGAAAGGGAGACCCTGAGTTAAAACCCAGAACCTTTACCATTACCTTTACTTACACTGACTAGTTAATGGGAGAATGGCATCTCTGTAATTGCTGATGTAAGGACTTGGAAACTCAGGCATACGGTTACAACTCAGTCAAACATCAATGAAAAACAATCAGATGCTATCTGTGTACTGGTGCAGGACGTTTAACAGTATACAATACACACAATGCAAAAAATTTCTGTCTGCAGTGTTGGGAGTTATTTAAGCTAGTGCACATGTTCATTTTTCATTATGTAAAAACATATTTAAAGCTGCAGTAACTTAAAAACATTGTCATATTTTCTAAAAATGCCACTATGTTCTGACAGTAGTACATGAGACAGATAATCTGGGGGAAAAAAGTGTTCCTATGGGTGGCTCCTATTTGCAAAAATCCAGCCTGCCCGAATTAAAACAACTAACAACCTAGCAGAAGGGGGGACAATGTCTAACTAAGTGTCAGTCACTACTCCCCCCTCTCCCCACACATACCATCACTTGTTCCGGTTCAGTCTCTTTCAGTTTCAAGCCCAGTATCTCAGTCAAAACTGTAACCGTATCAAAAATTACAGATATAAATGTCACTCATATTGCATAACAGCAAAGGTAAATAAGCTGATAATTAACTTACAGCACAGTAGAAAACTTGTTAAAAACAGAGTAGATACTGCTGACTTTTGAATAGCCCTGCTCATGTTAACATGAGCAAAAGTTACAGTGTAAATAAACCAAATTAACTGTTGGAAATAACCAAAAAACTTATTTTTATAAAAACTGAATGACAGAATGTAAGCGAATCCAGTGCAGAGACAGGCAGAGCAATGCCCACAGGATGTGTGCACAAAAGGCTTTCCAGCTAGCATAGTTGAGGTATGTGTAGTGTACATGCAGCTGGCAATGCAGGTGAAGATTGTTGGTTTAGCTCAGTGATAGGCGGGAGGGGGGGAAAAACATGCTGTAATATTAGTGGTTTATATAATTTTTCCCTGCCTGTTTTTCAAGATGATGTAGTCAAACACCAGAAGGTGTTTCAAGAAAGACATAAATCACTACACTTAAAAGATTACATTGTGTTTAATATGATGAAGGACATGAACTAACAAGATTTTAAAAATCAATTATGATTTTAGGTTATAATTTTAGGTAAATCACATTAACTTACAGAGCAAGTATCTTTAAGTTCTTTAAAAGCTGAGCTTTAGTACCTTCAACTCAATGTGGAGTTATTACCACAGTGACAAGGCCCTCTTCAAAAAAAAATTTCTTTAAATTCCCTTCAAATGCTTTATTTCTATAACTTGAACTCACTGTCACTAAAACTGCAACAACCCCCTCCTCAGCCCTGGTTTCAATTTACTAAAAAGAGATTGCAGAGTGCAAAATAAAACCCACTAGCTTGCCAATATTTTCAAGTTTGAGAAGACCACAGTAAGTTGAGTGAAGGCTCATAACCTCCAGAGATGACTTTCCACAGCCTACGTATCACAGGTTCCTTGGTGGAATGATCTGCCGCTGTTTGGCATGGCTGTTACTGCAGAGCGGTGCACTGGGGAGCATGCAGAGGAGGATGACCAAAATAATCCTTGGCTCCGATTGCACATCCCTCCAAGAGGCCTGCAGGAGGCTTTAGATCCCACCACTGCAACAGCCAAGAGGAGAGCTCGAGCTCGGCCCTGAAAATTACCTCTAAGCACTCCAAGTTTTTTTCCCTTCTTTTTCCTGGTTTTCCACCAAAGGAAAGGCAAAAATAAAGAAAGGACAAAGGCAGAGTGGTCGGCTGGAAAAGGACAGTTAAATGCTGCATACCTTTACAGCCATACCTATATGTGACTGGAGATTTCGGAATGTTCTCTTCAGTTCAAGCTTCTAGATTCCCATCCTACAATGTTCTCCTCATTCCCACTATTCTGAAATGTCCTACACAATATGTTCCCCATTCACACTGCACTTAAATGTTCTCTCTCTTTGCACTGTTTACATTCATGTTGTTCCAGACTGTTCTCCCCATCTATACTCTCATCAGGTTTTACCTCTCCCATTCATATAAACATACAAAATGTAACACAAAAAAAGCCTTTGAAGTACTGTTACCTGCTGGGAGCTGAAAAATTGGTATGACAAGGTCTGGGCTAATGGGCACAAAACATTTTAAATAGCCTTAGACGTTTTCTGAGATAAAAATAGCATATTTATTATATCATAATATAATAATATATTTATATCTAATTTAACAGTGTGTTGCATAATGTCCTACCCCCTACTCAGATTGCAGCAAATAAAAAAAAGAAAGGATCTACCTAACAAGGTTACTAAATAGGTTATATACTGTAGACAAGTAGGTTAAAACACCAAACATTTTACCATGCCACATAGCAAGGTAACTGTATTTAACTTGATAAACTAAAGAGTATTTTTGAGCACAGTGCTTATTATCCAAACAATAGGGAAATCCAAAGCTGACACTGCAACAAATGGCAGCAGTTAACTTTTCAAAATGGCAAATTTCATATGTAAAATCTAAATCTTTTGGCAAGAACCTTAAATCCACCACTGTACTGCAGTATCTAGTATCTATGCAGTATCGTTCTAGATAACACTGCTTTTGCTATACATTATTTTCATTAGATGGGATACCTCCAGCCATTAATGGAATGGAAAATATTTTGACAGCAGATATGAGACATTGCTATTTCCAGTGGTTTTCAGTGGTAAGGACATGTTTTGCTTGGTGCTTTGCATGAAAAGCCCCTGATTTAAAATTAGTGAAAGTGTCAAAGTGTGGTTGTAGAATTATATATATAAATATATATACATACTGTTTTAATGATTATGGTATGGTATGTTCAGTCTTCAGACATGCCCCTGGGTCCTGGGAAAACTTGAAACTGTAAGACGTCTTTCAGTTTACTTAAACTTCATCCGGCCCCTGGTTAAAGTGCAGACTGATGGATATGGTTTAGTATAAGACACTTGGCCAGATGCAAAGACAATGCTATATCTAATGGAATGCATAGTGCCAACAATAGAGTTTGGTAGAGGAGGGATAATGGGCTATTTTTCAGGATTTGTGCCCCTTAGTTCCAGAGAAGTGTAACGTTGAGACTACAGCATACAAAGATATTAAATGCTTCCAACTTTGTTACAACAGTTTGTAAAAGGTCCTTTCCTTTTCTAGCATGAATGTTCACCTGTGCACAAAGCAAGGCCCATAAAGACATTAAAGACATGACTTTGGTGGGGAAGAAATCTGACCTCTACCCAGCTGAACACCTTTGGGATGAACTAGAACGTTGATTGTGAACTAGGCCTTCTTGTCCAACATCAGCACCTGACCTTACATATGCTCTTTTATCTGAATCCATATTCTTGTGGAAAGCCTTCCCTGGAGAGTAGAGGCTGTTATCTGTTATCCTTAAAGGGGGAAGGGGGTGTGTGTGTAATTTGTCCAATAAGTGTAACGATCAGATGTCCACATATTTTTGGCCATATAGTGTATGCTTTAAATCTGCTTCTCTTGTCAGCTTGTTTTCAGCATAAAAAAAATGCATGAGACACAGCATACCAAATTAACAGAGGCTTTACTTTGTACTACATCTAATGAGAGAGATCCAATTAAAGGCTGAAGAATGGAACAGAGTGTTCTGTTGTGTGGGCAGGTATGGCACACACACCATTATGTGCCTTAACCCCCTGCACTTAGTGACTCAGTTCACCTGGAAGAGCTGTGGTGTGGGAGGAATTGATCAGGACGGCTCATTATGCTCTCATAAATGCTACACACCACCTCAGGCCTACCACGCTCATTACATGACGTAAAAGCAACTCAGACTCTCCGAAAAAGCTGCACGCCTTCTACCTCCGTCAAACCTGAACAGGCTCGAATGGTAAAAAAAAATCTGTTTAGCATGAAATTAATTAATGACCTGGAGTACACATTTTTTACCTAATAATATTTCGATTTGAATACATTTCTTTAGGAAACAAGTCCATGCATCATGAAATCTCAAATTTCACCATGATTTTGTTTGATTATTACACAAATATGACCAGAGGACCTGCAAATTCCTAGAATGTAGATAATAAAAAAAAATGCATTAGATTACATTAGATTAGATTAGATTAGATTTGATTAGATTAGATCAGATTAGATTCAATGTTATTGTCATTGTGCACATGTACAAGTACAAAGTCACTGAAATGCAGTTAGCATCTAACCACAAATGCATAAAATAGTATTAATTACAGGAAATTGCAGTATGTCACAGTGTTATTGACTATGAAAGCAGTATATACACATTATAAGATATGTAGAGTGTATTAAATATGTTATAAATGTATGCAGGCAGAGTTGAAATAATTTGTGTTGTTTGTGTCTCTACACCCAGGGCCAATTTACCACACTACAATGAGGCTGAATATCTGATGGCATTTTTATGTAGTCCAAGTCTATACTCAATCCATGTACAGGCAGCAGGGGACTATGATTTATGCTAAGAATCTGGCTGTAAAATAGAAAATACTCATTCTGAGTATGGGAGAGGATTTTCCAGACGGCCCTTGCTTGCGTCACTCTCTCTCTTTCTCTGCATGTAGCTCAAGGCTAAAAACTTTCATGGTGGCGACCTTCGGTGGCAGCCTGCTGTAGAAAAATAACCAATTAATCACACTCGAATGGCAAGCCCCTAAATGGCCATCCTCATTAGGCCAGACAAAACTGCTTGCTGGTTTTGGGTAGAAGATCTCTGTAGTGAAGATTCTTGAAGTCAGTAGAGTGACCTCTGTACTGTTTTTTGTTCACTGAAATAGGAACCCTCCCTCCGTGCTAACAGTAATGGTGTATCTCACTCTGATGGAACATGAGTGAGTGCCCCATGGACCAGCAATATTACTTTTGCAGTTTAATTCTGGCAAGGCAAAGTCTCTAAAATTTGAATAACATATATCATAGGTCTTCTTATGAGACTATAGGAAGCATATTAAATTGTCAGCCTATTGTAAAGGCCCCACAAAATACATTTACTTAGACAGAGATTAGGTTAACTCATTTTTGCAGAGGTGGTTATCTGTTGACCCAGATTTGGATAGTAATGATGTTCATGGCAAACAGCCAGTCATGTGAAATATATGGAGCCAAGAGGCTTATTTATCAAAGATAGAGAAAGAAATGACAGTGCGCTACTATATCTATAATATTTAAATAGGTAAGGGTATCATCGTCACCTTTGCCAACATGTTAAGTTTTATTGGAATAATTTTTATAGGAATAATTTCTTTGAATTCTTGATATCTATGTTGAAGGAGTATTTATAATATTTAGTTTTCTCTGACTGATGCCACACATTTCAATGGGAAAAAGAAATACCTTCAACTCCATCAAAATCCTGTCCCAAACTGAACAATTGGTTCAAGATCCAAGAACTGTTTATGATCTATAATCCTGAATCCTTGAGCAGGAAAGGCATCCAGCTAAGCTTAAAGTTAAATGGAAAAGCAAGAAAACCTGCTTCCCATTTGTGATCAGAACCTTCCTGAGGCCAAGAAGCAATACTTGACTTTGACTTATATGCTAATCTGACTAATCTGTCTTTTACAAAGGAATGTTAAACTTTTACACACACCCCTTAACAAAGATGATCTAAAGACGGCTGTCTGCATGTGCTGTGCACCGCACGTCCATTAGCCAAACACTCACCCCGCTCTTAATCACGTACCCTGGAGCACAGCACGGCATAGCCTTAGTGCGCATGTGCCATGAGAATGGCAGCGTATTATTCTTTTGGTGGGCAGTGGTGGCCTAGTGGTTAGGACATGCTGCTGTTGATAACTGCTTGCTGTTCCACGTGTGCACGTGTGATGGGTTTAATGCAGAGGTCACAATTCGTTGTGGTGTTTGTGTTCACAATGACAAATAGAGATTTTCAATTCACTTAAGTCTCTTTACAGTCGTGTTTGCCCAGAAGATCTTCGGTCATGTTTGTTTACTTGAATAATTTTCTTAGAAATAAAATCTAACCTTAATTTAGCTCTAATTTAAACTTATAATTGATGCCCTCATTAGTGACCTCCCTTTTTAGGTTACTAATCAAATTGATGTGTACACAGTATACTATCTAAAGGATTCTGTAAATCCTGTGATTACTACTAAATAGTACAGAGTGCATTATTTGGGGTGCATGTAATTTCTTGACCTACACACATGGACAAAATTGTTGGTACCCTTCAGTCAATGAAAGAAAAACTCAAAATAGTCACAAAAATAACTT
>JBBPDA010000010.1:24330-35610 GCA_037974385.1 Arnoldichthys spilopterus
TATTTCTGTGACCATTGTGAGTTTTTCTTTCATTGACTGAAGGGTACCAACAATTTTGTCCACGTGTGTATGTTGTGCACCACATTGGAAACATGGAGCCGTTTTAAACATTTCAGCCTCCATGTATGTTAGCAAGCATACAATCACGGTGAATTTGATGACAGTTTTTTCACGTTTCTAGTCACATTTTAATGGGATAATTTCAGTGACATTACTCTTTGACTTCTTTGCTATCCATTCAGAGTAAAGTACTGTAATCTAACATTAGTCTGACCTACTGTGCTTGCATCAAAATGCAAATAATATCTGTTAAAGTGAGCACACACACATATGTGACACCTGCTGTGAAAGAGGCAGTAGGAAAAGAGTAAATCAGTAGTATCAGCTAGTCAGCCTGTTAACAATCTTGCAATTGGTATGATTACCATTGACATGATCATTTGTGGAATTTAGAGAACGTGTCGCTCATTTTCCCCAAAAACAAGCTGAAGTATAGACTCATCTGTCCACAGCACACTTATTCACTGTGATAGACTTGGGCTAAAAGATCTCTGCAGCCTTTCTGCATAAAATTCTCTTGGTGTAATACAGTTCAGGTTACATTTCTTAATGCAATGGTGGACTGTGTTAAGTGACTGTTTTCCAAAGTACTCTGAAGCCCATGTGGCTATATTTATCTCAGCAGCATGGCAGTTTCTCCTGCAGTGCCTTCTGTGAGCCTGAAGGTCACACACGTTTAACAGTGGTTTTCACGCTAAAAATTACCTGATTCAAACCTGTACATTAGTCCTGCATGACTACAATACATTACACCAACATGATTATTGCCAAAAAAGAGTAAATCAAAGGCAGATATTGGTTTGGTGTAACATTATGAATTAAAGTGGAACCAATGTATGCATTTAAATCAAGCAATTTAAGGCACACTTTTTTCAGTGCAGCCTTGCCCTATGCAGTCTAAGAAATTCAGTGGACTCCCTAAACCTTTTTTACAATATTACGTACTATAGATGGTGAAATACCCAGAATATTTGCAATTTTGTGTTAAGAAATGTTTTTTGTAACTGACTGAAAATTTACTTATGAATTTTGAAAATAATGAGCCATGACCCATCTTTGCTTGCAAAGGGCAGTGGTGGCCTAGTGGTTAGGACACTACCTTTGGGACCTGAAGGTTGCAGGTTCAAGTCCCATCCCGGGCACTACTGAGGTGCCCTTGAGCAAGGTACCGTCCCACTACACTGCTGCCTGGGCGCTGTTGGTGGCTGCCCGCTGCTCCACGTGTGCACGTGTGATGGGTTAAATGCAGAGGTCACATTTCATTGTGGTGCTTGAGTGTGTTCACAATGACAAAGAATCACTTCACTTATACCGGATAATGGTATTATTTTGCCAATTCACCTGCTAATTGTGGAGTGTTTCAAAAAGATATAACTTTTTAGTTTTATATTGCCCTTGTTCCCAACATTTTTGAGTGTGTTACAGGTATTACATTGAAATTTTATTTATATTATTTATATTATTAATAAGACACAATCACGCTGGACAGTCAAAGCATTCCAAATATTTTCTTTGTTTTTTTATCAGTGAAATAATGGTTCAAGGACCTATCACAGATTTCTGTCTTTATTATCCAGAAATGGGCTTTGTACAGAGACAAACTAAACTACAAACTGATTGGAAAACAGGACAAGAGAGGAGGCCTTAGGTGTATTGCCTACATCTAAGATGCTTTCACTCACTTAGATACCTATTTTTAAGTGTACAGGCACTGATTGTCATCACGAAGAGTCAGAAGAGTGGCCCTGTACTGCTCTTTGTTCACTGCATTAGGAGCCTCCCTGCTCACAGTAATGATGTATCTCACTCTGATGGAGTGTGAGTGAGTGCCCTTTGGACCAGCAGTTAGACTGGCATGGAATGAATGCATGGTGGCTTCTTCTGCTTACGCTAACCCAAAAAGCACTTCCCTGCGGTTTCAATTACCAGAGCTGCTGCTGGCACTTGTGGGGGAAAACTGTCACACTCCTCTGTCTCTTCCTTCTTTTTATTCATTAGCTCCAACAATCACCTAACTTTTCTCACCAATTACCCTCCACTGCCTCCTCGGAAGCTTTGTGGCAGCCTGGTGACATGCTTGCCATTTGCCTTGGTGTTAAATGCATTGACATTTTAGACATGCCAAAACATGTGATATCTATTTATTGGTTCGTGTTTTGTCACCATTTCATGGCTATCTGCACTGCTTCAATACATTATCATTACCACCAAGAATTACAAGGACTAGTCAAAGAGAAAGACAGTTTACTTTATTTAATGTCAGTCTGTGTAAAGTGTCTGGTGGAAAACTTCAGTCATGGGAAGTAGATGACATGAGGGCTTTCTTAAAGTTATTATATAGTCTAGTTACTGGGGAAAATGCTGTATATTTCAATAACTGTGACAGGGACACTGCAGCCCCTGGGGCAGTGCACAACTCCACCAATGTCAGTCTCTCTTAATGCCACCTATACCAAGTTATTGAATTGTACATCTCAGTGGGAATTTAATTATATGGTCGTGGGCGTCAATCTGGAGCCACATGCCTGCAGGATCTAAACTACAATATGATCATCTCTCCATTGGTGCTCTAGCCTGACACTTTATCCTTGTCTAAGAAAATCTGAGATATGCGCCATTCCACTAGAAGGGCAGCACAGCTCAGTATACCCACCTAAAATTCTGTTGGGGGATGTTATATGCACAGTATATGCTATTTGCTAGTCAGTGTTATTTCAGTTATTTTGTCTCATCTGGCTAAGGCGCTGGTCCCAAGAGACTGTGAACAGAAATAAACCTTGCAGATTTATGAAATCAGGACAGGCCTGAATGGTAAAGCAGGCTTAAATTTTATCCAGTTAGCATTAGCCAGAGTAAGGACTGTTTGGTGTCATCACACTGCCATTTTGCCAGACTTTACCAAAACATGCTGACAACATGCTGCAAGCATAATGATGCAATTTAGTCCAACCCAGATATGTAGGGTTGGGTGATATGATGATATTTTATCATGATAAAGTACATTGCAATTTTCTTTCCTGGACATATTGGTGAATCTAAAGCACTAATCAATATGCATGGTTCATTAAAAGAGAGCATAGGACAGTGGGGGTTTAATGGTTAGGGAGTTGCCCCTGTGACCTAAAGGTTATCACTGCGGTACCTGTGAGCAAGGTATTGTCCCCAGGCACTTCTCACCGGCACTGCTTACATCAGCTCACAGCTCATTGCTCCTACACGGATGTGTTAAATGCAGTGGTGTTAAGAACTGGGGATGTAGCTCAGTGGTAGAGCTCATACTTTGTATGAGGTCCAGGGTTCAGTTCCTTACATCTCCAAATCTTTGGATCCCATTCTGAAGCTTCAGTTGTAGCCTAGTGGTTAAGACATTGCCTTCGTGAACAGAAAGTCGCAAGTCCCAACCCGGGTACCATTGATGTACCTTAGAGCAAGGAACTGTCAGACTACACTGCTCCAGGGACGCTTTCCAAAGCTGCCTGCTGCTCCATGTGTGCACATGTGATGGGTTACATACACTTTGTGTCTGACTGAGTGTGACAATGACGAATAAGCCACTTTAAATTTTTAATAGGATTTAGCACAGTGCAGTATGTAGAAACACTGAATAAGTTGCAAGGTGCTCCTAGTGATGTCATTGCCATCCATGGCTGGGAGTATAAGACAGCACAATTGTCCTTGCTCTGTGGGTAGGATGGCCTTCTCCCCCCCGACTGCTAAGTGCAATGCTCGCTGGCTCTTAGCTGATTTGACTGGAACAGAACAGGCATTTTTCATTCTTTTCCAAGTGGTTGAGGTTCTTAAAATGATGCTGATGATGTTTTTAGCAGCATTTTTAAAAGATATGGTGGTTGGCACATATGATCAGCAGAAACATATAATAGCCTTTACTTTTCCAGTGTTGGTAGTGTCCTATGATTAGAGCAGTGCTAGCTAGTAAGTGGAGTTAGGCATGACTAAATTGGGAAGAACAATGGGGAATATAAAAAGTATTAGATGTTTATTTTCCTATATATATGATAACCATCTAACTGTGTTAAATGCTAACAACACTGCTTCAAGAGAAGAGCCTCTTAAACATTTTCAAATTTGGATTTGGTTTAAATTGAAATGTAACCAACTGAAAATGTCATATTAATGACAGTACTTTGACTGGTGAATTACAGAAGACCAAATAAAATCAAATGCATGCGCAGATGTGCCTATTGATGTGGAAACTTGGTATTTCATAGCAAATTATCTTGACTGATTCAAAGGATGGACATCATTGCACATGTTGGAGTGTGTTTTCTTTCAAAGATCCCTTGGTTTAGCAATGAATATGTCTCAAGCATGAGAGGAATATGGACCAAGACTTTGCTTCGAGTCATATCATTTGTTGTAAGGCAGAATGCCTAAAGCAGTATTTGATCCTTTTGATAATGCTTGTTCTTCCCATGTACACTTGAAGCTTGAAGCTGAGTCACTAGTGCAGAAGAAATTGAAATACTTGCACATTTGAATGGAAAAGGCAAATGATACTGCCTGACGCTTTACTTCTCAAAGCCACTGGCCACACTTAATTCTCCCACATCTGTGAGAGGCATTCGGAGGGTTTTGAAAGAAGATCAAAATGCACACCCCCTCAAACTCTCTTGAATCACTCTCTCTCTTTTTCTCACATTTTTGCCATTTTCTCTAATCACTCCAGAAACATGTGGATTTCCTCAGCTTGTGAAGTACGTGCAATTCCACTTTGAAAAGAGAACTTTTGATATTAGTGGCAAGGCTGGCTTGTAGTTCTGTTGGTCATAAACAAGATCATAAAAATAAGTCTCATCAATGTAATTTACAAACCTTTAAATGGTTTAGTGTATACAGACATCCCATGAAAATTGTTGATTTTTTAAACATATTTGAAAATGTAAACATTTTACCCTCTTTGATAGAGTGATTTCCTATGGGTGCTCCGGTTTCCACTGTCCAAAGGCTTGCAATAGGTTGACTGGATTCTCTAAATTGCCTGTAAGTGTGAGTGAATGTGTAAATGGTTGTCTGTCTGTGTGCTGCCCTGCGATGGTTTGATGGTTTGGCCTCCTGTTCTGGGTATACCCCGTCTTAGACCTGCAGCCAGTTGGGCTTGACTCCAGCTGCCCCACGACCCAGAAATAGAAAAAGGAAAAGGCCAGAAAGAAAGCTTATACTATATATATATATATATAAGCTTTTTTTCAAATTATGAATTATTCATTCATCCATTAATTCTCCAAACCACTTACTCATTTTGGATTTTGGGTTGCAGGGAAGCTAAAGCCAATTCCAGGTGACTAAGGGCCCAAGGCAGGGTTCATGCAGGATAGAAGGCCAACCAATCACAGATCAACACAGAGACTAACAACCATTCAAACACATACTCAAACCTATGGACATTTAGAGTTTCCAGTCAACCTATTGAATAGAAGGAAGCTGGAGCACCCGGAGGAAACATACATGAACATGGGAAGAGCTTGTAAACAATGCACAGAAAGGCACCTGTGGCTGACCCAGGGATCCAACTCAGTACCTTCTTGCTGTGTCAGTGCTAACTACTGCACAACTGTGCTGCCCATTATAATTATAATTATTATTATTATTATTATTATTACCATTATTAGCCTTAGCATTTGCATTAGCATTGCATTCTTTTATAATTTAATCAAGTATTCTAAAACTTTCTAATACATTCTATTTTCTATTACAATGTTATCATACTAAGCCTTTTATGTATTATTTCTGTTTTTTTAAGAAGCTTTTGTTAATTAATATATTATACATTAGAATTAAAATTTTTAAATTCTATTTAATATATATATATATATATATATATATATATATATATATATGGCACAACGCTATACCACCTCTCCAGCTGCATGTTTCTCTCGCTGTTCCCATGGGCACTGCGCATTCCATGTCCATTGTAACATCACCAAAATGAACTTGAGCCACAGAGCTTCCGTGGTTAATGACCGTTGCTGATCGGTTACTACATCTCGTGCTCTAATTGTGTTTTTTCCATTATGGAGACTATGCTCAAATGGCGGCCTGTGCTGCTCACAGCCGGCGCAGTCACTGCCAGCGTCGTAGCTTACGGCATTTACCGCTGGCTGGCAGATCGACAGCACCACCCCAAAGTTGTTGGCACAGCTAGACACACCCACCCTGAAGGTAGCTAGTGCTATATATGTCTGTCTGTCCATCAGTTCGTCCAAATATCTATGTATCTATCTATCTGACTATTGTTAGCCCTTGAAGCATTTAGCTTTTTGAAGTGAACTGATCACATCACCTTTAATCATTTCAGAGCCAGTGCAGAGCCTTCAAGACACTGTTCACTGTAAGGACTTCATTGGACTTGGAAGAGTCCAGGCTAAGGTAAGTAAGTCAATAAGTCATATGTATTTATAGAATAGTTTATTAATCTGTCTATATATGCATATATGATTACATCACCACCTTGTTTCCTGTATTGCAGCTGATGATTGAGGAGAATGAGCAGCTTGTATGCAGCCCTCCTCCCTGTATGGAGTCCACTTCTCTTTCTCAAAATCAGCCTGTCTCTCTATCCTGGGCCTCAAATGGAACTTCTCCTTGGACATCTCCATCAGCTTCGCCTCCATGGAGTCCATGCAGCTCTTCAGCCTTGTCTGATTCCAGCACTGATGACTACTCTCTTCCCAGCTCTGAGACGAGCTCTCCTCTACCCTGGGCCTCATCCATCTCTCTACCCCAGGGTTCACTCACTTCTCCACCATCATGGGCTTTATTCACACCCCTGCCCTGGGAATTATTCTTCTCTCCACCCAGGTCTGAGGCTCCCTCTCCGCAATGGCCTGAGCCCATGTCTACTCCTGAGCCTCAGGCATTTTCTCCTCCCTTGGCTCAGGCCTGCTGAGCTCCATAGAGCAGCTCTCCTCTCCAGGCTCCACCCACTGCTTTAGAGCCTATATTAAATGTTGTCAGAGCTTTGACTCTTACACTCTTAGTCCATGTTTTTAATTCATTTTCATTTTTTAAGGTGTTTGGTCAGTGTTGACATGGCGTACATGTTGCTCTTTAAATTATTTCAGTGGATTACAGCAAATAATTTACCAAATGCTCCTGCTAAGGAGGAATGAAGGCCCATCAGCTGTCCCTGCTGGTCTACTAAACTTCGATTTACTTAATCTATGTAAAAGTAACTGCAAAGCCAATACATTTATATCAAAAACATACTGGCGAACAAATTGGAGATTAAAACACTTAAATGGCTGACAGAGGACAAGCTTGAGCATCTGTAAATAGGATCTACTGTCATTAAAACAGGTACAATAACAAATGAAAAGGTGATAATGTGTGGTATGTTTATACAAGTGAACCAGGGTTATGAGACTCTTGTTAAACTGACCAGACAAATCAGACTCTTGTTGGTCTGACCAGACAAAAGCACATTGGCAGTTTAGACAGCTTAGTCAAGCTTGGATGTGCTTGCTCCAGTGCTCAGAATGCAGCTTTCTGCTGTACAGCTCAAAATGTTCACATACTTATGTGAAGTACCTTTCTGGCCATTTTATGACCTTTACCATTTGAGATGAATAACATTTTGGATGGTTCAGAATTTCACAAGAGCTGGAGAAAAGGAGCAGGAAGGCTAGCTAACTGGCTAAGTGTTGAGCAAGGAACTCTGATAAAAAACACTTACCAATAACATCACAACTCAGTTGTACAACTCGGTTGATACAGAACAAGCTACAGCTTACCCAAAGACTACAGACCTCCAAGCAACAACAAGAAGGTCACAAATTCTAACACTGCATTTAGTGGAATTTGAGGTCAGCATGAACACTCCTCCGCTCTGAATACATGAACAGTATTAGAAAAAGAAAAGAAAGTGAGAGAGAGGGAGAGAGAGAGAGAGAGAGAGAACCATCTGGCCATAGTCTGCCTCTGGGGGACAGCAAGCACCATATTGGGTCTGGCTCTCTCTTCAAGGCACATTTCACAACATTTGCCAAGAGATGTGGATAGACATCAGCTCCGCTACCCAGCTCTGCTCGCGATTCACTAAAGCTGTCGGCTTAAATCTCTCACCGGCTCTCTATGATACAGCTGTCAATTACAGTGCTCCCCTACCTCCTGCACATATCGATTTGGCATTTGCCCTGATTGGCCGGGCAGGGATTAAGGCCCTGAGCAGGAGTTACTAAAACAGTGCCACGGCTGCCCTGGGGCGAACTCTGATTTTGCAGACAGACAGCCTGATAAACACACACACTAAACATTTTAGTGTTCTTCAAGTGTGGTCTGTAGCGCTGTTAGAAATAAAATACTTCCTAGTACAACACTGAAGAACAGCTCCATAACCCCCAATGGCTTATATACTGCGAAACCCTCATCTTGCATTTTGCATGGATTCTTAACTTTCAATTGTTTCCACATTTGAAAGTGACTATGAAAGTAAAAGTGATTATTTGTCATTGTGAACACACTCAAGCACAACATTAAAATGTGACCTCTGCATTTAACCCATCACACGTCCACATTTGGAGCAGCGGGCAGCTATCAACAGTGCCCAGGGAGCAGTGTAACAAGACAGTATCTTGCTCAAGGGTACCTCAGTGGTGCCTAGGCCAGGACTTTAACCTGCAACCTTCAGTTCAAGCCTGCGAGCCTCAGTTCAAAATAGAACTTTCAGTTCATGTTTGACATTGAAACAATGCAAAAGACTCAGAAGTATAGATTAAAACTTGTTAATACAGAATGTAAATGATAAAGGAATATAAGCATGTATTTATAAATTTACATATGTAATTACATTGTAATACATATGCACTTTAACTGGATCGTACACATTAAAAAAAATGCCATGAAGAATTCTTCAAGTGATGCCATAGGACAGACGCGTCCAAATCCGAACTGAGGATTTCCAGCACAGTGTTGTAGTTTTCCGCCTTAAACACACTCACTACATCTGGCAATTCAAAGATGAGCTGAACCAGGTGTGTTTAAATAGGGAAATCACCAAACTGTGTTGAACCCCATCCCTCCAGGACACCCCTGCTATAGAAGAACCACTTTTGGTTTGCCAAAGAGCCATGTTTTACTAATTCATTGAGATCTACCAGTGTGAAGAAGCTTTAAAAGTTTATTAAACCTTTAAAATAAACCTAAAAAAATTCCTCTATGACACTGCTCAACAAACTCTTTTTTAGTTTATAGCAAATTAACATTAATACTTGACATAAAAACCTCACAGCTTGCTTTTTAAAAGCAAACTATATCTGGTGGGATAAAGCCTGAACTAGAGGTCAACCATAATTTTTTTTTTTTTCATGTGCTACTCATGAATGGCTGAATGCCTCTTCCTGGCTTGATTTCTCAATTTCTCAGCATCTTAGACTGAAAATTGTGTCATTTTTCATGCTTTTTGTGCTCATATCAAGGACAAACACTCAGGGAAACACAGTCAATGAGGGATTTAAAAAAGCACATGCAGTAAGGCTGCCACATTTAAATGGATTCTAAAAGGCTCTTGTTTATGAAACTAAAAGAAATGCTGTAATCGTAGAAAGTAAAGCAATTGTAGGTCACTACACTCAAAATAATAATTAAAAAAATCTAATCAAATACTGACAAAAAGCCACAGCAATGTACTTCAAGTCTGACCACAGTTGGGTTACAGTCTGGTGAGACTTACTATTTCCAAATCTGCCACCAATCAGTCTTACCCAAACAAACATCATATCATAATTTTAGTCTGGGGTGCTTTCACACCTACCTTGTTTGGTCCAGACCACTGGACTTTTTAGTTTGGTCCTAACCAAAGTAACAGGTGAAATATATACAGAATAAACAATATAAGAAAAATTACTGTAAAGCAACATGTGGGGAGAGGGAAGGCTGCATTCCAAATTGCATGATACTACAATAAATAGTATGTAAAAAAAAAGTACACAAGTATTACAAATGCATTCAGTAATGAAGCATGTGAACTGTAGAAATGTGTAGTTTGGGAAACTACAAGTCAACTTGAATTGCATAAAAATGCAAAAACATGGGGGGCATGGTGGTGCAGTGGTTAGCACTGCTTCACAGCAAGAAGGTCCTAGGTTCGATCCCCGGATCGGCCACTCTGTGTGGAGTTTGCAAGCTCACCCCGTGTTCGTGTGGGTTGCCTCGGGTGCTCTGGTTTCTGTCAATGTGTTGCCCTGCGATGGGTTGGGCCCCTGTACTCCTGTTACCCCACCATAGGCCTGTAGTCAGCTGGAAGCAGTCTAGAAGTGGTTTAGAAAATGGATGGATGCCAAAACATACAACCTTTTTTTTGAGAGGATGCTATAATAATTTTAGTATAGCGGCAAAGAAATGAATGTTCTTTTTTCTCAGTTCAAAGGACGACATATGCATATGCCCATCTTCAAATTAAGCAGTTAATATCAAACAAAGAGAGACACAACCCACGTAGGTGATGATGATAGGATGTAGTGTCACAAATGAAACAAGTAAAGAAACAAAGTGAAAGATATGCTACTGTATGAACATTTATTGTTTTCACAAAATATTAATAAAAGGGGTGCCCTTTTTTAATTTTAGCACCTGTCCCCAAATGTCTAAGACTTTAGTTAGGCCTACTTGCAGCAGAACAGTGCTGTACAGTGCTCAGCAGCACTTGACCGTATATGGATGTAGCTTCTTTAAAGCTGTTACAAACCCAGAAATGGTTTAGACTTTATGCCACAGACAGGCATAAAATTTATGCTGGGTCTTTCAAAATTCAGCTTACAACCAGCTGGTGCAACAGTTTTAAAGTTACAATACGCGGGAAGTTATGACCGATTTAGCGCATGACCAGACGCAATGCCTGTTGGTATAATGGGCCCCTGAAGGTTCCCTTAAGTGGTCTCGTAAGAAAAGTGAACATCCCAAATGTGCAACACAACACTTAGATAAACCTGAGGCACTTTCAAATCAAGCGCCGTGGTCTAATGAAGGAAAACTGAACTCTTTGGCAGAACACCTTTCCAACTGTTAAGCATCAGGGCAGATCTATTATGCTTTGGGGCTGTGTGACAGAAATGTTGTGGGGATGCAAGAAAGAAGATAAAATTTTTTTATGTCATTGTCATGTTAAAAAACAACTTATACTACAACTACTACTACTACTACTACTACTACTACTACTACTACTACTACTACTATTACTACTACTACTACTACTACTACTAC
>JBBPDA010000010.1:35710-46840 GCA_037974385.1 Arnoldichthys spilopterus
TACTACTACTACTGCTACTACTACTACTACTACTACTACTACTACTGCTACTACTACTACTACTACTACTACTACTATTGCTACTACTACTACTACTACTATTACTACTATTACTACTACTACTACTACTACTAATAATAAAAATAATAAAAATAATAATAATTTCTGCTGCCATTGACAATTTGACCAATTTATGAATAATGGACCAATTTTAATTGTTCTTTGTTACTGATAATGTTTATTTTTCTTTGATTATGAAGCTAACATTTTAAAATAAGACCATATCACAACATTAATGCTATGTTGAATCTGAGTGGGCTTTTGGGTTTGTTTCTGAGCAGTGGGGTGGAGACTGAGCATCTGTTGCTTTCAGCGAGCTGTAAAGGGATCTGCTCGCTCATCCAGGCATAACACTGGGTAGACACAGAGCTTTCTAGAAATCCTAGGCCCTGAAGGTACAGTATGCAAGCATATAAGTGCAAGAGCACAAGTTTGCATACTGTGTGTGTGTGCATGTGTGTGTGTGTGTATGTGTGTGCGCATGCGTGAATGTGAGTGTGTGGGTGAGTGTAATTTAAGTGGGTGGGTGTTGATTTGAACTCCATATGCTATTAGAAGGCTTCCATTCCCCTTTTCTCTCTCTGCTTTCTTTGTTCAGCAATAAAAGTCACACAGACCATTATTAGATTTCATTCCTTTGTTTTTATATGCCTGAAGTTCTCTATTGTTTTTATGTGATAACTCTCTTTATTTTAAGTTCCCCATATCAGTATGTCTTCACAAAGCGAGAGGTTATAATTTGAGTATGAATGGCTACTGGTTTTAATGACTTTACTGCGATATCAGACGCAGTGGTAATCATACCATTCAAAATATGTGTGTAACGTGAAAAATTTGAATAATTCTCATAACCATGCATAATTAGTGTCTTTTTAAGACAGCACATTGGAAGTAAATAGAGCTGCAAAATACACTTATTAGAGTCAAAATGTTTGAAAAAAAGGTTCCCATATATAACTTGGTTTCTTCTTCTTCTTCTTCTTTTTCTTCTGATTATTATTATTATTACTATTATTATGATTATTATTATTATTATTATTGTTATTATTATTATTATTAATAATAATAATAAAAATAATAACACCCTTGCTTTTAGCAAAAATGGTTCTACATAATGCCAAAAAAGGTTATTTGACTTGTAACTTGACGTACCACATTGCAGTGCATAATATGACTGCTGCAAACATTTTTTCCTTAAGCAGATTTTGAGATAATGAAATGTGTCAGATGCATCTCCCCATCGCTGGAATTGCATGAAATGTGCCATGATCTAAAGAATGTAATAGTGACGCAGTGTGTCAAATTTTACTTCTCATGATATTGTCAAGTGAACTGCTATATTTTTCACTTGACATTATTCAGTAGGTGTTTTCATAGTTTTTGTTATTGTTGGCTAAGCAAATGTTGAACTATTGCCCAAAAAGTGTTTTGTGCCTTCAGGGAGGTGCTAGCACAACGGAGACATAGGAACCTAGGAATGCAAACCTTTTCCCCCTATCAGCCATGTGGGGCTACAATGATGCCAGTGCTAATGTGGACTGGTGAAATCTAAACATATGATATCATCAACCAAAAAAGACTATTTTTAGTAGGTTCCTAAAGGAAAAAATCAGAATGTGTGTAAACTGGATATGCTATAAAAACACACAGAAGTGCATGATTTTATAAAAGTGTTAGCTATTTAAATGACATTATCATTTTAATGATCATATTAAATGATTCTCAACTCTTCAGAAAAATCTGTTTATGCTGCAACACTACCTGCTTCATTCACCTGGACATTCTTTGCTGTTGTTAAATAATTCTGATTTGTCCGATACACAAAAGTTTCACAAAGAGGAAACTATGTAAAGAACCATTTCATTATCCGGGTTCTTAGAGTTGTCATGGTTCTGTGTATTGCCATTGCCATTTCATGAAAGACGCCTTCTGTTAAAAGAGTTTGGCTGATTTTTTTTGCCGTTATAGAGAGGTTCTATAAAGGGAATTTAATATAATGTTTTACTGTTGTGAAATCATTTTAAATATGTTTCCGTACACTCTGTATAATTTTCATCATGCCATGATACCATCCCATCCGTAAAACTGAGCAAACACAAGAAACAGATTAGGCTAGCAGGGGAAAGTGAGGAAATCTCATCCATACCAGAGCAACAGCTTGCCAAAGCAACCTGGCGATTGCTAGCGGATGTGTGCAATGCTGTTGCCATGGCGGAGGTGGGAGAACAGTGGAGGATTCTTATGCATGGAAATAATGTAATAATAACAATGAAAAACACCCCTCCCCCCTTAGTATTTTACTGCATTTCTCCTTTAATGGCCATTCCTTACCATGTGTGACAACGAAAATGCGACGGTGCACAGAACCGTCAGAAAATAAATATCCTTCATTCCCACGCCAACATCACTTTCAAATGAGTTCCTGACATTTGCCTGACATTTGGGTCCCTCCCGTTGGCCAGGCACGAAATCCCTGACCCAGTAAACACCCAGCTGTGGCTATCCGCTCTACACTGAGAGAGACAGGCATATGTCAACAAGGTAGACATTCAAAAAGTCAATTACAGCACATCGACCCAGAGATTTGAGGGGTTTAAGCAGCACGGAGAAGCTTGGGACTGTTACGTCTGAAGAAATGATTCTCAGAAAAGAAGTCTGATATTTAAGAAATCAATAATTTATGAAAACAGAGTGTGAATATTTTTCCATACAAAAAAAAAGAGTCAAATAAAACAAGTTGCAAGCCTTATGAGTGAAAATATAACATGCTTCTCCCTCAGTTTACAGTGGTACATGTTGCACAATTATAATTATAACATTAACAAAGTCATTTTAATCCTTATGGTGTGTTTACACTGTTTGATTTGGGGCTGGAAGATGTGAAGTCAGAAATTTAGGATGACCATCTCACAGTGTGACCACTGTGTGCTCTAACCTACCTCTATTAATTAACCTTTAGGAACTGATGTTGCATGAAATGATGCACTTATTAATATGCGATTATCATCATTAATTAGCACTATAGCAGTGCAGATGGTTATCACGTGCTTCTTGTATACTTATGTTGTGTCACAGCAAAATGATTTATCAAAGTTATCACTGTACAGTCTAACATCAAGCTTTATTCAAGTTTTATTAGATCCATGTTGCACAGTGTGGCCTGCAATACGCTTTAAGGTGATTGCTGAAATCTCCTTTAGTTGTCACGTTCTGTCAGTAAATGTTAAAATATATTTTATTTCATGAAACATATCTTATGCAGAACACTTACACTGACTTTTAGTTAAGCAGCCAACCTGGTTCTTTCAGAGAATGAACTTTCCTTAAAGGAAATGAAGGTTTCCTAAAAGGAGGAATTTGTAGTGATATAGTGGTATATAGAGATTTCATACTCAGTCAGATGTCACCATATATACCAGCATGAACTTTTTATTTTGCTGTGTTTCCAGTGTTTGAAAGTTGGATTAATTGTAGACACAGGTCTGGTTATTTAAGTATCAATACACCCATTCCTAGTGAAAACTGAAATGTAAACACTCAAGCCTAGATTTAACAAAGTGTTGGCCTGCAGTATGAACAATGCCTATGTGAAGTTATCTCTTCTTTTCCAAATACAGGACAGATAAATTACTGTTCATGGTAATCGACCATACATTACAGATTGGGCAGATAGCGTTTGGGTAAAAAAACATGGCTCTCATTTGTGAATGCTGGCTGTGGAGGTGAAAAAAGCTCATGCTCGAGAGCTATTTCACAATATGTTATGCGAGGGCTGTCTGCCTTCAGGTCACTCACAGAGCAAGGGTGTTAAACTGCAAATGTTGAAGTGTGTCAGCAAAGCACTGTTTAGCATTTTTGCTGCTCTAATACGCCTCATTCAGCTCATGAAGGGCATGGTAATTAGCTGATGGGCTGATCGGCTTTGTGAGCTCTGAAAAAAAAAACAAAAAAAAAAAACTCCATGCCTCTTATTGCCCTTGAGGACTGGAGTCTGAAACACAGACAGTAAAGTGTCATTACATATGCGTCAGGTGGCAAGTAGCACAGGTACAATTTTGACCAGGAGCAAATTGTGTTGCAATGGTGCCATGACCCAGATTAACATCTGCTTTTGTCTGTCAGCTGTGGAGAAGGGACGATCAAAGGGCAATGAGTGTAGAAGAGAACATTTAGTTGGCTAAATGGCTGTCGCAGTGGTTTTCTAATGTGCTGGGATCAGAGGTGGTTAGTGTAGCACACCATGGCTCAGGTAAAATTGTTGTTATTTTAATAAAATAATGACTTGAAAAGAAGAAGAAGAAGAAAAAAGCATCTGGTAAAAACTCAACCTAAAGGGCCTACTATAGGGAATTATGTAGTTCCCTATAGAACTGCTGTGGAATTTCTTAGTAGCAACATCTATTGGCATAAATGATAAGTGCTATTCTTCACTTTTTGCAGAATAAGCTTAAGATAAATGAGTCCTAGGGTTAACGGGATTAATATTCATATTAAAACTGATTATCTGTCCAGGTTTGGAACCAGATTTTGCTCAAGGGTAACTCTTGGGATGCATTCAATTTCTGGATAAATCCAGTAAGTACAGCATCAGGGTGGGCTTAAGGTGGACACTGGTAGCTCAATATACTCACACTTGTGAGATACTGATACACTGAAATTTACAGCAGAGCAATGATAGCAGCAATAGCATGGTTTGCATACTCGATTGTTTATTGCTGTGCTTATTGAGATTAGTGATAGGCTTTACTTCAGTACAGCAACACAGCTGCCAACAAATGGATGAATTATAGAGAGAAAGACATTAAACTCTGTCTCATTTCAATTGATTAGCGCAGGTCGCTCTGGCTAGCATAACAAAACGGACTGCTAGCATGGGCCCACCTGTGTCCAGCAAGCTTTAGCCCCAGGCAGGGCTGAGTGTGACACTATGAGCAGAAGAGAGATGTGATGTGCATCAGTGAACTGCAGCTGCTGCCCTCCCTCCTCCTCCCCTTCCTCTCCATGGATTTATAAGTATGATTAGCAACTAGTGATCCAGAACATCAGGACACCATGGAAACAGTTGACTAGGAGCAATTCAAGTTTTTTTTTTTTGTTACAGGTGAGTGCCACTCTCAGTAGAAGCACGGTTTAGCAGTGCAGAAACTGAATGGAGGTGTGTCAACTCAGCTAACAAATGCGCTGGAAAAACAATGCACTTCAGTTAGCAGGCAGCCTTCACGTGATGCTGGAGACAAAGTCATCATGGTTCCTGCTCCTTCTCTGTATTTTTTAGTTAGTATGTGAAAAGGCTAGTACAAGCACATTGTTCAGGCTTATCTGTGTAAATGCAGATAAAGTTGCAGATGGCTTTTTCTGTGTCAAAATGTTTTGTGTTCATTTTAGCATTAATTAATTGTTTTCCAAAAGTTTTTTATGACCACACTGAAAGGGTAAAATAACAGGAAAACTGACTGAGCCAGGATATCATGCAAACACCAGCAACGTTGTCTAAGCTAGGAGACAAATCCATGTTACTAATTGCCCTGTTCACACTTGGCATTAGCATGTCTTCGGTGATTCAATCATAAGTGATTATAAGTACAGGACCTAAGAGTTTCAGGCAGAAATCTGTTGTTCAGCAGTAAATACAATATACATTATTTAATGCCATGTTCACACTACATGATTCTGAAAGTGGTCAAATCACTGTATTGTTCACACTACACAACCTCAAGACTCTCAATTGCAAGTCAGGAAGTTGTATAGTGTGTGCAGACACCAACTACACCATATTTCAGCATGACTGTTCGTCATGTGTTTTTTTTAGCTATAGTGAATGTCCCCTGCCTCTTTCCGACGACTCAAGTCCTGCACTCTAGTTGGCTGTAGCTCACTGTTGACTGTTAACAGGCTAGATATCTACTCAGAGTCGGCGACTAGTCAGCAACTAGTCTTTGTAGTGTTTGCAAATAGCAATTGCTGATTGCCAAACAAACTTGGATTTGTGCCCAATCAAGCACTTTTGTGACTCAAAACAGCCTTAAAATCTTGTAGTGGGAACAAGGTATTATACTCAGGAATGCTGTGTCTGTATATTGTACAAGGCTATTAACTGTAGAGTTATCATGGATCTTTTTGTATATATGTGGCTGGAAGGCACAGCAGCAAGGCTGTAGTACTTAATCTTGGATTTAAGATTTGCTGTAAAATTTTTCTTTGGGAGGTTGCCATTGCAAAATCTTTTTCACAACATGAAAAATAATGAATTGATCCAAACTGGTCCAAAACATACATGTTTACAAATGTAGTGTATATACTATATGGTGGATAAGGCCTTTAATACTCAGCAGTTATGTCTGCTTTGATCCAGATTGAGTCTGCCATGGACATGTTTGCACATTCTTAGTAGGAGGTAAGGGTGGTGGGGGTCCTGCATCAAAGAAGGCCTTTACCCTCACATATTGATAAAGCCAATGTGCAACAGTAAAAGGCTTTTGGTGCAAATTGGTTATGGGTATGCTTGGAGCAAAACTGATATAATTAAATAATAAAGCCCATATGTATAGCAGTTTACTTCACAGTAATGGTAAAGCCACAAAGAGGAAATAACAGAGGGAAAAACTGCAATTACAAATGATTACTATCGATCAGTGCCTGGCTTACTTGCCTTGAACTGTGAAGCTATGCTTGAGAATTCAATTTCTTATATTTGCTGTGCAGGCCCATTTTATTCCCCTTTGTTTTATGTCTGTTTCTGAACCATCTGTGGGAGGACTTGAAGCCATTGGCTTTTTTAATACAATATGTAGGGCTATATTGAATTTAATGAGCCTGGGGTGACCTAAGCAATGCTGGATGCATGCAAGAACATTGCATGCATCTATTATCAAACATGCACTTGTGTTAATCCATGTGAGTCGTTTCACACTTGAAGAAAATGGTCCATTAGGTACAAGCACAACACATATGGGCATGATGGCCCTTATGAACAGCCCTCAATGAATGCCAGCAGGTATGTTTCTGTATTCTTTTGCAGGTTGAATTCAGCATGATTTCACAGAGGGAATTCTTGAGGAACATCTCAGCTATCCCTCAGTCTCATTTATTTACAGCTGCATGATTTCTAACTCACGTCTTGTTCTATAATCAGTTGCAGCAGTGTGTGTGGGTTTGTACATTTCCTTTCTTTTTCAAGTCTCTCTTCTTGCATTCTTTCCCTCCAGGAATAAGAAGGGAAATGTATGTATTTAATGAATTAAAGGGAACAATTCTGGATGCTTGTGAATTTTTCATCACTCCAAACACACACACACACACACACTGTTTAATCCTTTACTCTTATCCAATTTGCTGTGTCAAAAGATGAAAAAAGAACCTGCTCAAACAGCTTACTTTCTAGCTATTGTGACAAATTATTATCAAAAGAGGAGTGCTGTTTCATCTCGGTTTCTGAGGCTGCCGTGAGATTGGCATCGAAATGGGACTGGCGAGGAAGAGGGAGGAAAAAGTAATCGAGCCACACAAAACAATCCAAATTGGCATTCCAGTACAAAGACGGCAGCCTACCCTGGAGGGGACAAACAACATTAAACACAACGCCGACACTTTCAGAAAAATGTGTTCTGAAAAATGTCCTGAGGCTAACCAGTCCCGCTCTACAGCTAGGCTGCACCGTTTAGTGGTGTAGTTAGCAGCAGACGACATAAATAATGGAACGAGACTCTCCTCGCTGATGAATTCACTGGTGACTGGCGCCATTTCCACTGAAACAGGTCACTCTGTGTGTTTACGTTCTTGGCTTAATGCTTTTTTTTTTTTTTTTAAGCATTGCAAATGTGGTGGCGTAACAAGGGTTTTCTTTAGCATCTGATTCACACTGATAAACTCTGACTCATGTTTGCTGCATTATTTAAACAAAAAATGTATTTTAACTGGAGGATTTTGTAAACATGCTTTTTGATATAAGACAAATTGAAGACAAAAAAAAAGTGCCAAAATGCTGTACTCTTTAAATTCTAGCATGGCTGTACAGGCCCTTCTTTATGCTGTAATGACCGTTGCTCCTTGTGATTTTTCCCTCAGGTACATGTCCAGTCTCATTCTTTGCACGGACAACAGCAGTGTATTTGTGTGTCTTATGCATCTATGTGTGCGCACGCTTAGAGGCAAAAGGCTGTCTCCTGACACACACACACACAGCCCATGGGCCAGTGAGTAGTCTCATAGGTCAGCAATCCCTGTGAGGCTCTCTGAGAAAGAGAGCGAGAGAGAGAGAGAGAGAGAGAGAGAGAGAGATAGACAGAAACAGAGAGAGTTAAGAATTCCCCATTCCAACCACAAAATTATTCTCTTCCTCTTTCACTATGTCCATGTCACACACTTAGATCAAGCACTTGTGTGTACATCAATGTCAGTCAACCTATTCTGGCCAAAAAGGGTGGTCTTCAGGGCAACTTTGGGACAATGTTAAATAAATCAAGTTGGCCAAAATCACACTCAACCTAGCAAGAAAATGTAAAAAATGTATTCCCTAAACAGTGTTAAGCTCCCAGTGTAAAATGTAATGCTAGTGTTGACTGTGTTGTTTTAGCTAATAAAAGGCTGGAAATGGCAAGGGGGACTTTGCCACCATGCTAACATTAACATGATTATATGACAAAAGACACATAAAGCTTCATAAAAATATCCTAAGGGTTGATTTTCACTTTGCTCAAGCACCTGTCTGTTTGGTCATGGTGCCCAGGTGCCCCTGCCACTATGATAAAAATGTCACCAAAAAGTCTTGACTTCTGTGGAAACTGCAGCTGTAATTTAAAGTCAGAAAAGCTCCAAGAGCTCTTTCTGAGCAAAGAATGAGCCATAGCAACGTCAATATGCAACGTCTGTTCCAGTCTGGACATTTCAGCTGCAATTTCCATTGAATGGTATTATAAACCCCATGAATTGGCTCAGTCAAGAGTTTGGGGCGACATTTTTACAAAAGCCAGTTGCAATTTATGTTGAAAGGCACCCTGCATCCACTGATAGCAGTCTACCCTTGTACTAGCCATAACTACTGTACCATAGAGTGCATTAAGAAGTAATCTCCATCAATGCACACTTCATAGTCAGCGGCCACACATGGACTACAGAACCAAAAGGCCCTGTACAGTGCCCTGCAGTTGAAGTGGAATGATATGAGCTATCTGCTGGGAAAGCCATCAGCTCAACAACCAAGATCATAAGCCACATGATCAATCAAGTGCCTTTCATTTGTGACTCATGGAAGGCTGTGACTCATGTTGGCTACTGTCAAAGGTCGTTATCATGCTTCTGCTTTTGATACTGAGATTCTGAAAATGCTCAGTACGAGCGTACTGGTAAGCTGGTGTTAATCAAACACAGTTTAGATAATTATACTAGTCAAAAGTTTGGACACTCCTGACAATATATGTTTTTCATAATTTTAAAGACTTTTTAATGTAAAGGCCTTATGCTTAAATGCTTAGGTGTGTTTCTGAAATGGTGAAAAATGGTGCAGGCTGAGAATGGAAAAATTAACCTTCAAAAAAGAAACTCCCTTGTCCGTTTTTAGCAGTCAACAAGTGTTATGTGAAACCTTTTCAGGCCTGTTAGAAAATCATCTCATGAAGCTGCTTGAAGGAATACCAAGTGTGCAAAGCTATATTAAGGAGGTAGTGGCATGTCCAGAGTTTTAGATATCGAATGGCTTAAGGGGGTCAGGATCACATTAAGGGGTGGCACCATTTTATTATGTATAGGACAAAGTTACATTTGCATAATTTCTATTTTGCTCTTTAGAGAAAAATGAACAGCTATATGAAATCAAATATTTCTGCTCATATACACTTTATGGTTCCTAATGTAGCAAATAAATACAACATAGGGATGTGCCCTGATAGTGTCAAAACCATGATGCATCTTCTTTTTGGAACAAGCAATCCCAGCTGTTTTCAATCACAGTTTTGCAGGCTTAAAATGCATTAGTTAGCACTGACAGGGCAATACGTTCCATGGTTGCACATAAATAAAATGTTACAGTGCTTTCCACAAAAAGCTAACTTGAATAAAGCAGATGTCGTATCTGGAACCAAGATATTAGCAGCAGACCCTTTAAGTGCTGTAAGTTGTGAGGTAGGACCTCCTGGACCTGACTACTTTTTCTAGAACATCACACAAATGTGCAGATCAGATTAAGATCTGGGAATTTGGAGGTTAAGTCAACATCTTCAACTCATGTTTCTCAAACCATTTCTGAACTATTTTTGCTGTGTAGGCCATTGCTATTAGGAAATACTGTTGCCCCGAAGGTTATGTTTAGGAAAATGGTACCAAAGTATCATCGTGTCATGGTGGATGATGTCAGAGTCCACATCCACGTGGAATTTGATTTTAGTCTTTTCTAGCTCTGCACAAGTATGGAAAAAGAAAGAAGAATATGGAAATGTGTGTTCCCAGACTATTGCCCCAGTTTTGTTTTTGAAAATATAAAATTTTTGAATTTACAATTTCTAAAAATAATTCATCATACCTTCATAGTGTTGTCATGGCATTTGGAATAGGCAAAAATATTATTTTTGTCACTGATTATTTATTTATTTATTTGTAATTTTCCAGACATCCTGCCCAGTTTCACCCATTACCTAGGACCCCCCATCACACTACACCACTCACACTGGCAGGGTAAACCCTAGCACATGTTTAATCCAAATCACGTGAAGCCAGCCACAGCATGCTAACCGCCAGCTCTGTTACATGAGCTAACAGATGCCCATGCTGGCTAGAATTGTGCTGAGTGATAGGGGAGATGGAAGACCGCCCTACCAACCCAGAGAGAGCAAAGCCAATTGTGCTGTCTTGGACTCCTGACCACAGATGGCTGCGGCATCACTGGGGATTCAACTCACAATCTCCTAATGACAGGACCAACTGATGATTTTACATTTTATTTTTATGTAAAGGTCTTGAAAGGCATTTTTAAAATGATTGATTACTAATTATATTTGACTTTATAATAATAATAATAATAATAATAATAATAATAATAATAATAATAAATAATAATAATAATAATAATAATAATAATAA
>JBBPDA010000010.1:54818-100139 GCA_037974385.1 Arnoldichthys spilopterus
AATGTTTATCAGTACATTACAGAAAATAATGAACTTTATCACAATATGCTAATTTTTTGAGAAGGACCTGTATATAACAGGTACTTTAACAAAAGTAGTGCCGTATAATGTTTGGCTTTATGACTTCCCCTTGCAGAATAAGCAGTGTTATTTAGCAGCATTTCTCTCTTTCAGGTAAGGATTGAGAATTACAACCTTTACATTGTACAGAGATTGCCAAGGAAAGCTGGTTAGGTCGGAAGCTATAATGATATTAGCCTAGAGAATGAGTTAATGAGTTGCTTTATTTTGACACTTAAATGTGCTTTTCTTTACACATGATTTCATGTAACTGTAGCAAACATTTACATTTCAACATTTGGCAGATGATCAAGAGTGATGTACTCAGGCTATAGTCTACAAAGAAAACCTAGCCCTCACACTAGTAAACATAGACTTAAGTTAAGAGATGCTAGTCAGCCATCATATCATCATAGAATCAGATATTATGCTAGTTACAGTCCCAGAGTCTGCTAATTCAGACATAGATAGAGAGCTAACTAAATCAGTCTTCATGAATGTTCATTCATTATAGCAGTGGATGCCAGAATTATGAAAAATAATAATTATTTTATATTCATATATATATATATATATAAATAAAACACATGCCACATATGGCAAGAGTCATCTATCCATTGAATAAGAGGAAAAGATCTGCATAGCACCTTGACTGACAGGTGCTAATTGCTTCAAGGCTGAGCTTAAACATATGCAAAGTTCTAACCTTGCATCACTCCTTTTTCTTTCACTCCAGAGCTAACGCACTGTTTCCCATCCGACACACTCACAGAGGGAGCAGCGTGAAGCAAGCAGCGGCGACAAACAACAGCTGGCATGTGAATATATCTTGTTAAATATGGCTGCATCGCTCCCTCCCTCTGCTGCTGAAGGGTGCGACTACCAAGACACAGGCGCAACTGCAGCATAGCAGCCCGGGGCTTTGGGGCTGCCGGTCACGTCCCAAACGGTCATCTCCTCCCTTCATCTCCGCAGCCCCGGTGCAGCCGTGGCCCACGGGCTGCCCTCTAATTCCGCTGAGCAGGTGGGTCCCCTCTAAGACAGCTTAATCAGGCCTGTCTGAGCAAAATTGGCTAGATAAATGATAAGATTTCCTTTGTAGCACCCATTCTTACTACAGAGTAAGCTGTCTAAAGAAAGTGGATGAAGTAGCTTCTGTACTGCACAAAGCTTTAATGATCTATTTATTTATATATACACACACACACCGATCAGCCATAATAATATGACAACTGAGAGTTAAACTGAATAACACTGACTATCTTGCTATTTCATTAAAATAGCAGCTGTCAGGGAGTGGAATATAGTTGGTATCAAGTTAACAGTCAGTTCTTAAAGGTGATGCACTAGAAGCAGGAAAAATGGGCAATTGTAAGATTCTGAGCCACTCTGAGAAGGTCCTTATTGTGACGATTACTGAGTCAGGGCATCTTGTAGGTCTTGTGAAGTGTTCCAGGTGTGCAGTAGTTAGTACCTACCAAAAGTGATCCAGGGAAGGACAACTGGTGAATCGGTGATATAGTCATGGGCACCCAAGGCTCACTGGTGAATGTAAAGTTTGAAGTCAGAGCTGTTTAGGTGACATGAGGCTGGAGTACACAGTATCATTATCATATTATCATTATTAGTTAACACACAATAAGTTGTATTATGGAAAACATGTAAGCAATGTTTTCCATTTTCCGATGAATGAACCGCTTCAATTAACAGTACCATTTACAGTAGAGCTGCTCGATTATGGCAAAAATCATAACAATAATTTTGCTTTAAATTGAGATCACAGTTATTTAACACAATTTAGTTTTCTAGAAATATAAATAGAATGAAAAACCCCAGTGGGATCCAGGTAACCAGGAATTAGGTACCGACCAAGAGTGACTCTGTGAACAGAAACTGATGCCTAATGAAGAGATAAAGAACAACTAAACTTTCAAGCTACACATGTCACCTTTGGCTTGCTCTTTAGGGGCTAGGACCTGGTTTCTGTAAAGCTGCATTGTGACAACATCAGTTTTAAAAAGCGCTATAGAAATAAACTTGACTTGACATTCTAAATGTTCAACAGCAATGACAGGGGTGGGCAGAATAATTCTTTCTTATCCTGTTCTGAGAAATTTTCTTTTTGAACTGACTGACAATGCTCTTATGAAGTTTGGC
Source organism: Arnoldichthys spilopterus (assembly GCA_037974385.1). Lineage (NCBI taxonomy): Eukaryota > Metazoa > Chordata > Actinopteri > Characiformes > Lepidarchidae > Arnoldichthys > Arnoldichthys spilopterus. The sequence goes on from JBBPDA010000010.1 coordinate 57,036, forward strand.
ACAAAGTGATGAGCCACAGCTCATCGTAGCTTGCACAAAATTAGCCTTTGGTGGATGCCCCTTTTATACCCAGTCATGATCCCCTTATCTGCTTATTTTGGAATGTTTCAAAATGGCATAACTTATTCTATAAACTTTTCACTCTTATGTTGCTCTGTCCCAATTTGTTTTTAATGTTTTGCATGTGTCAAATTCTAAATTTGTCCAGTGAAAGCATTATATTTGTATGTTTATTTATATAATATACATATTTTCTCAATTTTTCAAAGTTAAACAGAAGTTAAACAAGAATAATAAATCACACATTCTTCTTTTTATTGCATTTTATGACAAATCCCAACTTTTCCAGACATCAGGGTTTGTATATATGTTTATGTGTGTATACAGCTGCAAGACAGAAATGCCCTCACCTCCTCTTTGTTGACGTCCCTTAAGATGGCTCCTTTGGCAGTGGCTGAAACACAGAAGAGAGAAAAAAGTGCATTCAGAAACATTCAGAAACACCTCACAAACTACACACTGAGAGGACTTGGTAGGCTTTGTGTAACACCCACAAAAATAATCAAAAAGCTCCTGTTCCCCATCTACATGGGAGCCAGTGTAAGAATATTAACATTGATTAAAATGAACAGCACAGAGTTTTCATTATTTTGGCACACTTTGCCTGTGTGAGATCGCATGGCGTTTCCCTTGGCATTAGATGAAGGGTTGCTAAAGTTTTCATTTTCAGATGTCTGTGTTAGTATGGAGTTTAAGGAAGCTCCCAACTTTCCACCTCCCAGTCCAAGATTTTTTACATCCCGGCACTATCTCAGCGCTTTAGCGTCTTGGCAAGATGAACCTGTTTGGACTGACTGTACTCGCTGGCATGCCAATGACCCTCTGAGCCACTTATTGGCAGCCGATCTATGCTGATTGGCTTCACGCACTGTCATTCACAGCAGCCTTGGCACTGCCCGTAGGCTTGGCGGACGGATGGATTGATGGATGGATGGTTGGTATTCTAGCCGTCTGCTTGCTTTGCCCAGGGAGGCTGGCGCTATCTGTGAAACAGTGCACGCAGCAAGCCTGATCTATAGCTCCTCTCCTCAAACATGTCATCTAAATGCTAAGTACCCTTGCTGCATCGTTAAATCAAAAAAGAAAAAAATAAGGGCCAGAGTAAGCAAACAAGAGCATCCTGCGAGGAGGCCCAGAATTTGATTTTGTTTTTTTCCTCACTCATCTCCTCTGCCCCACTGTTTAGAAACATTTTTTTCTTCAAATTCTGAGATATGAAAAGCTTGCTGAAGGAATTCTAAGCAAAATAAATAAAACAGATTAAAAAAAGGACGTTATCGTGTCAAAATGCTAGCTTTTCCTTCCGCTCATTTGCCTTCAAGGAAAATCGCTTTCACGGAGCGCCTCCGCCTCACGCCTGCTTGGCTATCGATTGGGCAACACCAACTCTGGAGGAAAAATGCTGAAGCGGCGCTTGGGGGAAACACTATTAAATGTTCCTGCTAATTAGCCTAAAAGGCTAACAAGGTAAATGGGTTCTCCTGAGGGAGGGGGAACAGACACAGGTCTACAGAAAGAGTGTGTTGTCTATGGTGAGGAAGCAGAAGGGAATAAATGAGAGAAAAAGAGGGAGAAATTAGCCTACAAAAGCTTGTGGGGTAAGTGGGTCCTCCTGAGGGAGAGGAAAAAGAGAGGAAGAAAGACACTGAGAGGCAGGAGAGTCTGCGAAGAGTGCGTGTAGTCTACTGTGATAAAGTATCAGAGAGAAAATGAGAGGAAGAGACACTGAGAGAGGTGAAGTGAGTAGCAGACTGCTAGCAGCTTTTGCAAACAATTGGCTGAAACAGCCCCCCTGCTTCCTCCACACGGCAGGAGACTGTGTGTTAATATTGTAGTGCGGATGCCTCTGGGCACTTGTCTAAGGCAGGAAGATGAAGAATAGGTATGCTGCCTTGCTAGCAGAGCGGCCCAGATTGCTAATGTGTACTTCACTAATTGAGTGCATTAGCTTTCATTAGTGCAAATGAAGTGCAGGCTCCAGGTGTTCAGCTTCGCAGGGGGTGGAAGGGGCTCCACTCAAAAGTCCCCCAACCGCGACAGTGTTTACAGTTTACTTTGCGCAACGGCAAATATGGCTCTGTCATATCTGTGGTGATTAGGGGCATAACGACGCGTTCGTCGAATCGATGCGTCGATTGCTGTTCCTGCCAGCTCAGCAACATCCATCCTCTAATTGTGATTGTATTGGGTCACGCCTTCGTTGGCTTGAATCAGCACTTGCATTGAATCCAATTAAATTGTGTTTTTCATGACAAAGAGACCAGGAAAGATATTTTCAACACTCAGAGAAAATCAAACTAGTTGCCCTCAGTGTTTGGGGTCCTTACTAAAAGGGAATACATTACAAATGACTAATTACACCTTTCAAAATAAAATAGGATTACTTTACTTATTTCCAGGAAAATGTAATCTTATTACTCATTGTTTTACTTACTGCATTAATCTGTAAAAGCAATATGAATCTGTACCAAGGGGAAAACCCAATAGTCGGCTTAGTACTTCATTTAAAAAGTAATTTGCAATCACAGTAAATGCTGTTTAAAAGCTACTCTCAGAGACATGAGTGATGCAAGAACTGTAGTTCTGTACCTATAATGTGACAAGAAATTAAGCTGTAATGCTTTACACTTAATTTTTCCATGAAAAGTAATTACATTACTGTAACATGCAACTTCATACTGCACCATCTCCCAATACAGGTGGGCCTACATTTTAATGTTTTGTACATTATATACATTTGAAAATACATTGGTCTGATGAGATTGCTTAGCCACCCAAATGTTCTTAAAAATGTGATAATGGTCTGCCACAAATGCTCACAGGCTTTGTTTTTCAAAGAAAGCCATGTAGACATTTTTTCAGCTTTTATTTTTCTACATTTCAATATAGCAGTGTGCAGTGGTGGCCTAGTGGTTAGGGACTTGCCCATTTGATCAGAGACCTGCAGTTTCAAGCCCCAGCCCAAGTACAACTGAGTAAGGTACCGTCCCGCTACACTACTCCAAAGACTTTGCTGCCCACTACTCTACCAGAAACTCTTCAAAATGATTAAATGATTTGGAATAAAAATGTTTTACATTAGTTCACACAAGAAGAAACATTTTGCCTGCTCCTGTAAAATTACCATTTAGTACCATTTACCATTCTGAGTGATAAACTGGGGTTGGAAAAAGGTCATTTAATAATGTTTCATGGCTGTTTTTATTGATAAATGTAACTGCACAAACAATTTCAGGAGCAAGATTGCTAGAAAAATGCAGGATATGGTGAAAGAATGCTTTTAATTCTGGTTAAATATGCTCCTGGATCAGCACATTAACTCATATGTAAGATTTCTAGGCTGAAGAGTCATTCCCTGGTGGAGATGCTAAAAAATACTCCTTTTAACTGGAAAAGACCATCATCTAAATACAAAGATTTGTTAATGCTATGAGGCGAACATTACATCGGGACACATTTGCACCCCTGTGCCAGTGTCCATCTCCACGGTAACTGTAGGCACGGCAACCGTGAATTAAGAGCAGTTTCATGAGCCAAGAGCGAGCGCAGCTCCTCTCCTTATGCCTCGCCTGGGTTAACCATTTAAAGATTGATTTATCTACTGCGATGGCTGCAAGCAGAGCCGCGGCTGTAATTATTACTCCTGCCTAAGGAGCAGAGGTGGTCCAAATGGCTAATGAAGCACTTATTGATGGAGTAGCACTCTGTAAAGATAACTCCAACTGAATGTCGATTACATATACAGCAAGATGCATATCTCTCTGTGAAGACAGACAAAGGACTGCCATATGAGAATATTGCACGTCATTTGTAGGCTATCACACAAAAAAACACTCGTGCTTGGTATGAAAGTGAGATAACATTTTCAACCACAGAAATGGATTGCATAACCAGCACCTCAGATGTTCTTTAGAGGGTTTACATGGTTTTTTAATGGGGAATTTCACAGATTTTTCAATGCCTGGTTCATTTCATTACTACAATTGTAAAGAAGTCTGAGTTGGTTGGTTCAGCTACAATGCAACAGTTCTATCAAACTACTACAAATGACTTTGTTTACATCTCAAAGACTAAAATATTGTCACGATCGGAGGTAAGGCAGGGAACCAGTGCGGTTAACAAAGAGTCTTTATTTTTGAATAGCAAGCCACAAACACAGCTCCGGCATTAGGGGAGAAAGTTCCAGAAGCAGTTTGGGGTTGACTGCCTTCGCTGGAGCTGTGCTCCGCTCAGTTCGTGCAAAGTTTGTTCAAAGTTCGATACCGTATCCTTGGGTTTGGCACTTAACTAAACGCCAGCATCGACTACCTGTCGCTGCTCAATAAATTCTGTAACTAGTGATCTAGACAACACCAACTGGTGCTGTCCACGCAATACTGAAACCCGCTATCGTTGCCTGTCAGTGGCACACAATGAGTAACCTCCGTGTTTCAGCCCTGTCTATATTGCCCGGTGATGAGGGAAATAACTAGCAGCACCTGGATGAGTTGACCCAGTCAGTACTCGGGAGATGGGGACCGGCGCCGACCGCTGGATGGCGGTAGTCCCCCTTCATCTGTAGGGGGTCCTACCTGATCCCTTACAAATATGCAAAGAAAATTTGAAGAATTCCCCTTTAATGTGAGTTAGATACTGGTTCTCATGCATTGAGGGCTGAAGTATAGGGTCATCAGATATTTCATGGTCCTGTATGGAACAAATGAGGATTGTGGAGATCATTCAAATACAGTTACATTTACAGGACAATTTTTCACCAGACATCGTCCTACTACACAGGTGTGCACAGACCATATGCACTTATTCTTTAAAATCTGATCACATGTGTGACTTCCATAGTAAGCTACAGCTCTGACATATTCATAGAAAAATTTATGAAATTATATACATGCAATTTAACACTACACAGTTTGTTTTTTTTAATAAAAAATAACTTAAAGCGGTGGTATGTCTAAAATCTTAATGAATACAACTTCCAGGTCCCTCCCCTCCCTTGCTGCTGTGCTCTAGCCCTGCCTCCAAAGGTCCTTCCTGGCAGTGGATGCTGCCATGCATGCATACACTAGCAACCACCGCAAATGAAGAAGCCAGGTCAAAAACAATGGAGCACAAAATCAATGTCATTTGCATCTGTATTATTGCAAATGCCATTAGAAGTAGTACATGGAGCAAGAGGAGTCTGATTTGTCTCATGTACTACTTTCAGAACATAGCAATTTTAGTAAATATGACAAAAACATTTTTTTCTTAAAAACTCCCTACTGCAGCTTTAAATTTTACATGAGGTTCTGCTGCAAGTAATTGTGGGATTACTGGATCCTCTTGAAATGACTCATACACACCATTTAGTTATGAGTCTGCGATTGATTCTTTATTCCTTAAAGATAGCTAAGTTAGCAAGCTTAGCCTAGCTTACCATCTCACAGCTCTGTCTAACATATGTTTGACTTGATTTTAACAAGCTATTTGCCTCCAATTGCCAATTTTATACAACATTGGTTGGGTGGTTACTACACATATTAGAAGGTTTTACATGTATAAAAAATGAAAAACACAAACCCAGCTTCAAAAGCATAGTTTTTACATTTGACTAAAGTCAAGTGTCCTGCTGATTCACTCACAGAATATATTATCAGTGTATTTTTGTGGAATTACTGGTCATACCTGGGAGAGGAGAGCTTCCACTTTCCTGTTATTAACTACAGTCTTTTATTACAGTTATTACCAATAACAGTCTTTCTATGCTTACCTTCCTCTCATAGCTGCTCTACTTACACAAATACCATGCAGTAAAAGAACCTAACAAACCAGGAATAGTCACTTTCCACCAACCCAAAACGTCATCGTTGGTTTCACTAAGGGGCAAATTCATCCACTCCTCAAACTCCAGAGCTATCATAATTTTACAGTTTTTGCAATCCTCAATATTACAGGAATGAGAGTGGAATGGAAGAGAGAGAGAGAGAGAGAGAGAGAGAGAGAGAGAGAGAGAGAGAGAGAAAGAGAGAGAGCGAGGAAAAATATGTGCGTGTGCGATACATTAGAAAAAATCACTCACTGGAAAACAAACCAGAGCCAGACCTGAGCCCCATGTTACGTGTGAAAAATTGTCCAAGAGCTGCCCCAAAATCCAATATGTAAGATGTGCATTTGTACTGTGTGCTTTAATATTCTGCACAATGTTCTATCATCTGAGAAACAGACAAATTAATTCAGGATGCCTGAAATGCAAACCTGCCTCGGGAACTGCAGTGTATTTGTTCACTTTTGTGGAGTGAAAGCCCAAAAGGTTTAAAATGGTGGCTGAGCATCAGTGCAGTAGAAACATGCTGTGATTAAGGGCCTGATGGACCCATATCAAACATATCTAGAACCTTCATTTGGGACATGGGAATGCCCGCACAAATAAAGAAGAAATGACAGTTCAAAAGTGGGGGAGATGGCAGTTCACTGCAGAGGACGCAGGCGAAATACAGTCCAAGTGGCAGAAAGCAAAAAAGTCCCAATACAGCCAGAGTGGCCTTTAGACAGAGTGGAGAGAGGACTGAAATACAAAACATGAGAGATTGTGAAAGCAAGAGAGAAAGGGGAGAGAGACATCGAGAGAGAGGAAGCTCTATTAAACCCGAAACAATGTCCTGTTTCAAACTACACAAACTAAAAGATGAACATTTCACTTGCAGCGTCAAGAGCTCGTTGGCTGCTATGTAGACAGGGATCAAATCATTCAGTCTGATGTAGCTTAAACTGTCTCTATACATTCAATAAGGCAGAGGAAGCATAACAAACCTGTTCTTTGTTTCCTGATATACTGTGAGCTACTGGGAAACACATTGATTAATAAGCAAAGAACCAATAGTCAAAAAATGACAAAGAAATGGACATACACACACACACTCATTTTAAGGGCTTATTCCAACCAGAGTTGCAGGGGGTGCTGGAGCACTCATAGGGGGAAAGGACCACCAGTCCATTGCAGGACACACACAGACAAAAACACTCTCACCTAGAGATCAATTAGCTTTTCCAATTCACCTGACACACATGTGCTTGGACTGTGGGAGTAAACCAGAGCTATTGGTGGAAACCCTTGCAAACAGGGAGAGAACTTGCAAACTCCACACTGAAATGACCCTGGCCACTTCTTGACATTGCTGACCACTGTCACTGTGCCATCCTGAATGAAGTATCATTAGTTTAAGTACCCTTATTCTAAACATTACAAGTTGATCAAGTATTGAGTATGAATCTACATTTGGTGGAGTAGCTGTAGATCAGTGTCATAATCTTGTTTTACCTTTTAAGGGTTTCGTATGGCCCCTTTCCAGCACATACTGTTGACAACTGTTTTTTTTCTCTACATAAAACTATTTATGTGAATAGACTGAGGAAAATGCTGTTTAGACCTGTTTGTTGGTGAGAGTCTTCTTGCCAACTGCACAAACATCAAATGCAAAAGTGTTGCTTTTAAAACCCGCAACAAAAACATGCTGTAAATTACACACAAAATGCTGGAGTTTTTTTGTTGTTGTTGCCATTTTTGCTCAAGTTTATGTCACCGTGTATCTTTCACTCCTTCCTTCTGTTTTTGTACTGATTTTAGTCAACTTGTGCTACTTGTGAATGGTGATCTCAGTGTAGATTTACTGACATTTCTTCATATTTAGAGTCCTGAGGGCTTGGACGTGAGCTAATATGCCAATGATGTGATCAAACGCACATCTCTCCCTCTCTCTCTGTCTCTCTCTCAGCCGTAGTCTGCTGTTCAATTCTAGGGCTGGCCCAAATATCATTTTATACGGTTCAAATATTTCTTTATATTTCTGAGTAAGAATTCAAGTACTTCTAAAATCCTTAATTTTTTTCTTTTTGTTTTGTAATTTATGGTAATATTTAGGTATTTTATTTAAGTATTTTTGCAGTATTTTCAAACTGCCCTTCAAAATATATCCAGTAATAATCAGTTGAAGCTATGCTCAGGCACAGTATGTTACTATATATTGTAGCCTCTCCTTAAAATACAGCTTTTATGAGCTAGAAAACACAGTAGAAATGTGAGAAGGACCACCAAGAATGATGCAAGGATGCTAAACAAAAGCAACAACATTTTTTCAAACATTTTACCATATAATAACAATCATAAACTTTGCTTCTTGTAAAATATTTGAGCCAGAGATATTATATTCTCTCCAACTCGCTAACTTTGTTTACTTTCTGCAATCAGACCTTGTTGAGGTAAATTAAGAAAATGTCCCCAAAAATATTTCAAAAGCAATGGCCTTATTTAACGAGTGCAATATGACTGGAAAACTGGCAACTGCAGTAGTGCAGCAGATCATCACAAAGAGGTAAGAGATTAGAAATGGGTGAGGTTTAAGGGAAAACGAATGTCAAAGAATGTCTCCTGTGCTTGGAATTGTTTTTATTATTATAATATATTATGGTATCTTTTTTGATTAATGTTACAACCTCTAGGGTTGCTCCTTGTAAAATTCCATAAAAAGGTTGCAAAAACCCAATCCTCTATGGCAATTTATGTCCTGCAGTAAACAGTTAGAGCAAATCGTTTAATTTGATAATACAGCACTAGCACTGTATTAGAAAAATATGCCTTCTGTAGATAAGTAGTGGCAGAGCAATTAAAACTGCAGTTGTCAGAACAGAGTGACTTCAGTAGTCATTAAGCTAGTATAATCCAGCAAAAAGCAGATTTACTATGAAAAGTAGCTAAGCACTTGATGTGGAATATTAAGGCTACAAAAGCTTTGAGCCCCGACTATTAGATTTCATCATTACATTTTTCATCTGTTTACATCAAGGCTTACGCATGCAGACTTTTAATAAAGTGTCCACCAGTGTTGACTTATGTCTTCGAATTAGCCTATAATTACGAGGGCAAAAAGCATTACAGTAACAAAAAACAACATCTACTCTTGAAATAATTGGATTTTGAGACGATGCTTTGGCTCCGAGTCTAAAAAGACTGAGCAGACATTGAAAATAACACCACACAATTTCAAATGATCGCTTTCATTTTGTTGCAACTCCTTGCTTCGTTAGTATTCTAAAAATGGCAATGTGAATAATTCTGACATTATGTGAGTTAACAAAGCACATGAAAATGCAGTAGTGACTTTGGATAGAAAAATAGTCCTTTAACATATCCACTAGTTGGATATATTACTGTGGGGAACAGGGACGTATGGCAGCAGTAGAAGCAGTAGTTAGCAAGTAGGTGGAGGGCCTAGAAAGTATGTTTTCTGCTAAATCTGAAAACAGATTATTTCTTTATTTTGGAAAAATATAATAACAGATCTATAAATGTCTGTACTAATATACAAATGCAAAATCCCACATTGCTTAAAATTAAGCCACTGCCACATACAGCAAGTAAAATAATAGCAAACAATGACCCTCCCCCTGCCCAATCACACTGCTCAAGTAACCAAATGTTGATGATTACCCCCCTCCCCATCAGTAGAGAAAAAACTCACTCCGCACTGAACTCAACTGAAATGACTACCTCAAAATGAAGCATCTCCTGTTAAACAGTAAGTCAAATATTTTTCCACTTATATCAGGAACTTACCTAACCATTTTCCCTTTGACTATGGCCATAGCCAACAAACGAACTACTTGTACAACCGTTAAACGGCAGCCTGACACTCAGAGATAAGTAGAGTGGGTGGAATGTGTCGTTAACAGGGAATCAAAAATATTTCACAGTAGTGTAACCCCTAGCTGTACACTTTTTCACTCTAGTGGAGTGAATGGTTTGCTAGTCACTAGTAACAAAATATAATGCTTTTCACTAGGTAGAGTTTCCACTGCAGTTTTTGTGCAAAATAAAAGAAATATTGTCAACAAAACACAACTGCAAATGGTCTGAGTTTTCATTGTCCAATGTTATGGGTTTTCTTTATCTATCGATAGATAGATAGACAGATAGATAAATAGACAGATGGATATATAGACAGATAGATAGACAGATTTTTTATTAATCCCAAGGGAAATTTTTGTAAAAATAGTCACAGTATACAAATGTACAAATAGCATTATGTAGGTGCAGTCTGTGAAAAAGCAACTATAAAACATTTGTAATAGGAATTGTGCATCTAATATTAATAATAAAGTGACGGATGGCACGTAATATGATCAAGGAGAGACAGGAACCAAGGTGTCCTTAAAATTACAAAATTTTTGTATCAGGAATTTTCATGCCCTGAGTTCCTCCACACCCCGTCCCTGATGTTAAGAGATAAAGAGTCTAATTGTTCTGGGGATAAAATATCCATGTCCATCCATGTCCATTCTGCAGTTAAACAAGCTTCTCTGTTTGTTTATGGTGGAATGTAGTGGATGCTGCTCATTGTCCATGATAGACAGCAGCTTGCATAGTGATGTTCTCTCTGCCATGAGAGTCCATCACCAGAGAGTCCATTTCCATTCCAGTCACAGATCCTTCAATCAACATCTCTGTTCTTTAAGCTACCACCCAAGCACACCACACCATAGAAGAAAGTGCTGGCAACCACTGACTACAAGAGTTATTAAAGAATATAGCATATATTAAAGAAGCCCAGCCTCCCATAGAAGAATAGAACTGACTTTGCCCCTTTCTGGACAGAGCCCTTGTGTTCTCTGACCAGTCCAGCCTGTCATCCAACTGTACTCCCAGGTATTCATAGCTCTTGACCCTCTCTACACCCACCCCATCAGTGCAGACAGACATTATTGTTGGTCCAGACCTATGGAAGTCCACAACCATCTCCTTGGTTTGGAGATGTTTAACAGCAGTTGATTTGACTGGCACCATCCCACAAAGTCCTTCACCAGACCTCTTTACTCATCCTCCTACCCCACAATAATAGTGTCATCTGAAAACTTCTGCATGTGTCCGAGTTGTAGCTGAAGTCTGATGTGTACAGGCTGAAAATGGAGGGGGAGAGCACAGACCCCTGTGGAGCTCCTGAGTTACTGATCACAGACTGTGATGTGCAGTTTCCCAGTCTGACAAATTGAGGCCTGCCATTGAGTCTGTGATGCAGTTCGCCAAGTATGAGTCCACTCCAATCCTGAACAGCTCATCCCTTAGAAGGAAGGACTGGCTGGTGTTGAAGGGACTGGAAAAATCAAAGAACATGATCCTGAAAGCACTGCTTCCTTTGTCCAGGTGTGAGTAGGTCCAGTGGAAGAGGTGTAGAATGGCATTGTCTCAGTATAAACTGCATGGGGTCTAGTGCATAGTTAACCTTTGGTTTGAGGAGTTGAGGAGAGTCATTTCAGGGTCTTCATGATGTGTGATGTTAAGCGGCAGGTCTGAAGTCTTTACGATCACTTGATCTTGCTTTCTTGGGGACTGGAATAAGACATGAGGTCTTCCACAGTGTGGGTACCTTCCTCTGTCACAAGCTCAGGTTGAAGAAGATGTGCTGAAAGGGTTGTCTTAAAGGTTTCCTTCAGTCAAACCTTGAGTGTCTCCTACAAACTCCTCAGCTCTTCCTGGCCTTTGTTTTTGAAGGCTCTCTTCTTCTTATTAAGAAGGTCTTTAACATCACTGATGATACAGGGCATGTTGTTAGGAAAGCAGTGTACAGTTTTAAAAGAAACCATCATGTCCCTACAGGAGTTCAGATAGTCAGTCACACAGGCTGTAATCACCTCAATGTCTTCTCCATGTGGTTCCAGCAGAACACTCCAGTCTTTAAGAGCATTTTCAGCTTCAGGAGACCAGTTTCTGAAGTAGCGTGTGGTTGTGGGTTGCCTTTGAACCTGAGGCTTTTACAGAGGCTGTAGGTAAACCAGATTGTGGCCAGATTTACCCACTTGGGGGTGGGGTGGGTGGGGTGGTGGTAAGCATCCCTCACATTTGCATAAAAAAGGTCAATTCTCCTGTTCTTCCTGGTGGGACAATCAACATACTGAAGAAGGATGTTAGTGTTCAGTCCAGTGAGGTGTGATAGAAATCCATAGAAATGGCAATGAAAGCTTCAGGGTGCTGTGTCTGTAAACTTGCAATGATTGCAAGCATGACGTCCCATGCTGTCTCTGCTTCTGCCCATAGTGGATCAGAAACAACAACAAAAATGGTGTGAGAAAACTCCCTGGGCATATAATATTGTCAGACACCCACTGCTAACAGTTCAAAGTCCCAACAGCAGATTACTTCCCCGATTCTGACATGCTCTGGGTTACACCATCTGGTGTTAATAAACAGTATGAATTCCCACACTGTTTGACATACCTGAAGGTGTTGAACCCCCAGAAATGTCCACATTAGCATCCAAAATGCTATTTGTTAGCCAGGTTTTTTTCAGACACAGCAAACTGCACTCCCAAAAGAGTCAAGGGTTTTTAACTAGTGCTGCTAGTTCGTCCGTCTTGTAGACCAGCGAGATGACATTCCCCATATACACAGATGGAACAGATGGTTTTGTATGTCCTGTGATTGTTCCCTTGCTTAGCCTTTACCTTAGCGCCACGCCTGCACCCCTGATTCTCATGCCTCCGTTCTTCCAAAACGAGCTGCGCTTCACCAGGGAGTCCCTTTGTTCGGAGTGCGAGCAGCTCTTCCCTTATGTAGACAAAGTTCCTGCCACTCACTTGTATTGGAAAAAGATCCATATCAGTTTGATACGTTAACAAAAGCACTGCACACTTAATAGACAGCAGAAACACTACACTGTATGTAAGAAAAGAAAGAAAATTGCAACAGCACAGACAGAGCTCCTGGTTGGACTGCCACTCGTGTCAGCACCCGAAGTCATATCTTTAACCAGTTGCCAAATCATTTGAGGCTCTTCACGACCCACACGAAAAGCATCAGGATCATGTCAATCATCATGTCATTTGGTGTGATTTAAATGTTAAAATATGTTTCCTTTTCATTTTTTGGGGAAATACTGCTTTGTAGAATCATCTAAAAACACATAACATGAGCTTAAAAACTTTAAAGTAATTTTTTAGGTTTTTTTTAATGCATCTATAGCAGGTGAATGGAAACATGCCTACTATTTTTGGGAAGACCACACTTTAAATAGGGTTTAAACAGGCAGTTTATGCCCCTGCAGTAGCTAGCTAATTAGAGTAAATCATTTAATTTGATAATACAGGACTGTAATATGCCTTCTGTAGATAAGTAGTGGCAGAGCAATTAAAACTGCAGTTGTCAGAACAGAGTGACTTCAGTAGTCATTAAGCTAGTATAATCCAGCAAAAAGCAGATTTACTATGAAAAGTAGCTAAGCACTTGATGTGGAATATTAAGGCTACAAAAGCTTTGAGCCCCGACTATTAGATTTCATCATTACATGTTTCATCTGTTTACATCAAGGCTTACGCATGCAGACTTTTATTAAAGTGTCCACCAGCGTTGACTTATGTCTTCGAATTAGCCTATAATTACGAGGGCAAAAAGCATTACAGTAACAAAAAATCTATTGTTAAAACAATTGGATTTTGAGACGATGCTTTGGCTTTTTTTATTTTCTATCTTCTTGCTTTGTCAGTATCCTAAAAATGGTCATTTCTTGAATAATTCAAAATTAAAAGACATGAAAATGCAGTAAAGGTTGCACAGGCTAGAAAAATATTCCTCTAATATATTCATCAGTTGGGACTGTGGGAGAAGGGACAGTGTTTGATTTCAGTAATGAACTATTTCTTTATTTTGGAAATACTCCATAATAGATAATTTCATGGTCATGCTGCAAGTCTGGGCTAAAATACAAAAACAAAATGTTGCATAACCTCCTCACAATTAAGTATCTGCCACTAGTAAGTACTTGAGGCAAGTTAAACAATAGCAAGGAAAGATCCCACCCCTCAACTGCCCAGGTGACCAGATTTTCATGAGTACCCCCCCTCCCCACGAGTAGAGGAAAAACTCAAAATAACACTGCACAGTTTCAAGTGATCAGGTTCAGTATTTTCCATCTCCTTGCTTTGTTAGTATCCTACACATGGTAATGTCTTGATTAATTCCTGCATTATGTGAGTAACAAAATGACATGAAAATAGCTGATATAGAAGATATTTACAAAAGCAGAATCCTAAAAATGAATTTTCATGCATGCCCAGGACTGTAGCCCTCCTTGCATGGGTAAGCAGAGTGAACAGCTTTAACATGATGCTGTCAGTCATGTGCTGAGACTGCAGCATCACGGCTGCTCTGGAGACAGCCGCATATGGATCCATCTCTTTTCTCCCCCCGGATCGCAAATCAAATCAGCCGACCCTGCGAGTGAAAAGGGTTTGGCTTCATAAATGCATTCGATAAAAGAGAGCAGAGAGCGAGGTTGGAGAGGGTACAGACTCTCTGAGGATTGCCAGTTCCCTCGTGCCTCAGATATTTAGTGGCCTCTAACAGCTCGGGCAGGCGCGTGTGCAAACGCAGGCAGACGTGAGCGGAAAGCCAGCGTGCTGAACACGGAGGGAGCGTGGGAGAGAGGGAGGGGGTTTATGGATGAGACGCTGTGTTCACTCTGACCCCGTCAGATCAGCCTCAGTCGGAGAGAGCCACGGCTTCCAGAATAAAACGCCTGACTGAAGCCATCGCCCCAGCCTCCAACACCACTCCACCTCCTATTTTTCGGTCCCTCTTTCTATTACTTAATGTCTGTCACTGCCCCAACTCTTTCTACTCCTCTCTCTCTTTTACAGTCCACAATACTAATCCATTTCTCTTCATTTTCCCCTGCATTCCGCTGCTGTGCTCTCTCTTACAGTCCCTGGTGCCTCTCTCTTTCTGTCTGTCTCACACTCTTTCTCTCTCGCTCTCTTCTGGTTCCTAACGATGACTCTGCACTGACAGAGGAATGTCATTAATGAGACAGAAGGATGAGGGTGGGGTGCAAAAGAGAGGAAGTGAAGAGAGAGAGAGAGAGAGAGAGAGAGAGAGAGACAGACAGAAAAAAAGAGAGACAATGTGGCAGATAGAGGCAAACTGGAAAAGAGGGAGAGCCATGAATGAAGAGATTCGTACAGTACAGTCTGGAAGTAGCTTAGCTTGGTTTCATTTGAAACATATGGATCTCAGCTTTATGGGAACATCAGAATGAATCAAAGGGGAACATGTCACATTTTCTAACATTTTGCGTAATTGTGAATGCTATTTCCACATAATTACATTGGCGCAGTGGTGCTGAGGTGCCCAAAATATGATCAAAGGGGTGGTCACTGCTATTTCATGCTTTTACCACAGCACATTTATATGCATGTCCCTCTCAGAGTGCAACATAATGGGAGGAGAATATAATAATAAACCACCTACTCAGAGTAAATGCTGACTTGATATGTGGTTATTTAATGCCTGTGAAAGCTTGTCTTATTCTTGGAGCAAACATCACTGTTGTTGCTCAGAGACACTTATCCGACAAAACAATTACTTATTTGAGTCATTTTAATATAAAAAGTGAAATGAAGGATTTTTTCCTTATTCCTGGTGGGAACAGGTTTCCATGCAAATGGTCATGAGGAAAACAATGTTTGTTTCACACCACTCTAATGTTGCTTATGAAGTTTTCTTCCTCTGCCTCTGTTTGTTCCATGCATGTCCTTGTTGGCAGCGCATTAAACTGGCCACTCCCCCTCTAGACCACATATGTCAGACACATATGTCCATGTGCGCAACAGCCATAGAGACTTCAGTCTTCTGTTTCATTAAAAAACATCTGATTAAACCCATGAGCTAATTAGGAAGACTGTTATGACTAAACCTACGTCATCTTTAAGACCAGACCTGCCAGTTTCAACTTTAAATTTCATGCTAAACTGCAAGTAGAGCTTTCTAACTATATGTCATATGTATGGCGTAAATTTTCCTTGCATATATTTTTTGGGGTTTTTTTCAGCACAAGTGTACAAAAATACTTTTTTGTTTCCATTTGCATATTTTTTTCTGACTCAGAAAGTTGTATTACTGAAAACCCGAGTTTGTGCTGAATCTGAGCATATAGAGCACACAATGAAAGTGTATCACCAAGACACAATCAAAAATACAAAGATATGCCAGCCACTTTGAGGCTTTGGTTCCAAAGGGTTAAGAGCGTTGACTAGAGAAAATGCTAATCTCTGCAGTGCAGTGGCCCAGAAGGAACCCAGTTTGACATGCCTGCCGTAGCCCTTTGGTAATTAGCGCCTCTTTTAGGAAGTCTGCTTCATAGCTCTTTGCAGAGTCATGTAATTGCAACTTCATGACATTTCATACAATTCTGAAGTAGCAGGAGCAATAATTTTTTGGTAAAATGTTTTAATGCTACTAGAATAATTTGCATCTCAAGCCTGTTGCTGCTTCTTTCAACATAAGGACCAAAGAACTGTCAAATGCCAGAAAGGCAGGGGGCTGAAAGAGGGGAATAAATCAATCAGAGACTGACTCTTTGAGGATTTCCAGATCCTCCTTGCCTCTTACATTTAGTGGCTTCTAACAGCTCAGGTGGGTGAGCGGGCAAACTAAAGCATTGTAATGCATCCTTGGGTTTGAGAAAGGTGCTCAATAAATTCAGTACTAATCATCAGATAACAGCTCATAAACAGTGTGTATAGTTCTCTGATTGAATATTCTCTACAAATCAGATGAGAAGGAACTGCTCATAAGAGAATGCAATTCACTACCCCTATATGTCCGTCATGACTATGGAACACAGGCTGCTTTCACATTTAGTTTGTTTGCTAAAGAACAAACCAGAGTTTTTTTGTGACATCTTTTTTCTTGGTTCAGCGGACTTCACATTCCAATGGCTAGAGTGCATGTGGGTGTTTTTTGATTGGGCAAAAAAAATTGGCAGGCATACAAGTGCTCTGTTACTTCCACATCTGCCTCCATTAGTGCCAAAAAATAATTTCTATCATTTTTATCCCCAGTTTAGTCACAGCCAGTTCCACTTTCTAGCTAAGGCTCCATCCACTACTGTGTTTGGGGGGGGGGGTGAAGGCTAGCACATCCTTCTTTGAACTATGGCTCTAACATGATAAATAGAATATAAATAATGTAATAAACACATGGTTATGTAATATATACAGTATAGTTGTTTTAAATAAAATATGTAATAGGCTCATTATATTACAAGAAAATGAGGATGCTTAATGTATAGATAGATCACAGAGGCAGAGTAATAAAAATAAACCTTACTTGATCTCTACTTGAACATCGTTTGGCTATATTATGCATCAGTTTGACTTCATCAATACCTAGCTCTTATATTTAGCACTTATCAAAAAACATGCTCTGATATTATCTCACGTTTCCTCACCAGCAGGAAACTAAATCAGGGTTCTCTTGAAAGTGGAAGATTACAATCAGATCACAGTTTAAGTGTACACAGTACAGGTAGAGTATTCACACCTGTCAAAAATAACTAAAGTTTGATTGGTGTGCACTAAACCTAGTGTGAAAGCACCCTTATTCATTCACCCTGTTTTGATGTTAGGAGAGCAGGCGGCAGTGAATGGAATGTGCAGAGGCATCTTAACTGGCCACTTCCAACCAAATACCTCAACACTAAAGCAGGGTAATTGAGCCATGGAACTTTTTCAGGGCTTATTACAACACATATACATGAGAACAAAACATACATCACACACACACAGTTCCCCAGCTGCAAAAAAACTCCCCAGACAACAGTTTAAAGTCACTTAGCTGGCCTGGAAAGAGTCCTTAGCTACAAGACAAAGTCCCTCTCAGCCCAAGAGGACATGGAAGCCCTGCAGCTGCGATGCTAAGATGTGTCAGGCAGATGGCTTGGTAGGCCTCCTGACCACAACATATAGCCACTTATGTGGTCAGGTAGGGAGGCCTTGCAGCCGCGAATCAGTCACTCAGGCAGCCATCCTGGGAGACCCTCTAGTCTTAATGCATAGCTGGTCCTGTTTCTGGCCTGGAAAGCCTTGGAACTGTGAAGCAGAGTCGGTCAGGTGGCTGGCCTGCAGCTGTGATTTTGAGTTACTCAGGCAGCCGCCCCAGTAAGCCTCATAGGCATGAAGCCAGACCAGGAGTCCTTGAATCTATGATGCTGAGTCATTCAAGCAGTCAACCTGGGATCCCTCAAAGCCATTATGCAAAATTGGTCAGGTGAACGGCATTGGAAGCCTTGCAGCCATGATGCAGAGTCAGTCAGGTGGTTGGCCAGGGAAGCCTTGTAGCCATAATGCACAGCTGTAAGGTGGCCAGCCTTGGCAGGAAGTAAGCTTCATGACTGTGATTTACAGCCATTTAAGCAGCTGGACTGGAAGGTCTTGTAGCTGCGATGCAGGGTCAGTCAAGTGGCATCAAGTGGCCATAGGGAGAAAGTCTCTCTCAGCCACTATCACAATCAAAGTCCTCAGCCAGTGGGGAAACATCAAATCATATATACAAACAATACAGAACAGTAAAAAAGACTAAATGAGACCAGTATAAAGTGGTAGCCATATTGCATTGGTGTACTTAAAGTGGACACATGCACACCAATTGTTTATGGCCCCATAAAACAACAGCACTACATATTAAAAGTCAATCAGCCCTGTAAATGATTAACATTGTTCACTTTAAGCCTTATTCACAGGGGCTTTCATGACTCAGGCTCGTTTGAATGCGCATTTGAATGGCATCAAAAAACACTGACTGCAGCCTTGGTGTTGAAATCCCAATGAGCTCAAATAAAATGCATTTACATGCATTTGTTCATTTAGCATTCTGAAGGACTGGATATGTCCCATGATTCTGCAGTGAGAGGGTGAACCCAGTAGCTGCTACATGCTACAATGTTGCTATGCCTACATCACATATTCGAAAGATTTTTACATTTACATTTATTCATTTGGCTGAAGCCTTTATCCAAAGCAACTTCCAAGACAGAGGAAACAATCAAGCATTAGTGTTGCATGGGCAACACTGAAGTGAGTACTACAAGGATAACCAGTGCTCTCTTAATTGTACAACAGACAGCAACTTCTACAATAAATACATATGCCAAGTGCTATAGTAAAACTAAGTGGAACATTACTATCTGGGGAACATTCAGTCGGTTATTAGGTACCAATGGTTCTTATGTGACCAATAGGCTTATTTGTTGAGCTGAGTGCGGAACTGTTGAGTCTTGAGACGCTTCTTAAATGTGGAGAGAGACTCTGGAGATCTAGTGTCACTGGGGAGCTCATTCCATCATTGAGGAACAATGAAGGAGAAGAGTCTGGAGTGGTGTTTGATTTCACGTGGTGTAGGTCTGAATCAGTGTTTCCATGTAGCCGGGAGCTGATCCATTGACGATCTTGTAGGCGAGCATCAAGGACTTGATTCGTGCCATGATGGGAAGCAAGGAGGTCAAGGTTCAGGTCTTTTAAAGCCAACTGATCCATATTTCACAAATCCAACGAAGGATGACCCTTAAACCCTACAGGTTAAAAACACTCTGGACTGCCTGATTACTGCCCCCACTGGTAAACACACAGAATTACAGTCTGAGCTGCAGGTTGGCATTAAACAGAGGCAAACAAATCTGAATGTAACATAATACTGAAGTCAATCAAGCACCACTACAAAATGCAAGTGAACACCTATGTAACTCAAAGCACATTCATTTATCCAAGATTTGAACGCCCATGTGACATTTCAACATAGTACAGAAGTACAGAACCAAAACAAAAAGGAGAGAACAGGAGAGAAAGCTGAGGGTAAACTCTTTACAGTTGGGATCATTATAAAGATGTAACTGCTGAGGACGTCTCGCTTGTCCTGCTGTTTTCCTCGTTCTTCCAGCAGGAAGCGTCCCCCCCACGCACTGCTCATGCAGGTACCATCAAACACCTGACAGTGTGACTCAGCGTTTTCACGCCAGCCCCTTTTGCTGAGCTAATGTCTCTGACGAGCTCCCACTGTAGACTGTAGGCCACCCACTGCTCTCTCGCTTTCTCTTGCTATCTCTGCTGAGTCCAAATCCCCCAGCTGCATGCAGAACAGACCACGGTTCTGAGAAACCTCTGCCACCCGGAGCAATAAAAATAATAAACTGAACCTCCTCCATAAAAACAAACAGAAAAATATCAGAGCATTTCTATGAGTAACATTTATCAGATCGCACATCACTACAGTCCACTGAGTCACACTGCTGCAGCCCACCTCTACTAGAGCCTATGCTGGAAAATTCCTACTATTACTAAATACCAGTGATGGCAAAGTCTGGTTCTTCCTCTTCTAGAAGGGCTTATTGAAAAGCTGACGAATTGTCTCAGATGTGCTGGAGTAGGAAATCCCTAAACTGCAGGATATTAGGTCTTCTGTTTTGGAAAGGCAAACTACACATGAATACACAAGCACTGACCTACGACTGACTGACAGATTGACTAAATGCACTGATGGTCAAATTAGCAATCACATTTAAAATATTTAAATTCTTCTTAAATTTTTCAATGGACTAGATACTTGCTGTTGTAAGGGCACAAGCAAAGATATGAAGTGAAAGTGATTATTTGTAATTGTGAACACACTCAAGCACCACAACAAAATGTGACCTCTGCATTTAACCCATCACACACGCACACTGGGAGCAGCGGGCAGCTATCAACAGCACCCGGGGAGCAGTGTAGCGGGACGGTACATAAAGAAAAATAGTTCATCATTAGCATAATCAAAAAAATGTGTTTCTGCAAACAATCCTTCTTTCTTCAAACGTGACAAGCTCAAAAGTTGTTTCAGTCGAAGATCTAAGATCAGAGCACATCAACCAAACTCCAGCAAATACAGTGCTTGGCTGCTGTAAATGTCTGGTCAGTATGTGCTGTACCTGTGTTTTCCTTGGGAATGTAGAATGTTCTTTCCTCATTCAGTTTGGTTTCCTCGACTCATCAGTTATACATGACATTCTTAAGACACCCGAAAACCCTAGAACGTAGGTGTTTGATGAGCTCTGGCCTTTACAGTGAAAAGTCTGAAAAGCGTGGGCTACACACTCTGTAGTGTAACAGGCTTTCGCTGCCTGCATTCCTCCACTGCCCCGGCACCAGCTCTCCGGCGTGTGCGGTGCCATGGCACCCGGCTCTAGAGAATACAGCAAATTTGAACCTTTCAGCAGTTCACTAGTGAAGACAAATGGCGCGGTGTGTTTGGGGCCCTGGTGAGTGATCTATATTAATGTCTGGCACAGCTTCAGCATCCTGCATATGCTAACTCCATTAGAGGGTCAAAACCTGGCTCTGCCTCCACCCCTCCCCTCTCCTCCAGTATACACCCTGGGGGGGCTGGATTTAGAAAGGTTGCAGGTGCAGGGGTGTGTGAGGAGAAGCACACACCCATACACACACACACACACACACACACACACACACACACTAAAAGAAAGTGAAACAAACCTACACACACACTTCTTGGTTCACAGCCAATTACATACAGTGCAGTGTGTTTTGTGTTCTGGCTGCTGAGTCTCTCTGTGGTACATCTGCTGCTCAAGCATCTTTATGTAACACACACGGCCATGCACACACACATGCAGACATTCACAGACACACACACACACGCACACGCACACGCACACACACATGTATATATGGTCAGTGCTCTGGTGGGAAACCTTGGGTCTTCATATGAGGTTTAATTTGGACTCAGCTCTAGGGACTTTTTGAGAGAAACTGCCCACTGGGGAGCTCCCCCAAGAATTACACACCCTCAGGGCCATTTGTTTCTGGTTGCATTCACACTGTCAGTAGGAAAGCTGAAGTGACAAGTGAAGTAAAGTGAACGAAGTAAAATGACAAGCCAGCCAATGGTATAGTGACTGCATACAGGAAAATGTAGGATGATATATATTGGATGCCATTTTTTAGAGCTTAAAGTCATCAAAACCAGGCAGAATTTCTTCTGTCACATATGGGCTCAATATTCATGTTTTCATATATTTCCAGAATATATATCCACTTCATATTTAGACACATAATTAACTCTGTAGGATACTGCACTGACCACAGTTTTCCCTCTATTATCACATTAACGGTAATCATGCATTATATGTTCAGAAGTGTGTTCTCTGTAATGGAAGTTTATTCATTTCACTCAGAAAATCAACAACAATGATTCTCTTAACTTGGGGTGCTCAAACTTTTCCATCCGACTATACACAATATTCTACACTGCACACTTACTCATGGACACACAATAAAGCTCATACAGGGCTTTACTTCACACTCACAGACACAAACACACTCATATATTCTAGATTCCAATAAGGCCTTTAATCAAGTCTCTCCCACCTCTGCTGAATAATGCCTCCTATCCATTATAACAGAAATCAATGTGATTCACTTTGACCTGGATAGAATAGGCTCACTGCTTCATCCCCTACTGCACCTCGCTGTAATACTCTTTCATCCCCCATTTCACAGCTTCAGCTCCACTCAGCAATAACACTGCCTTAAATCCTCTTCCTCCCTCAGAGCTCCAGCGGTCGAGCGAGCCCTGACAACACAACTCAACAGCATCTTCCCTATTGTCAGACTGGCATTACATTAGAAAAAGAAGTATTAGAAAAGGCGATCAACATGCACATGCACACACACACACACACACACCCTGACACACCCACAGATGCACACAGAATAATGGCCACGACCACACACACAGATACAGAGACACACACGCGCGCGCACACACACACGCGCGCGCACACACACACACACACACTCCTCTGTGCTGTCAGGCTGGATTATGTGGTGCTGGAAACATGAGCATGAAATCTCCAGCAGCTGCCACAGGCTGTGAGACACAATGCTGCAGGCTCACTGAAACCACACACACATACACACACACTCACATACACACACCCTCACATACACACAGAGCTGGAACAAACAATACTTAAACTGAACCTTAAACACCTGTGCTCTGAAAAAAAGTGAAGCGCACACATACACACACATGCACAAAAAAACAGGCACATGTACAGTCATAGACCAACATGCACAGTAATGTAGATCACCGCTGACAGATAACACTGCACCCTTAGAGGGTATACACTGTGGTTACACCCACTGAGTGGCAGACAGACTGACGTTTACTGAATGGCGTTCAGCTTAAATGCAATTAAAACACCCAAAAAAGCCCATCTTCCATGGGCAAGTGTCATGTGTTGAATGGTGACATGTCAATGTTTATGGACCACTGGTTCCTGAGTAAATTGTAAGATTGAATTTGTAAATTGTATTGTCACTTTTATTTGGTCAGAACAGGCAACCTATACTGTACAGTTTGGTCAAGATAAAAGGTGATGGAACTAAGAGCTTGGTTCAGAGGAAGGCGATGCTACAGAGAAGATGATGATAGAGGGGTTGCGATAAGAAGTAATGTTGGTGTGAGATCATACCAAAACAGCCCTACAATGACATTTTGTCCATACTATGCAGTCTTATATTAAAAACTGAGCAAAATTTCGGGACATTGGAAAGCAGTTGCCCATGGGCCATTGAGGAGAAAGTCAAGAACATTTTGGAACCGGGGGTAAATGAGGAGTCACAAACTTATCATCTAGTCTTACTGTTGTTACACCTAAATTAGAAAAGAGTCTGCATTTCTGCAGTGACTTTCCAGAAGCTGAATGAGATCTTGCCCTGGGTGAAGGAATTAACTGTGATTCAAGAGGTTGTGTTTGGTCCCCAACTTGGACCACATGCTGTTGGCTAGCTCCTGTGTAGCAGAGGCTCAGAGCACTACCGAATTCCTTGGTGGCCTCTTACAACACTGAGTCCTGCATTTTGGTCTTCATAATGCCACAGCAATCTTCCTGCATGGACATAGCTTTGCAGCCCTTTTCGCACTTGTACTTGTGTGGGTGATGTCCTGACTCACTCTGAAAGATAGGCTGAACACTTTGTGAAGTACTGTAGAGATCTGGAACCTTGTGGTATTTGATTACATTTATATTTATGCATTTAAAGTGATGTGAAATGAATATTTGTCATTGTGAACATACTCAAGCTTTACAAGGAAATGTGACCTATGCGTTTAACCCATCCCACGTTTACACGTTTACACATTTACCAGTGGGCACCTATCAGCCGTTCCCAGGGAGCAGTGTGGCGGGACGGTACCTGGTTCTAGCCTCATGCAAAAGGTGATTTGTTGAAAGAACGTTTTCTATCCATAATTAGAAAAATACTAAGAATACATAATGGTGTATTTCATATGGGTAGGACCTCCTATTGCTCCAATTTCAGTGTTTTCAATGCTTAAACATATCCAATCACCTGCTCTAACACAGCTAATCAGCTAATTAACAAGCCCTTCCTGAGTTCACAGTGGGTGTGTTAGAGCAGGGGAAACATGTACAGGGCTGAGTACTCCAGGACTGAGATTTCTGAACCAATGATTTATATCAATTGCACACTCTCTGTCATACATAGGAAGTATGCCAAGTTGAAGTGGGAAGTACTTGCCTTCAAGTGGGCCATAGAAGGCAGAATTATTACCTCATTAGGCTGCTCTTCACCTTTATAATGTATGGCCAAATTAAAGGTCTGCATTATCAGATTTGGAGTTCTGGTTTAAGTGCCACACAACTCTTCAGTTATCTTGGAATTTGGTCAAGTCCACCTTATTTAACACAACTGGTTCAGATGATAGGAAATTAGCAAGACTTTTATGACTTCAGAATTCAGAGGTAATGCTACAATCTGCCTGCCAGGAACGTAATGTGACTAATGTCAAAAATCTATGTAGTATAGCAACATTTCAGGACCATGGACAGCTAATACAGCGCATCAGCAAGTTCAACAGCAGACAGCAGCATAACTCCTTAAAATCTAAGCGCTGGGTCCAGAATTTCATTTCATACATAAGCATAACTTTAGAGCTGTCAATGTGATACAAATGAGTGTCAGCTTAAAAGCAAACCTGGCAAAATGAGTGTAGAAACATAACAAGTGTAGATACTTTCAGACAGGTACTGCATGGGCCAATTAAAAAAATTAACACCCTACCATACTCGTGTAATGAGTTGCAAATGCTCCACATGCCTGACTGACATCAATTTTAGATGAAGACGGGTAAAGGAAAACATCTAAGTGGCTTTTAAAGTCGGTTTATTATTAAAGCACAAACAGCAGAAGCTTCAGTCACAAAGACTGCTCAGCTGGCTTGTGTTTCAGAAGGAATGGTGGCTAAAGTCAGACTTGCACTCAGATCTATAGGAAAAATATCAGTAAACAGGGTTGAAAACTGGCTGAAAGCACACATTCAATGAGCAAGATGTTTGTGCATTCGTGTAATATGTAAGAGCAGCTGTTCCTCAGATGGCTGAGAATGCCAGTGCAGTACAGGATCAGACTGTGTTAGCAACCACATCTACATAGAAATGGATATTATAGTAGGATTGCAGTGCATAAACCTCTCGCTACATAGATGAATGACCATTTCAGTGGTGTAAAAACCACAGGTAATGGTTTATAGAGATGTGAAAAAAAAGTGATGGTGAGATGAGTCATCATATTCTTCACAAGTGGATGAGTGCATGGGTGGCATATACCTAGAACAGCAGAGACCTAAAAGCATAACCCCTACAGTGAGGGGGTCTAGTAATGGCATAACTTGGTGCTGGAGTCCACTTGTCCCTTTAGCGGGAAGGGTCAGGCAGTCAATACAAAGTTAATCTACTGATCATCTTCATCCTGTGAGTGAGGAAACTTCCATTCATGGGGTAGGAGGGGTTGCTGAATGGTTTGATGACCACGAAAATTAAATATATATAATATTATTCACCAGATGTCAAGCAGACAGAACACCTATGGGAGATCTGAACTTGTTTACACTCAGCAGCACCGCAATCAACAATACACCAGTTAAAAGAAGGTCCTATGGGAGGATGGTGTTTAATCCATAACACTTTACATTCTGTATAGGCCTTTACTTTATAAGCCATCTATATGCACTGTGTGGGGAAAAACACATATAATATACAAATAAAGGTTGAAAAAAGCTAAGAGAGACCTGTTGGAGAATTTTAAGTATTGTTGATTAAATATAATTTTTTGAACACACAGTTTTGTTAAACTTTTGTAAAGCATGAACCAATAGGAAAAGAGTAAAATGCTTTACATTACATCATATTATAAGTAAAGGATGTTTTTACATTGTCTTGTTAAGTTGCCATTTTTTGTGGATTTGTTCAAAAGGTAAATTTTTAATTAATTTTTTAATATAAAGTTTAGTTACATAATCCTAGCCATAATATTTTAAACAAGCTTTACAGCTGTTAGTGAATATTTTATAGTAGTCACTGAGTAATAATAAGTCTTATAGTCAATAACTGAATCATAAACACAGGATTCAAGGGCTTAAAAGTAAATGCGACATGACTGGCAGCTCGTTCCAGATTCCACCTGCTTTAGTCCCAGCCATGGCAAACACAGACAATAAAAGCCGGCTTTATCTGGACTGGAGTGACTCAGAGAGCCCCTGAGAGACTCCCAAATCAAACCTCTCACAATCTCTCTCAACAACAAACTCGCTTCTTCTCTATTTTGCCAGATTCCCTGGACGAGAGCACTGTGAGACGACTCCCCTAATCACTGTGCACCTGCTCACCTGTCCCCTCCTTCAGTTATCCCCACCAGCCGCCTGAAAACGACTTTTCTTCTACCTCCAGCACCACTAACACCAAGTCACCCACATCTTCCTTCTCCTTTACTGCATGTTTGAATGAACACTCTCCGATGACTCCTGTCTCTGAGTGTTTGTGTTCTTGCTGCACCTGCAGATGTGTCGCGTCATGATTTCTGTTGAACATGTTCACTCTCAGGGAATGTAGGTATGTTTGCTTTTACAGAGCACCTTTTGCATTTAGTGACTGGATCTTACAACACTCTCGTACCGTATTACTGCTCAGTAGCACTGAGTGCATAATAGCACTGATTAGCTAATTGCAGGGTTTACAAATATGATGATTCATTCATAATTAATGGGGGTGTCATTTACACATGAATTAATGCAAAAGCTTATATGAACATCAGGAATATACACACAAGGACACACACAAACAGTCACAGATAATCACATGAAACTGTACACATGTGCACAAACTAAGCGCTGAGTTTTGGTGGCCTCTGCATTCAGCGTAATTGCTTTATTAGAAGCAGGACAGTTGCTAAGGGAACTCAGCTAAGGAAAAAACTAAGGTGTGATTCAACATTACAGTAGAATGTCACACTGGTCCATACAATATCAAGGGTCTAATGCAGCCTATAAACACTATTAAAGTTTTAAAATATACCGTTCACTCCACAGTGCATTGTTTTTGGAGTCTGAAGGAGTGTTTGAACCAGGAAATGGCGATGACATCATGCATGGCACCAGGCTTCAGATTGGTGATTGGTGTCATCTCGATATACCATGACATCATAAGGCAGAGTTTG
Organism: Arnoldichthys spilopterus; assembly: GCA_037974385.1. Lineage (NCBI taxonomy): Eukaryota > Metazoa > Chordata > Actinopteri > Characiformes > Lepidarchidae > Arnoldichthys > Arnoldichthys spilopterus. Next base: position 84,462 of record JBBPDA010000010.1, read on the forward strand.
ATCATTTCCCTGTTCAACTCACTCAGTAATACAGTAATTAACAGATGATTTGAAACAGGTATGTTTCAACAAGAAAGTTACCAAAGAATCTTAAATCATGAAGTTTATAATACAAAAATCACTACATTACTTACTTAGGTCAGGTAATTATTTTTTTGACACTGCATTTATTTTCACTCAATTTTACACAATCTGTCACATGACTGTCCATGACCCAAGCACAAAACTACTGGTCTGCATCACCAGATTACTACCTCTCCACCCTTGGCACACACCCACCTCTCAGGTTACAGCACAGCTGTGATTCATTTGGACTCATTATACGTATTAGCTCAAATTCACTCTTAGTTGCAAAGTCTCTATAGCAACCTTCCCAAGTACTGAAATAAACCCCTTTTACGTTGCACTTGCATGTCCCTGTCTCAGATCCACAAGTCTTACACAATCAAGATCTCATCATTATGCTTTTTACTCATTTTTCTTGTTTTTAACAATCTGCATTGATAAGCCACAGCATTAAACCAGTGAGAGGTGAAGTAAATTGCATAAATTATCTCATTATCTCATTACAATGGCACTTGTCAAGGAGTGGGATATATTACACAGCAGGTAAACAGTCAATTTTTGAAGTTTGTGGGGAGCAAACTGCCTGGTCCAGTCCCACAGAAGAGCTACTGCAGCACATAAAGTTCATGGTGGCTGTGAATAGTGATTTATTGGCATATATTGTTGATAATGTTTACCAATAACAGCTACCACTTTTTTAGATATGGAGAGAGCAAATGTAATAATCTAACAACATTTTACTTCTGTTAACTTCCGCAATGATTCTGTCTGCATCTGCCCGTGGCGCCTCTGCGGGTCATATTCCCTGTTTGAGAACTGTAGGTTTAAGGTGCATGATGCCAAAATAGCAATATGATGAATTAAGAGTAAATATGTGTCTCATACAGCAGTGAGTGTCTTACCGTGACCGTTTTTATTCGACCTCCTCCCTTGGTGCAGGTCCAGCCGGAGTGGTTGAACAGCAGTCCACAGATTTCTCCCTCTGAACATGGGGTCATCTCACACCACTGCCTGCTTTTCACTATTCGTGCTGCAGACACACACACATACACAAACACACACAGATAAATAGTCAAGTCATGAAGGCCTCCGTCTTGTTCTTGACACTGACTGATTGACACAGTAAGTCATCTGTGTGTTGTGCATCCACCATGGAGTGTGGAACATCAGCTCTTGCAGCATGTGCTAAAACGAGACACTGTAAAGGCGTAAAAGGAAAGAGGCATTAGCAGCTCTACAGGCCCAACCCACACACATGCTTTTCTTTCATCATTTCATGCAGCAAACATCCCCCATTCCTTAAAATGGAATCCTTGTCATGCTCAGTCTGAGTGGGTGCTTTTTGTCTGCCACCGAACGACCACCCATGGAATTCACGACTCAGTTCTAACCTCACTTCCTTTCTGTCCCTAAACACGGACGTTATTCTGTAAGACAGCCACATCTAAGTCTACCCACGCTAACACACGCACACTCATGTTCCCTAATGCTCCTGGCCCTCTCAGTTCAGCAGAACTGTACTCGGCTACTTAAAGCTTGGACTCCAGGCAGTTAAGCTCCAGTTCAGTCGTGGTTCACAGGGTGGTGGGGTCAGAATGAATGCTGGAGAAATGGAGAATGGAATAAAACTTTAGGGTTGTGGGAGCTTGCCCATGAAGCTCCAAGACTATTTTCTGCTTTACTTTGACCAACTCGGAAACATGCTTTTACACCAAACAGGTACAACATGCATATACATGGCCCATTTAAGATTTTTTTGATTTTTCTTTTATGATGTTCAGAGTACTCTTAAAAATGAAGCTGGTAGAAAAAGTTTTCTGGAGTGATCTAGTTCTGGAAAGGCCTGCACAGTAATCAAAAAAGGGAAGAAAACAGTTCAAGTGGGATTAATTCCCAGTCAAATAATGCCAAGGTTTTGGTCACACATGTTTAGTGCATATTTCTCCTGATTAAAGATCTCACTTAAACTATTTTCATCATTTGTGGATTTGTGTAAGGGTCTTTTCTAACCTTAATCCAGTTTGATTCTTCACGGTCTATGCATCGTTTCTTAGACTTGATGACTTTGTGGTGAATTTGCTGTGGACTACAGTTCTTTGGGCAATGCTGAAGAAGAATAACTTTCTAAACAATAGAAATAGATCAGGAGTTCTCCTGTTTAAAAAACTAAACTGTGCTGGACACAGGCCCTCCAGGTTCAGAGTAGTGCACCCCTATCTCTTTAAGGAATCACTTCGGTAAATTGAACATGAAGATTCGTTTTGAGGCCTCCAAAATTCTAGACCAATTAAAATTTTTTTCTGATAATTGTACATGCAAGCCAAGGACTAAATGGGACTTACATGCTTAAAATCTAATTGTTTTAGTTGCACCTGCCTTATGTAGCACTAAACCCACTAGTGTACAGAAAGGGACATACAAGACTGGTAGCTTTGTGCTAATATAAAACTGAAATCACATAGAGGCACTCATGGAAATCATTGTCATAAAAATAGACTTTTGCATTAAATACTGTTATATTGTTATATGTTCTTCATTAAATTTATACAATAACTATAATCTACAGTGGTGCAAAAGGTGTATGAGTGTAAATCCAATCTGATCTCATGATTTGACTGAATATTTGGCATTTACGTCTAAGTAATATTTTTTGGCATTAGATTTATGTTATGTTATGCCTTTCTTTCAAAAACATGTTTCCAACCTATCAATTGATTTTAGGCAAGTGTTTTCATGTGCGTCCGTCACAACTAAGAAGGTGATCTTGCTGACCCTACCACTGAGCCAGTAACAGGAGCAGTCTGAGCCAAGCAGACTCAGGGGAAAGAAGAGCTATCAGATGCAGCAAGTACTGAACAAACAGGCTTTTCTCACCAGGCCACTCTTCAGAAAAGAACAAATACAACTGGGGCCAGCAATGAAAGAAAAAGCAGATTGAGCCAAAAGAAAGCAAAGCAATTTGATCTTTAAACATCCCTAACAGAATGCGCATATAACAAAATTGAAAGAGACGGGTAAGTTGTGAGATGTGAAAATGAGGGAAGCGATTTGAATCAGGAGTGACTTCAGTGGCCAAGAACACTTGCGTGCACAATGATTTTGCCTTGTTGAAATTGGTTCTTATATAAATGAACAACACAGAAAAAAGTAAACAAATAAAGACAAATACAATAGACAGCCAAAAAAGCTATCAAAATTACTCACATTCAAAGTATGTGATATTCATACCAATATAGATTAGATGGAATATGACTGTAACTGGCACTAACGTGCAAAGATTCTACTTAGAAATAGAGTAATGTGTGCTGCCGCATGTTACATATACCAAAATAACATAAATATCAATAAAATAGGACACCTTGCCATGTAGGGTGTGGAAAATATATAAGTTACTCAACGTTCTTTCCAAACATTCACATTACAGATATAGTAAATTGTAAAACATTATTCCTTGTTTTGTTTAATGAGGTTGATATTTTACATAAACACTGTGAAACTGCCCATTTTCAATACAATGAAATGTTGAACACCAATGCATTTACATGTTATTCTCCTGTGCAGCCTACAGTAGTTTAGCCACACCCATTAACAATAAAGTCATAAGGAGTGTTTCACTCCAGACTGCTGCTAAATAAGACATAATACAGGGCAGCCAATCTGAACTGGTCACATGTACATGTACCAGTCTTAAAGGCACAATTACAGGTCTGTTGAACTGTAATGTATAAAAGCAGGTTGGAAAATGGTTGTGTATAAATAAATTAGGACAGTTTTTGTTAAATAAAACCACACACGTCATACATGGACCTCAGGAACCCAATTATGTAGAATGTGGGCCCTTTAAAGAACAGTCCGGTTTGAATGACCTGTTTTCACCAAAATCTAATCCAAGCTAGACATGAATCAATATAAAATATAATATGATGAAAATTACTTCTTAACTTGTGTTATCATGGTTTATAACTTTAACCTTTGAAACTGTATTAATAAAATCTTCTCTATAATCTCATTGGTCCAAATGCAGCCTGTTTAAGTAAATACAGTGACAGTATTTTAATGTGTCCACAATAACAATATAATGAGTTATGAATATCGGCAGATGTCTAGTACATATACAGTAAACAGAGTAAATCACTTTTAGATCCACTCCTATAAGCATACTCTACAATTAACTGTGCACCAGTGGAGTTGATATGATGCTGCTTTGTTGGGTTGCAAGATTACAGTCCCAGAGGCAATAGACCTGCATTGTAAATAACACACCTGCTTCAACTAATCAGCTTATTATCAAGCCCTTCATGAGCTGAACCAGGTGTGTTAGAGAGCAGGGAAAAAGCTGTGCTCCTTTAACAATGGAACACAGCACCCTTGATGTAGACAAAGAGAGTTTCAAAAGAGAACAGCCTTTTTCAGTGATTTTATTCATTCTTAACCTGGACAGCCAGCTTAAATGGTCAAAAAGACACTATTCGAGAACTCACTGGGCTTGTTTTACCAGGTGAGGTTCAGAATGAAGTATCCATGTCATTTCTTCAAATTCCTACAAATATTCCAGAATGAAAGGTCAAAGCCAGGGTGTCAGCATCCATGTCAGCATTGTATGACAGGAAGACAACACACTTAATAAAAAAATAATAAACAAAACATTACATCTTACAGTTCACATGTTAAGGGTCTGAACTATTGCACTTTCTCTTATATGAGTTAAATGTTGTAATAGTCCCATTTTGTCATTTCGGTCAACCCAAAAAATCTCATTAACAACTAAATAAAAAACACAAATAAAATGAACTATTTGAATTATATTTTTTCTATAGACCATTCACATTTCAGTTTCATTTCTGTTTAACCAATAAACATAGTGGAACAGGATAAATTCATTGCTTTTTAGCAATTTTAGCAATTTTAGCAATTTTAATAGATTTTAGATTTTTTTTGCTGTTATGACTGTATTTCAGTTTCAGTTAATTTTTTTTCCCAGGGTTGATGCATAACAGATGGCTCATGGTTAATTACGTCACAACTGTATTGTAGCTAGTGGTCATGAATCTGTCATGCCCATTCAAAACACCTGCCCTGAAGCTGCTCCTGGTCAAAATCACAAGAGTAATAAACAGTAACAGTTGTTTAATTAACACTTCTGTTACTGCAGCAGACCCAAACAAGAGTGATACATATATATATATATATATATATCTTAGTGTGATTGCATTTAATATGTTAATAATTAAAAATCTTAAAAATGTATATACATATACAGTATAACCTAGCTAATATGTGGAGGTGCCAGAGCATTAGATTAGTCACTGGCCTATGCAACGAATGTGGGATTTGTATGCTAATACTGCTATCATATATGTTTAATGTACATGTCTGCTAATGGCAATTCAAAAATGTATTTCTAGAAGCTTAAAACTTAGGTAATATGAGAAAAATTAAAGCATTTTCAGCATCACCTAAGCAATAAATGCATTAAATAAGCAATAAATGCATTACCAAATATCATTTTGAAATATCGGTATTTCTGTGTATTGTGCGCCCTTAAAAAAACATATCTAATGTTTGTGATGGCCAATAAATCAATAACTTGCTGAGATGGAATTTTCTACTCTATATTGCCATCACACCGGTAAACCTTATACACAATACATTTAGTTGCTCAAAAGTACATACCCATTTTCCAAAAAAGTTGGGATATTCTCCAAATGCAATAAAAAATATATGTTTTGATGTGCTAATTTACATGAACCTTTACTTGACTGGCAAAAGATTTTCAACAATTTTACTGACCAATTTAATTGTGTTTTGTAATTTGCAATGTATTATTAGCATTGACATTAGCTTAGAATTTTATTAGCAACAATAGCTCATTTTTAGCAAAGAATAATATAAATAAATACTTCTTCAAGTGCCTCTGTACTTCAGAAAAATTGTGGACAGAATTTGAAGGAATATTTACTGACATATTGATTCTCACAGGATCAATATAGCCAGAAGTTAATTCCACAGTTTGCTTTATAGTTGGTTAAAGCCATCAGAATCTTTACTGACACAGGAGCAGTCTGTAAAAAAAAAATTGAAAAGGGCAGATTTGGACTGGACTAAAATCAGCGATAATAATTACATAACCCTTCCTCCCAGTGTAAAACTAATCCTCTCTGAATAGTATGTCATTTTCAATGGACAAGTCCCATTAAATATATATTTTAATCATTTATTTTAGCAAGGTCTGACTTATGGGCACAAGGCTGGATCTATGGAAACTGTCCTCTGGGGGAACAGATTTAGCTCTGTCTTAGAGAAAACTTTATAATGGATGGGTATTCTCCTCTGAAAATCATTTAAAGTCTAAATTGTGTCTGTGGGAAAATGTCCTGCTGTCTTGCTGACTCATTTACAGCGGGCACAAAAAGAGAAAGAGAAAGAGAGAGAAAGAGAGAGAGAGGGAGAGAGAGAGAAAGAGACAAAGAGCGAGAGAGAGAGTGAGAGAGAGAAAGAAAGAGGAGGCCATAGCCCTCCAACCTTAATCTCCTGCAAGCTAACCTCCATCAGCACACTCGCTATTTCTGCTGAGCTGCAGCTGCACTGGCCATCCTCAACAAGGCAGCGCTGGGAGATCCAGGGCCAAATAAAGACAGATGGTACTGTCTCTGCGATTTCAGACAGTTAACATGAGTTTCCCTGGACACCAGCCCACACTGCACAGTGCACTTTCCCTCTCTGTACCTGCATTTTAAAACAAGACATACAGTATGCATGACCGAACAGAGACATCTATCTTCAATCTTCTGCATGCTTTAGATGCATTTTAGCTGTAGAATTATTATCCTAAAACAGGGCCATTACAGCTTGCATTATTATAAATGTAGACCTACTTTACTACTTTCTGGCTGCGTGAGGCCGCTGCCTGTCACAACAGCTTTGTGTAGTGTATGCCTCCAAGAGCCTTTTCTGATTTTCATGATTTGTCCTAGTTTATCACATTTTTAATGTATATCTCATCTTATGTCATATGTGAATATTCACCTGCATTCAGGCACACATTTGTAAACCTAACGTGTAGTAGTCTTTACATGCCTATGTTCATATATCTAATACCCAGACCTTTTTGTTGCTGCTGTAATCTTAATCGTGCTGACACTCAACAGCCATGGGCTCATCTAAGTGACTTGACTGAGGAGCTGAAGCTAAAGATAAGTGACTCTTACAGAGCAAGAGGAGACTATAAAAGATAACTAAGGATTACCTGCTTTTCAATGTCCAAAATGTCATTTAAATAATGAAGTTAAAAACACTGCTTTAGTCAAGACAAGATCTGAAAGACCAAGAAAATATTTTTAAAATTAGAGGCATTCTTCAAGAAAACATGTGTGTGGGGTCTTAAATCAAGTAGTGTAAGTCTGGCTTAGTTGGCTACAAGAAACATTTGAAGTCTGTGATTTCCTTTTCAAGATATTCTGAATAAACTGGTGCCCAATTTTATGCACATAAGCATTTTAAGTTTTGTAATTTTAAAATCCAACAAATAAATAGTAATTGTACATTGTGAAATAATGACCTTATTAATCAGAAGAAAGTATCGTTACATGGTCATATAATGTACCTACCTACTTAATCTATCTACCTACCTACCATATGAGCTGTAATTATTCAATCAACCTAAATAGTCTGTCGTACTGAAGATGCCTTGAATGCTAAAGATGCCTTGTGACCAAAATATATCTCCATCTAGGCCACCAGGGAGCAGAGATCAGTGGTTGGAAGCATATGCTGTGCAGAGTAGATATTTCTGGATTCTTCAGGCCTGATTTACTTAAGCTTCGAACACACGCAACTGTCTGACTGTAGGAGAGGCACTAAATGCTGGTTATGGAACCTTTGCTCAGCTCATCTTTGGTCTCAGCTGCATATAGCACTGTTATTTGTTGTAACAAGATTCTATTTAGGCGTTTTTTAAGGCCACATTTATAGTCCTTATGTATGAAACTCCAGATTTGCTGTCAACGGACAGCAAAATGTCACACATCTTTGTCACAAGACATGTCAAATGATGGACTATATGCTAGCCTTGTCAACCTTGGGTATGCTTCAAACCCTAATCATGTCGCCAAAACTGCAGGGGTGTCAACATTTTAACATGCACCGAAGGCACTGATCAATCACGTTGTATTTATTTCATTGCTGGTGAAGTGTTGTGCGTGTTGCTGCAGGAGCAGCCAGTTTAGCGTGCTTGTAGCCTCCTAGGGAGCCATGAGCCTCCGGCACAAACACAGGCATTGTTAACTTGGTTGTAAATAGTTGAAATGTTCCCTGTTTAAAGAGCCCATATTCTACATTTTTCATGTGTTTTTTTTATACAAGAGCCCACATATGCCAAAGTAAAATTTGTGAGTTTATGAACCAAAATCGTCGTTTTTCATTTCTACGTCACCATTTTTACTTTCACTCATCAGCTTTATCAGGCTGTTCTTTTTCCCAGGCCTTTAAGACAGATATATGCAACTGATCTCTGCTGCTCACTTTTAAGCCTTGTTCAAACAGTCCAGCCTCAAATGTTTAGGGCAAGCTGTTAAGTCTGGCTGAAGTCTTCAGGGATACTGGAAAAAGAAAAACACTTCAGGCACCATTTTTGGATTTGTGGATAGTTTAAAAGGCTTCCCCGATCAAATAGAAGAGCACACAATTTAAAGTTTTTCTGCCTCATCATCCACAGCAACAGCTTTGCTACAAACTGTCTACAATAACAACACTCTGCGAGGATGAACTGGCAAAAGTGCTGTGAATGGAATAGGCACTTTTATGGAAATGTGTTCGTGGTTGCGACATCACAATTATGGTGAAACTGTTTTCACAGCTCAGTTTACTGTACGTGTACTGTAAGGACTAGGGAGCAAACAGGACATTTTGAGACAATATGTACACAGTTCAAAACAAGGAAAGAATCCATTATATGGTTTTTCTTGGCATGGGTCCTTTAAGGAGCCTCTTCTGTATTTTCTGTGTGTTTGTTTAATCTGTTTTGTTCATAAATCTTCATACTGTCCATTTAAATATCATTGCAAAGAACAGATGGCTACCTGTATTAAGTGCAGCTCTATATCTACATACAGTAATCCAGTGGTCACTGTATGCAGGCAAGGCAAACAAAGTCTAGAAACTCATCAAGGATACAAAACAAAATCAACAAGAACAGTATATAGCTCCTGAGAGGAGAGCAGGCCACCCACTGATACACAACTGGAACAATAGCTGTTCACGAGTAACATGGATAAAATCTCAGGAGGTCTCAGAAGGATCTGAGTCATTGGCATGCCCACGCCGCCCCGATCATCACTTCTTTCCTCCACAATGTCGGCTTAAACCCACCTCTGACTACACACACACAGCACTTGAACCAAATCTCTTTCTCGCCCTCTCTCTTTCTCATCTCTCTCTCTCTCTCTCTCTCTCTCTCTCAACTGCACACGGCTGCCATGCCCTCTGACTCAGTCGTGTTGGAGACAAATCAGAATACCCCCAGAGGATAGACTCCACCCCCATGCACCCCCCACCCCCTGAGACACCCCATCCTGCCATCTGTCCCTTGGCACCATCTGCCATGCTAAACCATTACCTAAAAAGACACAGGGAAAGGGGGAAAGAAGGTAGTATGGGTGAGCAGGAACAAACAGGTGGGCAGACAGACAAACAAATAAAATTGTCAGAATGAGTTTTTGTTATATTGTCACTGTACAAAATAAAAACCCTGTGGCTGTATAAGTGTCATTACTTTTTGATATACAGTACTTTCAAAATAAAAAGCAGTTTGTGTTCACAGCACAATGTTTGTGCTTTGTAGAGGATTATTTCACATTTAACTTCAAGCAAACATTTATTAAATGTGTCTTAACACTGGGTATAATGCCAATGCTAAACCTTAACCTCAACCTAAAATGTAACCCTAAGCCAGGGTTAACCTACAGGGCTGACAAATCGGCTTTGTAAAGTAACAGTGCACTGGTGTGTGTATTTGTCCTGAAACATCTTGGTACAGATGTTATAGTTTGGTGCTTGCAGCTGTCATCGTAAACACAGTCAAGCAGCACAGGGAAATTTAACCCATCTCACGTGCACATGTAGAGCAGTGGGCAGCTACCAACAGCGCCCGTGGAGCGGTGTGGCAGAACAGTACCTTGCTCAAGGGTACCTCAGTAGTCCCAGGGCTGGACTTGAACCTGCGACCTTCAGTTCAGTAGGGCAATGTCCTAACCACTGGGCCACCACTGCCAACTGAATATGTGGTAGTCTGTGTGAAGACTGATGAATCTGGTCAAAAAAGTTAAACCTGGAAACCTTACGCTATAAGATGTTAGCAAGTTAGCAACAGGCCAAGCTAAGCGTAGCTTGAGCTGACAAGCATCTGACATTATGAAGTTACCAAAGCTGACAATTGGCAAAATGCTACCTGACTTTACCTACTGCCCCTCTCTACTAACGCTCCAGGTTTCTGTAAAGCTGCTTTGTGACAACGTTAGTTGTAAAAAGCACTAGCTTTATTTACATTTTTAGCTGACGCTTTTATCCAAAGCGACTTCCAAGACGTGGAGCAGAGTAGTGGGACGGTACCTTGCTCAAGGGTACCTCAGTAGTGCCTGAGCTGGGAGCTGAGACTGCGACCTTCAGGTCCCCAGCGCAATGTCCTAACTACTAGGCTACTAGGCCACCACTGCCCTATTATTTGTGGTTTTTATATTTATTTTGCACTTTTAGAATGGAAGAGATGCTTAGAATGGTAGAGCGTATGTTCAAGTAATTGAAAAGAAACCTAGCCTTATGCTTCTGGGGCTTTGTGTTGTTTTTTTCATGTTGTACTGAACTCGTAAAAAACTGTGATGTGAAGCCAAAGTCAAAGTAATTTTAAACTGAAATAACAAAAACACTTGTTTTGCTGGCTACAGTCCAATGACTCACACTTGTATTTACGATGGCAATATTTTACATATGCACAATCAAGAGGCTGCAAGTTCAAATGTAAAAAAACAGTTCATAGAAACTTTGGGATATTTTCCAAAATACAATAAAAGCAAAAATCTGTAATATGTTAATTCATGTGAACCTTTATTTAACTGGCAAAGGTACAAAGAAAAGATTTTCACTAGTTTTACTAACCAATTTAATTGCATCTTGTAAATACAAATTTAGAATTTGATGAATGCAACATACAACATAAGTTGGGACACAGTAAAAAATAAGATTGAAAAGTGCAAAGAAAATTCACACCGGTTTGGAAGTCTTCATATTAAGCAGACTTGGTAGCAGGTGTGGTATCATGATTGGATATAAAAGTAGTATCCATCAGACACTCAGTCTTTGTATGCAAGGGCATGGGTGATGGCTCATCTCTTTGTGCCAAAATTGAATTGTTAATCAGTTCAGGAGGAAGGAGGACAAAATGTTAGACACTTTTACCACTGGTGAACCCAGTATTAACTACAATAATATAATTCAATATAATATTAATTTCTATTAGAGGTCTTCTACACAACCTAAATATTGTGTCAAAAATCTGGTTTCAGGCCAGGATCGGGACATAATCGAACTTTATTTTCGAAAGAGTAATTTTTATGCTTTCTGTGCACTCTCATGCACTTTCTCTCCTCTTTTTCTGTGTCTCTCTCTTCCACTCATGCATGCACACTCTCTCTTGTGCTCTATTTTTCTCCTTTTCATAACACTAGCAGTGTTTGGAATAGCTCCAGTCTGAAGAATGTGTGGATGACCCTAAATGACACATGGATGATGGGAAGGGAGTGTTGGGTTGGTATAAAGGTCACAGAGGATCTTTCCCTTTACTTATTAAGTTTGTCTGAAGTGTGTTAAGCCTTTCTGCAGGTCAGGCTTGGGCTTCAATTTTATACCTGTGGAGACCTCTAATTTCTGTTATTGGAGAAAGACTTTCTGCTGTTGGAGTTTGAGGGTGCTTTCACACCTGCAGCCTTTAGTTTGTTGTAATCAAACCACAGTGCATTTGACCCCTTTGTTCATTTTGCTTGGGCAGGTGTGAAAACTCTAATTGCATTCAGGTGTAGACCAAAACAACTGCAGAGACCCTTCAAAGGAGGAACTCTGGAGCAGAACGTAACCCAACAACCAGGTGTACTCCACAAGTCTAAGCTAAACAGATGCCAAGAAAAGGCCGTTGACATGTTAGGCTTACCAAACACATCTTCAGTTTAACATACTAACATTTCATTGTACATGCTAAATATCAACTCCCTTGTCTGGGGGCAGCGGTCTCTGCTGGTGTAGTGCCCAGATAATCACCACAGTTATAGGCAAATGCCAGCTCTTCAGTTAAATTGCATAGTGATGTTCCTCTCAGAAAAATAAGCACTAGTCATGAACATATACGGTACGACCCTTAAGAACTGCTACCATTTATTGTTATTAACTAACTCTAGGTTGGATGACAAAACATTCAACAAACTGAAGCAAATAAAGAAAACACATATAATACATACAGCACAGAAAAACTTCTGTATGTGTGTGTGTGTGTGTGTGTGTGTAAAAAAAAGAAAAAAAACAGAAAAAAAAACAGCGGGCAACAGGCTTTAATGGCCTTCCCCTAATGGAGCATGAAGACAGCAGTGAAAGCCAATAAAAATCAATTTCCCCCTGCTGTAATTATACTAGTCTCTTAGTTAATTATGCTGGTCTTGGCGTTACAAAGAGCTGCTAACGTCCTTAGTGAGGAGCTGAAAGGGCCAGCATTATCGAAGCAGTGCACTTGTCTAACCAAGCACAGGCCCTATCCATGTGATTAGATAGTGAGTGTGTTTGTGTGTGTGTGTTTGAGAGAGACTGATACAGAGTCATGAGACCTCCTCAGCCGTAAGCCTTAATTTCTGATCATTTTAATTCTTTATCAAATGCTGGCACTTCAAATTATGTTTTGTTGCTCTGACAGCTAAAATATAGTTTTTCCTCCATCTCAAATGATTAAACATTATTCTGTGACACTTCATTTTTCAAAATAGCTCCTTTCTGAATAAGCCCATATTTATCTGGCCATTAAGCAGAAACGATGAATTAAGCAGTAATAATAAGTACACAGAACATGATCAGACTAAAAAATAATGCACATTACCAAGAGCGTGGCTCTGCTCTACAAACTGGTACACAAAATACTCTATGATATAATGCAATAAAATACCTGGATACATGATAAATATGGATATATAATAATCTATTATAAGATGAATACTGATGTCCGGTGCAACTACAAATTAGGAATCATGTTAAGGAATCAAGCGTAAAAGAAAAATTGTGTTTTGAAAGTTTTAAAATGTTGATTGATGAATTTTAGAAACTGAGCCTCAGGTTTACTTGAGGGTCATATGTTGCTTTCAAGATTCAAGATTTAAGATTTGTCACATGCACAGTTACACTAGTACAACATGTAGTTCAAGAACACTCAACTGCATTTTGTGTCTGGAAAAAACAGATGGATCTGTTGATAAATCTGCTGTAATGTGTGACAAATCATGATGAGGGAGATCAGAAAACATCAACCACAGATTGTTGAGCAGCTGAAGTCTTGCATCAAGCAAGAATGGGCAAAAATGCCTCCTGTATGACTGCGACAATTATTATCTTCAGTTTCTAAACAATTAAAGAGTGTAATTAAAAGAATAGGGGATGTTGGATAAACACAACTGCCCCAAGTTTTTAAAATTTGTTGCAGGCATCATTTGTTTATTTTTACTAAATACATTAAATCACAGATTCTTGCTTTTTATGCATTGAACAAAAGTTCTAAACCTTCTCGAAATGTGGTTTGTGCAATTAATCATAATTTAAACAATATTTTTGTTACTCCAGGTCGAAATATATGCAGTAGATACATTTTTTCCCATTTTTAATCAGGAAAACAGCAGTGAGGACGACACGCAGGATGAGTTAACCTCAGTCATAACTAAAGAGAGCTCTGAGGAGTTTTCAGGCCAACAAACACATTTGAATGCAAGGAAAACAACCACACAAGCAGCAGCAGAAGCCCAAATGGCTGCCAGAACTCATGGCTTTGTATCAAACCTATTATTGTAAACCTTGTTCTTTTTATCCAATACTTTAAAGTGCTTCTGCACATAATATGTCCGACATCACTGCTCTTTTTACTTCAATGTCTAAATGTGGTGCAGGTTTTTGCAAAGTGAGATGCTTAAATTAACTAGGTATCTGTGATGGTCTGTTGTTATCATGTGTCCTAGCTTCTGTGTCGTGTCCTGTCCTCGTGTGTTAGCCACGCCCCTGTCAGCTGCGTTGTGTCTTTCCCATCAGCTGTTAGTGATTATGTTCGTCTTTAAAAGCCCCTTGTGTTTCTTGAGTGTCGTGGTTCAACCTGTTATACGTGCCGTGTTTACCCTGCCGTGTTTTATGTTCCCTTGCCTTGTCTTCCTGTTCGTTCGTGTTGGAAATAAACCTTCGTTAACATCAGTCCGCCTGCATCTGCTGCCTACACCACCCGCAAACTGTTACAGTATCATTTATTCATTTATTTACTTTAATTTTTTACTACACAGTAGCACTGTCCTTAAAACCTTTGCTGATGAAATGTATTGACTTAAAAAAAAAATACAAAACCGCCAAGAATTTCTATAGACTCAAATATCAACCTTAGCATATAAATTATTTAGATCAGCCTTCGATTTTGTTTGATACTGTAAGGTTTAAACATGGTTTCATTACAGCTTGTACAGTTGCAGTATACATAATCACACCTCAAAATGTACTGTTCTATCAGCTAAATAACACTTGGTCAACTATCGTCCTGTGGTCAGAAACTTACCAATGATGAATAAGGTGGGGCTAACAAACTGTACAGCAAAAGACAAAATACAATCTATAGAGTGGACCTATAAGACTGACCTGCTAAAGTGTTCAGTGGTGAAGTGGAGAGTGAATGTCTCTTTGTTCCTTCTGATTTTCTGAG
Source organism: Arnoldichthys spilopterus (assembly GCA_037974385.1). Classification (NCBI taxonomy): domain Eukaryota; kingdom Metazoa; phylum Chordata; class Actinopteri; order Characiformes; family Lepidarchidae; genus Arnoldichthys; species Arnoldichthys spilopterus. The sequence continues at coordinate 99,499 of JBBPDA010000010.1, forward strand.
CTTTACTGCGAGCATATTTATCCCAGTGTGCCAGCGCTGGCTTTCTCCTGGTTACTGGAGTTAACATTGCTGCCCCTGTCAGCAAGATATGTAAATTATGTCAAACTGGGATTCAGTTAATTGTGAATTCAAAGCAATCAACACAAAAACAAATGTAAACTGGCTAATGAACGCATCAGTTTGCTGCTCACGCTGTAGTACCACATGTAGAGCAACAAGTCTACAGTGGAAATGCTGTAAAAAAGAATATGCCTTTCAAAAGTTTGTCAGGGAAAGTTTTGTAGGTCCTCTCCTTAAACACTCTCATTACAACTAGCAATTAACATGTGAGATGAACCGGGTGTTTGAGCAGGGAAAACATAAACCTGCACTTGATGGCCATCCTGGAGCAGGGCACTCCTGCTGTAAAGCATTTTAACAGTCCATCTTGTTCGTTGATTTGTATTGTGTTTCTGGAGAACTCTAGTCTTGTTTAATGTTAAATTAGCTGTTCTGCTGCCACAGCTGCTGACTGAAATGTTTACAAGGCAAAAACAGGTTTGGAATTTAGACTTGCTGTCACACTGTGGGCAGTGGTGGCCTAGTGGTTAGGACACTGCCTTTGAGACCTGAAGGTCTCAGGTTCGAGTCCTGGCCCGGGC
>JBBPDA010000011.1:0-16429 GCA_037974385.1 Arnoldichthys spilopterus
GAGAGAGAGAGAGAGAGAGAGAGAGAGAGAGAGAGAGAGAGAGAGAGAGAGAGAGAGAGAGAGAGAGAGAGATAGTGAGCAAGAGAAAGAGTGGGGGAGTTAGACAGTTCAGTGGAGGCAACATCCTCCTGGTTTCTTCGCCTCCATAAGCGGCAGTAATGGCCTTTGATTAAATCAGGGGAAAGATAGTGCAGGGCTGCTGACAAAATGCTCTGGAACCTTGTCAAGAGGAGGTCAAACACGCAGACAAATAAGGCAGAAATTACTCCCCCAGAGCCCCCTCTCAGCCCCCCCACCAGCGCTACCTTAAGCACTAAAAGGTATTTATCCGATTCGCCCTGCGGGCTGTTTGGCCTGCGTTTTTTTACCCACAAGTCCTTTCTGCTCGGCAGCCTCTAATTGTGCTGCGGGTCTCCAAAGCTCGCTTGGTGGAATGCAGGTGCAGCATTCAAGAAAAACCACTGAACAAACAATTAAGCCCTATTCAAGCTGTATTTGTTTTATCCAGGAAAGCTTTGTAGAGAGAGATTACAGACAAAATCCAGTATGAATCTGTAGTATTGTTTTAATATAATGATTCCAGAGTGAATTACCTCCTGACACACTACTGGATTAGTTTGACCTGAAGATGTTCTGTAATTTGATTTGTAAGGCATTTATTTTGTCTGTTCATAAAGAATAAAATACCTGTAGTTTCCCCAAATTCTCATAGATAGCCAGGATTAATTGATCATAGCCATATCAACATTACTTAGAAAACACGACACTCAATAAAAAACATGCTGCATGGTCATTCCTACAAGCTTGTGATGGACTGGAACAAGACTACTATTACTGTGGATGCTCTAGGTTCAGGCAATTACAGAAGACCATTCACTCCACAATCATTACTGTCAGACTGTAGAACCTACACACTCTGCAGATTAATACTTGATTAACATCACTCCACATGTGTGGTGTCAAATTGTAAAAGGACAAACCTTACAGATTCATACTGGATTAACATCATTTCTCATGTATTTTGTCAAATTGTAAAAACACACTTTCTGCTAATTTAAACTGAATTTAAGATTAACCCACAATCATTTTTTTTCAATCTGCAAAAAGCACACACAATGCAGATTCATACGGGATTAAAATGCATCTTATTATTACTATACATAATATTACTGTCAGGTTATAAAAACAACACTGCATAACTACTGGATTATTTCACACTTGATTATAATCAAATATTTAGTCAGTAATATATTATACATAAATTAAAGTAGCAAAATAATCCAGCTCAAAAAGGTAATTAACTGAGATTGTAAATGGAGCTACTTCAGTAAAGGTTTTATTTGAATTCACCTAATCCTATTGCAATAACAGAACCTATTAATAGATAGCAGCCTCTCTTTTGGATGACTGAAATAGAGGTTATTTACTGCACACATTGTCCACATTTTTATTTTGTTTAGGCCCATTTATAGCTATAGCATTCAGTGTAGTTTTTGTACAACATTTATTCCGATTAAGTTTGCACTATTTCTTTTCATCATGGAATGTTTGCGTAATGTAAAGAGCAGCTGGTATGTGTGCAGATTTGATATGGCAGCAAAATATACTTTGTCCCATAAGTCTCTCAAATTACATTACACAACCTCTGAACCCAGCTTGAATAGCTCTTTAGAAAGTGCATTCCCAGGACAGCCCAATGTGCTGAGGGGCCAATGCAGGGCCCAGCGTAAGGGCCATCGGAGACCCTTGAGGGCCATGGGACATCTCAAGCTGTTAGGCCTTGCTCATCGACTGTTTAGCTTCTCCGGTCCAAAGTATACTTGCAGATGTCCACGCTCAGTGTGGGCAAAAGTGGGCAGTGATGACAAGCAGGCGAGGTACAGGCTCAGCTGGGTGTGTATTTTGGCACCTCAGGAACCTCACACGCCTCCCTTGGAAGGAATCCGAGCAATGTCCAGCAAGGAATAAAGTATTTTCTCCTGTCAGCACTGGAGAAAAACAATGAGAAAGTGCCACCACACTCTTTCCTCCCATCGCTCCTGGCTATAGCTAAATTTCCTCACACCCTGAAAACTAGAAGTGACCCACTGACCCCTGAGACTGCGCCATGCTGACAGAAGTGACCTCAGCTGCAAAAGGGCATCCAAGTTGTGTAGGCCTGTCAGACTGGACAGCTCATCAGTCCACAGTCCACTGTTTTCTGACCAGCCCAGTTAAACCATACTTTCCCAGGCCTAAACTGTAAATGTACAGTACAGAAGTTTAAAAAGATAGATAGATAGATAGATAGATAGATAGATAGATAGATAGATAGATAGATAGATAGATAGATAGATAGATAGATTATTAATTCCAAGAAAATTTAAGCACTTGGAATTACAATGTTGAAATCAGTCCCACTAATTAGTTGTTTTGTAGTGAATTAAATATTGCATAAAATTAATTTTTGTGTTACTTTATTGATTTTTTTATTCTATTTTATATTTTATTCTACATATTAATTTTATTTGGCAGATTGTATGATAAACTGCAATAAATAAGCTAAAATATCTGTAAACAATATGTATGATCTATATAATATCTATAATAACATGTGTACTAACATAAGCTATACTGCTATAAATCCTCTGCAAAGGTGACTACTGTACATCACCAGTAGTTACACTGTTCTAACATTTTAGTAAAATGTTTGTAACTACATAGCTACTACAGCTAGGTCCTCGATTTTTAACTTTTTACTATAAAATTGTGTCGTGTGATCACATTAAGCATGTGCCTGCAATATTGAGTACTGAAATTATAGGAAACAGTGATTTCAAACTACGGAACTCATTTTGCACCTAATTTTATCACTTCGTAGTACTAGTCTTAGGGAATGTCGCTTCAAGGGGAATTTACTTTCCACAGTCTTTTAGAGGTTTTACAAAGGCGCTCAGTGCTGTTCAGCATTTATCAAAGCCAGGAATCACAGCTAACAACTTCAACCAAGCCCTCAATTACTCACAACCGCCTCCAGCCACGCTGCCATGCCCTAATACTCACTTCTGTCAGGCTTTTCCTCTCCCTTCTCCCATCCTTCCCTCCTTTCTTTCTCCTCCTTTCTTCTGCCTCTTTCTTCTCTGTCTTTATCGTTGAGACATTGGCAGCGATTATGTAATAACAGATGGAGGACAAAATTAACACGTTTACTCTGTGTGTGTGTGTGTGTGTGTGTGTGTGTGTGTGTGTTCAGTGCTGGCAGACCGGCTGCACCTGTCTGCAGAGTGATGGCCGGAATACGGCAGCACTAATTAGCACACCAGGAATTCTGATAGGGAGATGCGTCCGAACTGTGGGAAAGAGGCAGAACAGGAGGAACTCTTGGCACACACACACCCACACACACACATACACAGACACACACTCATACACACATATATTTTATCACATTTACTTTTTCATCGCACTCACAGAGCTATTTGCTCTACTACTACAACTGCTATTGCTACTTCTGATAGTACTACTACTACTATTAATACTGCTGCTATTACTGCTACTGATACTGTTACTACTACTGCTACTACAACACCTACTACTGCTAATATTGTTATGTTTACTATTGTTTTTGTTGTTACTGTTGATGTGGTAATGGATATATTTTATTATTACTGTTATAAAAAACTACTACTATTACTACTACTACTAATAGTAACAATAATGATTCACTATTATTACTATTATTATAATTATTACATAATTACATAGTGAATCCTGGGTAAAGAAATTACAGTTTTTCTTTTTTTTTTTCAATTTAACAGAAATGTAAAAGTACAACCAATAGTAACTCAACACATAAGTTGTGATACCATAAAAGGTGAAGCATTTAGACAGCAGTGAGGATTCAGTATTAAGTGCTTACAAAAGCAAATCTTTCTAAAACGTTCTGACAGTATGTCTTAAGGAAAGAATAATATACTGATATGTACTTGCTCTTAAAGAGAGGTCAAACAGAAAAGAATAACTGCCCTACTGATATATTTTGATATATTTATATCTGTTTTAATTTTGTTAAAATTATTAATATTTTTACTTTATATAACAATACACTGTTTCCCTATATTGCATGAAGAATTTGCATTGTACGACATTTCTTGACACGCTGTAACCTTATGGCTTCCACATCTTACACAGACGTTGCTCTTGCTTTCAGGCAGGAATGATTTTTCACCTCCAGTAGGCTGCCTGTCACACCCCGAGCTTGTCTGACATGGGAGGCCATTAGAGTAGAGACGGGGGTGAGGGAAAGGATGGGAGACCGTCAGCTCGGAGTTAAAGGTTTTTAAACCCACCACAGTCCACTGAGCAACCTTACACAGACACACACACACACACACACACACACTCTGACAGGTTGAAAAAGCTCAGGATGATAGTGGGAATTTGTGAATAGGTTTGCCTTACACATTACTCTTAGCTTTCCGTTCATGTGAAGCTGACTTCTCAGCTACCCTCGCAGGTGATCTTTGGGTCTGGTTTTAATGTGATATCTCCGTCATTACCACTCCATTCATGCTGTATACTACTTATTCTCTCTTTTTTCCTCAAAACTTTAGAGTGATGCCATTGCTTTTAGAACCTTTAAGAGGATGGGCCTTATCATCAAACGTGGCATTTCCCAATTCATAAAGTCCCCTATTTACAAAGTCTATGTATGGGAGAGCTCAGTAAATCACTGTATTTATATATCACTGGCGTTTTAAAAATCAACACATTTTCTTAAATATGCCAGTTTAGTCTGCAGTCTTTCATTTTGACATTATAAAACGTGTTTCTCATTTGCAAACAAAAATCCACATCTTTATACATAATCATAAAGGCACAGTAACAAAAACAGCTTGCTTAATTCTAAGTGACAATTATTGGTTAAAAAATGTATAAATAAATCATGTCTGTTTTGGTTACATAAACAACCCAAACTACATGAGTGGATTAAATACAAGACAATTTTAGAGCATGGGTTCTTTAAACAACTTTTTTTTTGTATATGAGTATCAATCAATTCTTTAGGCAGCCAAATGTGCTTAAGTGTCAATTTTCTTCCATTTAATCAAAATTCAATTCAAGTTTATTGTTATATACAGGTACATCAACAATGAAATCCTTGTACGCTGAGCTTCCTCACAATTGCACAGTAAAATAAGCAACATTAATAAAGTAATAAAGTAGAATAAAATAGTAAAAAAGTGAAAATAAGACAAGGAAAAAAATTTTAACCAGTGATATATTTTACCTCCACTTCCCACCACCCAATCATTGAGAGAAAATGCTTAGCTAGCTCAGAGACCCTCCTTGATACTGCCAGAAACTCACAAATAAGTGATGGTAAGGAAGGAAGCTATGTTCAGGCCATGATCCATGGAGTGTAGCCTAGATGTTTTTTTCCTTATTATGGTCTTACACTGCTTTAAACTGCAGATTTTTCTACTTAGTGTTCCCTCTTCAGTGCTGTCTTTTAAATCAGTGCAGTCTTGATGCAAGCTCTTAATGCTAGTTTACACCAAGACTGATTTGTATGAGTAAGTTTTGAAAGAAGAGCTATCACATCATCTGTTACATCTGAAACAGACATTGCAATGCGGTGTAATAATTATGATTGAAGCCAGCTTGATTTTCTGTGTTGTACAGATGCATAACATGCATTGTGATGGTGCAGAACTACTTATTTTACTTGTGGGACAGGACAAACGCTAAAACAGCAAGCTTTTGACTATAAAGTGTGTAAAGAAGTTGTTAAAGTGAAAAAATGGTGTTACATTGCTAAAAAGCTGGAATGAAGCTGAGTTTATTTCATTTGACTCATGTCTTTATTACTGCAGTAATTTTTATAATTGATCTAAATCACATTTATGAGAAGATATGGTGAAGAAGAATAAAAGAAAATAAAAATTTAAAAAGCACTTTGGACTTAATGTGAAGGCCCCACTGCATTAACAACATGGTGAAATCTGTACATCACATTTTAGAGCAAGAAAAACATTTAAGAGAACAACAGTTTAAAAAATGACCTTGGACATGGAAGTGAAGATTCCACTATGTATTTATTTATTTATTTTATTTAGTTTAATTATTATTGATAAAAGCATACATGGTGTGAGATGGCTTTAAGGCTTTGCACTCTGGATCTAATGTTTAATGAATAAAATAACTACAGCCACATCAGACAAATATGAAAAAAGTGTGTCACATGAAGTTGACTACTTTCTTCATCTTCCTCAAGCAGTTTGTTTTGAGAATATTTTAAGTTTTACCCATTGAGACTGAAGTGGACTTTTTTTTCCCCATATCCTTAGTTTTGGGGTCATAAGACAACTTTCACAACGTGATCTTTCCTTTTCTTTCTCCTTTACTGGACAGAAGAGAAATCTGTTTAGGCACTGACTTCTCATTAAAATGCCATTAAAGACGGTGAGGCTTTCAAAAAGCAGGCCTGAAATGAGATCCTACTGAACAGCTGTGACAGGTTGGAATTGACTTTAAGGGCCAGATGATACAGTCCAGTGTGGCTTTTGTCATGGGAAAAGAAAAAAACAATATAATTTATTAATCAAACCCGCATGTCCACAGTCTGATATGGCCACAGAAGTTGAAAAGACTCAAACTTCTGAGCCTCCTGAAGGCCTGCGAAGAAAAAAATAAAATAAAACACACAAGAAATATACATGACTTTATTGAGACTGTAGACCAGAAATCAAAAAAGATAATCGTTTGACCCTCTCTCTCTCTCTCACACACATATACTCATACACTTGCACTCACATATCTGACTAAAAGGGAACAAATGGCTCTTTCATTTTCCCATGCATGCATAAAACCTCTTGCCAAAAAAACTCAGAAATCCAGAAATGAATAAAACAAAAGAAGAGAGGATAAAGGGATGCGGCATGGTCTTTGTAGACGGAGGGGAAAATATGTGTGGCGTGGAAAAGGCTGTTTTTTCTTGTTCTTCTTTTTTTTTTTTTTTTTTTTATCGGCCGGCCGCAGCGCCACTAATGTGTCCACGCGTCTTCCTCTTCAATTATTGAGCAGAGTTTGAGCAGCACCTGCTGGGAGCAGAATCATGGATTGACTTTCAACAAACCGCTGTGACATTACTGCGCTAGGCACGGACCAGCCATGCCCAGAGAGAGAAAGAGAGAGAGACAAAGAGAAAGAGAGGGAGAGAGAGAGAGAGAGAGAGAGAGAGAGAGAGAGTGAGAGTGATGGGTACGGTAGTGCAAGCGAGCCAAAGAGCGCCTCAGGCTAGGAAGTAATGAGTGCTTTTCCACCGAGGGTTCGGACCCACTATTTGAAAATTGTTTCGTGTCTTAATAAATCCTAAAAGTGTAATTTACTTGTGAAAGAGAAATAACAAAGGCACCGGCATTGCGTTTGATAAAAAACACTTGTTAGGGCTGATGTGTCGACGAGGCCTCAGATGGCTTCTTCTTCTTCTTTTTTTTCTTCTGCTTGCGCTTCTTTTTTCATCCTTTTTTGTTCTTTCCTCAGGTGGCGGCAGAGGTCCCTCTGATCTTTACCGAATGCCTTATTCACGGTGTCGGGATTTCGTCTGGAGGCGAGCGTGGGCTCCTCGGATATTAGAGGAACCTTCCGATCGGATTAGCACTTCGGCTGGGTGCAAACGTCTGCTAACAGTCTGTAGATCACACATAAAGCGAAGGGCTCTACACCCAAACAGATCCCATGGCTATAAAGCCTGCTGTTTAAATTCACTTCAGTGTTCTGGTGCACTACATGATGTCCTTTTTACCTCAGAGACTCATCATACTGCACACTTAGTCTACTATATTTATGGAAATGGGAATGAAATGTTATATTATTTAAGTAAGAATGGGTAGTTGTCTTAACCCATAATTAGCATGCATGCACCTTTATATGCTGTAATAAAGAGATTGAGCTGTAGATTTAAGCATTAGAGGAGATCTTTAAGTCTTTCCAGTGTTTCCGCTGATAACATTTCTCTGTGGCAGCCTCTTCCTTCCATCACCTCGGTTGGCAAAATGTTAGTGTCCATGCAGAATAATAATTTAACTATTTAACACTTTCAGCTTATATTTTTAGATGAGTATTTGGGAAAATGTTTATATTTGTAAGGAAGATTATTCTCTTCTCATGCATTTGTATGTTTTTGAAGGGCACAAAGCCAGTGCAACTTAATAACACAATTCACAATATTTCCTCTTTGGTAAGTAATATTTCATGTGTTACATATACATTTGTTTTATTTAACTGACCACACCTTTATATTTACTAGTTTTATGTAATGCTCAAATGAAAGTGTACTTTAACAGTCAGTTTCCCCACACAGATATTAAGCCTATTTTTGGGATACACAGCATTCTGAATGGATATTCTCCTTTGAAAGGAAAATGTAGTCTAGGACAAAAATTTCTGTCCAGGAAACTAACCCTAAAAGCAATTTTGACAGAAATTCCACAAACTACATCTTTGAATGGCCCATATCCTACATTTTCTTTCTGAAGTCCATTTAGACTGTTCGTGTTTTTATTTTATATATGAAAAACCTCCCCTTATCCTTTATAATTAAACTGACTGTTTTTGTTTTTAGATCAATTCATGAAATTTATAAGAGTCAACCAAGTTAAAGTGAAGCGAAAACATTGATTACCTTGTCGTAAAGGCATTTATAAATTGGTGGGATACATCAAACAGCATGTAAACAGTCAGCATGTGAACAGGTTGTTGTGTTGGATGCTCTGGATCAGATCATCTCCAAAATGGTAGGTTTTGTGGGGTGTTCTCATTAGATAGTACATACCAAAAGTGGTCCAAGGAAGGACAATGGACAATATGATAGGGTCATATGTGAGTGAAAGGTACCCTGTCTGTTATGATCCCACATAAACTGCTATTGCACAAATTGCTGAAAAATGTTTATGCTGAATATGACTAAAAGCTGTCAGAACACAATGCATCACTGCTTGCTAAATAGTGACAGACCAGTCAAAATGCCCATGCAGACTGCTGTCCACTCTCAAAAGTACCTCCAATGGGCATAAGTTTAGAACTGGACCATGGACAATGAAAGAAAATGGCCTGATCTAATTAATCATGTTTTCTTTTACATCATATACATAACCAGGTGCATGTGTATTGCCTACCTGTGGAAGAAATGGCACCAGTATGCATTTTTGGAAGAAGGCAAACCATCAGAAGCAGTGTGTGGTTCAGGGGCAAGTACACCCCTTCATGGCAACGGTAGTCCCCTGGTAGCCTTCTTTTGAGCAGGGTAATGCACCCTACCACACTGCAGACATTGTTGACTAGGCCTCCAAGTACAGTTCATCCATTGACTGTACCTTTACTGTGCTAATATTATGTAGCATTGAATATGAAACACAGACCACACCTTTTAACATGCTACTTTAAATGTTAAATGTAAAATTCTACTTACTGCACCATTAAGTGTGCTACTTTTATGTTATTCTGACAGTGAATTTCCACTGACCACACCTTTAAATACTAAAATTGAGTGTAGCTTTAATACTCTGTAATGGTGTTGAACCCCTGTGCTCTGAGGGTGTTTGCAGGATTTGTGTGATGAGCGAGCTGATGGAGTCATTACCACTATGTAGTGCCTGAAGGCAGTGCAGTACAAGGACAGGCAGCATGGCCCCATCTCTTAATTCACCTCTATTTCTCTCTCTCTTACCCTTTCTCTTTCTCTCCTTGCTCTGTCCCCTGTTCATTACACAATTCCTGGAGTGGAAAATACAACATCATTGTTAGTGTTTACAATGGCTCCCTGACAGCTGGAGGTGAAATAGCGAAAAGGTTTTACTTTTAAAGGAAAATCCACTGAATGATTTTAAGATGTGACAAAGCTACTCTGAGAAAATTAGGTCTAAAATGAGCTTTGAGAATTGTCTTGAAAGCAAGGCCAAGTTTGAGACTTTACTGTTCAGAAAATATTTTGTTTCTCAAAAAACTAAAGAAACCAAAAAATAATCACACCTCCATCTTTGTATACACATGTAGGATGTCACACGCTTCAGAAAGGTGCAGATGCCACTATATACATGGGATGTTTTCTTTTTGTAAAATGCAACAAAAGGGTGTTTTTGGTAAATTCTGTTACAATTAAATTTACAGCTATTTAGCAAATGTTCTTATGCACAGTAACATACATGGGTGTTTTGTGATCTAAAAGAAAGCCTGTCACACCAGTAAACCTAGACTTATATTAAGAGCTGCTAGTCAACAAGATTTTACCTGAGCTAAAGATAATTCTTACTTAACTGCTAAAAGTACAAAGAGAAGATTTCCAAAATTTTCTCAGACCACAAAGCTGAGACAGAGGCATGTTCACTGCTGTGTTCCATCACCTTTCCTTTTACTTACACTGTTTATTTGCTTGGGGCCTGAGGATACTAATTGTTGTAGTTTTGTAAGTGGAATTTTAGCCAGTTCTTGCTTGTTATAAATCTTAAGCTGCATGATGTTTTTTTCTGATTCTCCTCTTCTTGATACATCATACATTTTCAGTTAGAGGCAGATTTGGACTGCTGGCACATGACTCTGTGTCCATGCAACCATGCTGTTGTAGCACATACAAAATGAGGTCAGTGGCATTGACTTGCTGGAATAACGAGGGGCTTCCTTGGAAAACACATCACCTTGATGGCAACATATGTCTCTCATCCATCCATCCACTCATACACACATTCACACCTACGGGCAATTTTAGAGTATCCAATCAACCTACTGCAAGCCTTTGGACAGTGGGAGGAAACCGGAGCACCCGGAGGAAACCCACGCGAACACGGGGAGAGCTTGCAAACTCCACACAGAAAGGCACCCGTGGTCAACTCAGGAACCGAACCTTCTCGCTGTGTCTCTCAAAAATTCCAATATACAATTTTGCATCAATGGTACTTTTACACATAGTACTTAGCACATAGTACTTGTCAAAGAAACAGATGCACCCACCTATACCTGATAGATGCTGGCTTTTGCACCTTTCTGTCATTAAATTCTGCATGGTTCCTTTCATCTTTGACAATGATTAGGTCTATGTGCTGTTTAACCCACAGTAAAAACTGGTTTTTAGCATATGTTTTCACAATCTTATACTGTCCATCTAAGAATAAGCCTGTGCCTGAGAACACAACAGCATTTCAGATTGCATTTATTGATGCAGCAGCACACTGTTAAGTGACAGTAATATTTCAAAGTACTCTCGAGCTTTATTTATCACAGCAGTGATTTCTCTTTTTTCTGGCCTTGCCCTACACTGACTGATATTTCTCTGTATTTCTTGAATCTTTTTACAATAATATGTACTGTTGATGGTGAAAGACCTAAATTCTTTGTAATCTTGTGTTTGAAATGTTCTTTTTAAACTGACAGACAATTCTCTTATGAAGTTGCAAATGTTTTGAGTCGTGACCCATCTGAACCTTTGATGCATGCTTTTTTACCCAATCATGATAGACACACCAGTAACCTGGTACCTTTTGCTATTATGTTTGTCTCTCCCAGCTTTATTTTAGTGTGTTGCAGGCATCAAATTCTAATTTTGTTTATATTTACAAAATACAGTCAAGCTATTAAAGTCATTTCTTTGTCCTTTTGTCAGGTTCAATAATAATTACTTGTGCATATATTATATATTATTACATATAAAATATAATAATATATATAATTCAGTAAAAACAAGAATGTGTGATTTTTAAAACTCTTTTAAACTTTTATTTAACTTTTATTTAAGTTTTCACTGATCTACTCAAACGTATTTTGTAAATATAAACAAGTTTAAGATTTGACGCCTGCAACACACTCAAAAAATGTTGGAACAGAGGCCTGTTTACATCACCTTCATATATACATATGTATATATGTGTATGTATGTGCGTTTGTGTGTGTGTTTGTGTGTGTGTGTGTGTGTGTGTGTGTGTGGAAAACAAATTTAAAAACAAATATGTGTGTTTTTGAGTCTCTATATGTGGGCAAGATTTAGATGGGGAGTGTATGTCTTTGTGGGCACTCATTGCACAAGTGTGTGTGTGTTTTGTCTATGTGTCTCCTGTAATAAACATTAAAAACAATGCTGGAAGCGTAAAGGGGTGTGTTCTCCTGCTTGATTGACAGCACTTTGAGCAAACCCTCAGTCTTTTCTGTTCCCGCAGCGCATCTGTCTGCCTCCACATGAACCCCCTCAGTGCAAAAGCAGCCATGGTCAACAACTTTTACAGCAATGTAAGGGCATGTAGAACTGCTCTAAAGAATTCTGGATTCATAAAACATTATTAGAGAGAAGTAAAAATAGTTACACATTCAGGTCCCAGTGGGTTTATAATATAAACTTGCTATTCCCAAAGTTTGGGGGCACCCCACTGTTCAAATGGCTTTTAAAACAAATAATCATTGTTTTTGTTCATTTGCAGTCATGTATAATACTAAAGACTAAGCAGGTTTGTGTAGAGGTAAACAATATTGCACATATAAATATTTAACAGTTGGAAATAAAAAGAAAGCCCAGACATCAACGCTCATCAGCACACAAACCTTAAGCTATTTAAACCACCACTGGGCCAAATGAGAGTAGGCGATTTTATTTATCGCCAGGGGGCAGGGAATGGGCAGGGGTAGGCAATTGTATTTGTCACCCTGGGGAAGGAATAGACAGGGTTTGGCAATTGTATTTTTCACCAGGGGGAGGGAGTGGATGAGGGTAGACGATTGTATTTGTCACCTAGAGGAGGGAATGTGCAGGGGATGAAGATCATATTTGTTGACGGGGGGAGCATAGTTCCTGATAACACAGAAGGTTATGTAGGCCTATGCGCGTCATTCCACTATAACTAGTTTGATTACTTAGACATACTAAGTAGCGATACTGGTTTTGCTATGTGTATAGACCAGTGTTGGTGTAATTACTAAATAAAAAAACTACTAATACTGCTTCATCTTACACTGTAATGCAGTAAAGCATACCATATAAAGCCTCAGATATAACAACAAGTTTTTGACAAGTATTATAAGGCCTTATGTAATTCATATAACACATTACTACAGCATTTATAAAGAATCATGGTTAGAATTCACAGACAGTTACAATAATGTGCACTGAAGAATGTCAAGTCAACTCAAGTCAAGTTTATTTCTATAGCCCTTTTTACAACTGATCTTGTAACAAAGCAGCTTTTCAGAATTGAGGTCTGAACCCCCATTGAGAAAGCCAAAGGCAAGAGGCAAGGAAAAACTACCTAATAAGCTATAGAAAGAAACCTCGGGAGGAACCAAGGCTCAGAAGGGGGGATCCATCCTCCTCTGGTTGACACCAGCTAGCAATAATAAACAAGAGAAATGGGGAAAAAAAGAAGAATAAATAAAATAAGGATAAGAATGTAAACTGTAACGTGTAATGATTGAGACAGGTACTTGTACATTTTTACCACATTACCCTCAACATTGTGCAGAAGGGAAGAATTTGCTGTGATGTCTATTGACCAACAGCAGTGCTGCAGTCTGGGAGAGCTCCACGGCCGCCTGGTCACTGGCTTTATCGTTGTAATGCCTAGGATAATCAATAATTTCCTTAATTATGACACTCTAAACACGGCATATGAGAAGGGAAAACAAAGGCACGACACTCGCCGCCTCTATCTTAACACTTTGCTGCCCCCCCCCCCCCCCCCCCCCCTCTCTTTCTGTCTTGTGAACATGCTGCCTGTACAATGGTGGCTATAAAAAAGAAACGACAGAGAGAGAGAGAGAGAGAGAGAGAGCAAGAGTGTGTTAGATAGAGAGATATCTACTAAAAAAAAAAAAGCGTTCGCTGCAGCTGGCGACACAAATGCGTTTTCGGAGGCTGTGGGCCATTTCTTTTTTTTTCTCCCTTTTTTCTTTTTCTTTTTTTTTGGCCTCTCTAAATGTATGGAATCAGCAGCTTGCTAAAAACTACAATTACAGGTGATACACAGATTCAAATCACAGGGCTGCCTCTGCGAGAGCCGGGGAAAATTGTCCTAATGACGGGGTTTGGGAGCTCACGGAATGCGCGAGAAGAGAAGGACGAATGCGGAGAGGGGGTGGGAGAGAGGGGAGGGGTTGCGACTCTCTCTCTCCCTCTCCCTGTCTCTCTCTCTCCCTGTCTCTCTCTCTCCCTTTCTCTCTCTCCCGGTGCACCTGCGCGGGCTCTGTGAGCCTACTGCGCCCGCCCTTAATGATATGGAATGATATCATTAGCCAAAGTGTTCATAAACAGATGTTGAGCCGCGTGCCTAAATACTGTCAGCTGAGCCGCGTGCCATCCTGAAACGGTATTATTTATATCCAACATTTAAGTTTGTTATGTTAATAACCCCGCTATTAGCAGAGCAGGATGCTAGCTGCGGCGGGAATATAAATGTCACGGCGCGCGGGTGCCAAAAAAGAGAGTTTAAGTACATCTTCAGCGGCGCGTGCAAGCGGAGGGGTGTGCGGTGGGGGTGTCGGAGGGAGCAGCGCTATGTTTAGCTCTATTGTTTCAGTGTCTCCCCCCCACACACACACCCCACCCGTATTTAGCACCTTGGAGAGCAGGGTTGTGTGTTTTGTACGCACACGCGAGACCGCGTGTGTGTGTGTGCGTGTGCGGCGCACGCACCTGCTTCGCCATGCTGTGTTGGTTTAAGTAGAGAGGGCTTTGACCTCTGACAGATTGGCTGTCTCGTGCAGGATATGCAGGCTTGCAGGGAAACGACCCCCCCCCTTTTTTTTAACACACATGCACGCATCCCCTCCCTCCCGTCCATCTCTCCCCATCCCCTCGACTCCTTCTTTCACTCGTTCTTTCTCTCTTTCGGCAGGCAGAAGGAGGGGGGTGAGACAGAGGGAGCGGGACCTTTAGCTAGGCCATGTGGAACAGTGTCAGGATTTTCTGACATTTTTTTCCCTCTTTATCCCCCCCTGTCTCGCAGCTCAGGGGCATTCAAGTCCGCCGCTGGCCCTGTGAAACCCGCCGAACGGCATGGGCCTTCCCGCAAATCACTTCATCAATAATACATGCGGTCGCATGAGGACCAGGCAGGTACTTGCTTTACCCACCTTGCTCACATGCGAAATGATGCCACTGATTCAGCCACTTTAAGCAGATCTTAAAGGCTTCAAAGCAGTGGTTTGGTGAAAGATAATGTTTGCATAGTTTTCCCCAGTTCCTCCAAATGCCCAATGGCTTCAATGAGGGTAATGTAGAAAACAAGTAATACTACTTGAACTACTTGCCAACCACATAACGTTGTGCACACCATAAAAATCATCACACACATGTCTGTGTCAAGTTAGGTAATCTTAAAAGACTTGGTTGCATGTGTTCTGATACTGTATGACATGATGTTACCCAGAGCTGCCCACATCTGGTCTGGAGCCCCAGTGTCCAGCACAGTTTAGTGATTTCCCAGCTCAGGCATACCTGATTCAACTCACCTCTTCGTTTCCAGGTTTAGTGAGGGTGTTTGAGGAGCTCTACCACAATGAGCAGCACCAGATGTTGCCCCCCTACTGTAAGCATGGAACAGGCAGTAGCAGCCATCTTGATAATTGATTTGTGACTGCAATTTTGTCCAGTTCTATAGACAACAGTATGTGAAAGCACAGGCTTCTTGGAGATGACTTAACTGAGCAGTATCTGAGGTTAGTTTGAGCACAGAATGATGCTGTTCGGTTTGGTACAGACCTCTGTTATATTTTGGGTACCTACAAAATCTTAAACTAACTAACATGTGGCGGCCATAAAATCACCCCACTACATGTGTTAACAGATTTATGGAAAAGGTTAGGGGCCCTAATGCCATTATTGTATCTCTCTCTCTCTCTCTCTCTCCGACAGGCCCTGCTATTAGGCTCGTTTGTCCGTGGCGGAGTGACAGCCCGTTTGACTCTTCCCCCGGCGTGGCCATTAGTCCCGTAGCGACGCCTCTCGTCAGACAGGAGGCTCCTAAAAACCCCCCTCTAATTATTTCCTTGGGCGGTGCGGCAGTGTTGGGGAAGGTAATTTTTAACCTTTCACATGCACCTGGGGAGCCTCCTCGCGGGAGCCAAGGTGTCTGTGTGGCATTCAGTCATCAAAACATGACCTTTAATGGCCGGGCGGAGAGCAGTTGGCACCGGTGGCACGCGCCGCGCCATGCTAATACTGATGACTAATTTATGCAGCAGCAGCCTGATCAGTTTAGGGCGAGAGAGGGAGACAGAGAGGGGAAGAAGGAGAGAGAGAGCGAGATGAGAAAAGAGGGTCGTCTATGAGGCAAAAGAGGTTAAAGACATTTTGGGGAAGAAGGATGGAGGGGGTTGATGGGCATACATGCAAAGAGAGAGAGAGAGTGAGAGAAATTAACTATGTTGCAATGGACACATGCAATATGACCACAAAGCTGGACAGAATTCTTCT
>JBBPDA010000011.1:16529-30407 GCA_037974385.1 Arnoldichthys spilopterus
ATTATTTTAGCTATACAATCTTAATGTGCTTTGGGAATTTAACACACTGTTACACAAAGAGAATATTTTGACCTCATTCTCAAATTAACACTTTCCACAATAGCCATAAAATATCATGTCCACATGATTTGTGAGTCTTAAGATTAAACAGTGTCTTTTTTCTTGTTCAATAATTCTTATTTCTTATTTAATATTTTGTTTAAAAGTTTAAGTGCTACTGGTTAATTACAATTTGTTGATTTTCTTAAAGTAAAAATATCCGATATAGAAAAGAAAATCCAAATTTTATGAGCAAAAAAGAATATTAACACAAATTTACAGGAAAATGCTATATTTAAGCTTGTTCTTTGTAAAGCATGTTTAAGAACATTTTTGGTGAAGTGTTTTCATTGTATTTATATGCCATGTTCATTGATTTGGTTACATGTGCTTTCTGGTATCAAAAATGATGCTGTCCTCCTGTTAAGAATTTACGTCTAGAGGTACATTGTTTTCAAATCAGGGCATAATTGCTTATTGCTCGCTAGCAGCTCTACTGAGGTCACAACATTTCAAATACAGACAGCCAGGAATGGCCTAGGTAATCTGATAATCTGGTACATTATCGATTTTTCTTTGTTTTGTTTTTATTTATTGTATTAATGAAAAGAAGTCTATTTTCACTGCAGTCAGAATGGCCACTAGGGGGCCTACAAAAAGAGGGCACCTGTAAGTCTACCAGCACAAAGATATGGCATATATGTGCTTATTTTCATATAATTTTCTTATTTTTTTCCAAATCACTTTGATTGCCAAATGTACTTACATGTCTTCCCGGAAACTACTTACTTAGATGTATAAGTAGCAAATGAATGGAAATTATTGCAGGAAAAATCCAAAAGGGGCATCACTAAATACACACAAATAAAGTATGAAAGGTACATGTACTGTTACCTTACTGTTACCACAGTATACACTGATCAATCATAACATTGACACCACTGACAGGTGCCGTGAATAACAATGACTGTCTAGTTATGTTATTACAATGCCACCTGTCAGGGGTTGGGATATATTAGGCAGCAAAGGAAGAGTCAGTTCTTGAAGTTGATTTTCTGGAAGCAGGAAAAAATGGACAAGCATATGGAGTCACTTTGACAAGGGCCTTATTGTGATGGCTGGACGAGTCAGAGCATCTTCAAAGGTCTTGTGCAGTGTTCCAGGTGTGAAGTAGAAAGTACCTATCAAAAGTGATCCAAGGAAGGACGGCTGTTGGATCGATGACAGGGTCATGGGCACTTAAGTCTCACTGATGCATATGGGAAATAAAGGTAAGCCCTTTTGGTCTGATCCCACAGAAGAGCAACTCTGGTTTAAAAAGTGAATTCTGACTCTGATAGAAAGGGGTCAGGACACACAGTGCATCACAGTCAGAGCTGTTTTAGCAGCATCAGGGGGATTTACGCAATATTAGGCAGGTGGTGCTAATGTTATGACTGATCGGTGTACATAAATCCACTGGGGTGCAAATCTGTAGCAGTTCTATTATGGAACAGATTTAATGGCAGGATTGTTCATTCCCTAATGTGCTGCTTGTTGCTTTAGAAATCTCAAACAATTCAGTATCAAAAAGTGCATTGATTTCAGAACTCAGCGTGCCAAACTAACCAAACTGACCGCTCCTTCCATACCCCCAGTCTTCTAAACACAAATCAGGAGGATCAATAGGAAAGCTTCAGTGTCTTTATGTAAGGCCTATTGTATTACAGCCGGCAAAATGAAACTCATTCATTATTCGACAGTAGCAGCTGGTGTGTGTGTGTGTGTAAGTGTGTGTGTCTGTGTAAGTGTGTGTGTGCCTGGGTATGTGTGTGTCTGTGTAAGTGTGTGTGTGTCTGGGTATGTGACGTCAGGGCCTGTAGTAACTCCATCTGCCGGAAAGTAGCAGCTTTATTTATACGATTCCAATGATCCCACAAACATTGTGTAGGCAGGTCTCATAAATAGTAGATACATGTTGAAAACAGTGATGTCACGATAGTGTGCGTGTGCAGCCTGTTATGTGCACTGATGGTCATATTAGGAATGTATAAGTGGCAGCATTTATCTCTAATCATTTCTCACATCAACCATATTTAATGTGCTTTACAATACTCTGCATGCAGTACCATGCAAAAGTCATGGCAGCCATGAATATTGTTTAAAACTGTATACCTCTGCAGTGTGCTTTTATCAATTTCTACACCACATTAACTTGAGAATGGTTTCTGGGGCGTCAAGTTTGTCTATTTCTTAGCCCTGAAAAGATTGAACTGCCCTAAGTCTTTGTAAAGGGGGTTATAATGATTTTCTGTGCAAGTTTGATACACAATGGCACTTTTTCAAGTTTTAATTTTAAAAAATGATTGGCATTATTCTTTTTGTTTGTATGCTCATCAAAAAAATGACATTTACTAGTCTCAGTTAATTTATTCACAGGATTTTGTTCTAAATAGGTCTTTATTGTCATTTTCTGCCTATAATTTTTCTGCTAAGAAGATTTGACAGGCCACCCCCGTACATATCATCCCATCAATTGATGCAGAATTTACTTGAGACATCAGCCCAAACATCCCTCAGTTGTTAACTCGCTGCATGCATAGACCAATTAATCATCTAATTTGCTCAGAAACATTTTGCAGAGTACTGTATTATATGAATATTGTTGATATATTGGGCGATTTATTCATATAAAGATATGTGCAGAATTGAAACTGGCTTAAATCCAGTAAACTGTCTCTTTATTGAACAAAACAAATAAAACAAAAGTTAAACTAAAAAAAGTCAACCAGCCTTCACTTTTTATAAGGTAAATCTTTCCATTTTTTAACACTGAATTTGAAGATTGTTGTAAGAATATTATATGATTTTAACTTAATTAAGCAAAATAATCTTCCTTTGGTCTTGAAATTAGCAAAATGGTCTGCCAGTAGAAAAACAATTGCTCTATGTAAAATGAAAAGACATGAACATAGTAAACATCTAGAAGTCTAATAATCTTATCATTTCTTTCCTGCTTTATATAATGCATCCAATAATTGTTTACATACACATTAACAATGAATGTTACAACAGTGTAACTACTATTTACTGCTAGATGTGTATTTACCTCTAGAGTTTTATTATAGTAGTAAAACATATGTAATTACACATGTATTACCTTACATTTATACTTTTACTGTATTATAACACTGAAGTTCATACATGTGTAACTTCATAAGTACTATAATCTTGCTGTAACTGGATCACAGATGCATTGTTTATGTGAAACTACACTGATATTAGTGACAATACATATGAAGGGAGTTTTTTATAACAATCTCTATTTAATATCATATATAATATTAACTAAAATGAAGATGATTTCAGATTTAAGATGATTTCAGTATCTTTGTGAAAGCATGTTGTTTCCCAGTGTTGTATGCTAATATGACTGATTTCTCCTAATATTTGCACTTGTATGCGTGTGACTACTTGTCAGGACATTTTGTGAAAATCTTATAGAATAGATTTCAATTTTAAAATAAAAAACAAGCTTTGCATCCTCAAATACATCAAATATTGTTTTGCATATCCATTCAGCCAAACATATTGTAGCTCAGATTCAGTCTGAGAGGAAAAAGCCTAGAGACACTCTCTCTTTCTCTCTCTCTCCCTCTCTCTCTCCCTCTCTCTCTCTTTCACTCCCTCAATATTGGAGCAGCAGGTGAACTAGTTCACACCCCAAAGACCGAGGCATTGTTCCATTTCACAGTAGAGAGGTCATTAATTTAGAACTGGAGATATTATGAAAGCATATGGGGAAGATATGCATTTTAGACAGAGAGAGAGAGGGAGAGAGAGAGTGAGAGAGAGGGAGGGAAATGCAAAAAGAAGCCTAAGGCACGTGTTTGAAAGCTGCCAGGATTTGTCTGCACCATCCATGCCTCGCCACGCATTATTAATTGCTTCGCTCTTCTTCGGATATCATCCGCAAACAATATTAACATGGACTAATATGTATAAAACATGAAAGCGCTGTTTGCAAAGGGAGTCATATTGAGGATGGATTCCGAGAGCGCCTTCAGTGATTGAACGTCATCGGCCGCAGCATTGTTAATAACATTACCGCATTGTAGTCGAAGGATAAATAGTCGGATTAAACGGCCTAGTATCTTAAGAATCAACAGTCTTATGAGTATCTCCGTGCATAGCCACAATCAGGTCGATTATTAAATCACAGCATGGTTGATAGCCTGGCGCAGCTTTACATTTGGTAACATGGAAAGCAATTACGTTCATGTAAATGCGCTGGGCAAAAAATGGCAAATGGGGATGTAATTGTGTTCTCTTGGCCCATTTAAAACTCTGTCAGAGCCTATGAGTGGTACTGATGAGGCCTACGTCAGGCCCATTACAATCGTCATCCGTTTGAATGCGCCTGTTTGCTTATGCACTGTGAAATCCTTTACACTTGGGCAGGGGTTGAAAAAAACAAAACACCCCTAACATTCTTTACACTCAGTGAAAGGTCAGCGTGTTAGTTTCCCCTCACAGCTACATAATATAATAAAGAAGTAAACATGACAAGAGACGGATTCAAAGGCCGCGTTGCGCGCCTGTGCCACCGTGTCTGATTTATATTCCAGGTCCCTCCCTGGATCCGGCCACATCGCCCATTAAGCCTCAAAATTACACGTTCTATCACCCGCCCGCCTCACCTGAGTATTGCATTACTGAAGGAAAAGGATGAATAATTAATGATGAGGAATAGGTTCCTGGCAATCACCATGCTTGCAATTTAATAATGAGCATTATGTTTCTTCTTGTTGTTGTTTTTTTCCTCTCTCTCACTATTCCATGCCTCCTCCTCCCTTCACTGTTCTCTTTCTCTCTCTCTCTCTCTCTCTCTCTCTCTCTCTCTCTCTCTCTCTTGCTCTCTCTACCCCTTCTCGTCCTTTCTGGTGTCGTTCATTTCTCTCCTGTGTCTGAATAGGGAAAAGGACCTCAGGGCCCAGCAGGTATCAGCTTTAAATAACCGCTGCAGCTCATAGCCACCAAGAAAGACATTCTTCTCTCTCTCCCTGTCTCTCCCTCTTCACTCTCACACTCTTTCCTCCAATCCTCTCCTGTCTTTCTCCCTATTCATCTGAGATGTATATATATAGAACTATATATGTAGTTCTTAAATGGGTCATATTATGAAGCTTTACTCTACATCTTAAGAATTGTTTGAGGCTGAATGTACCTGTGGATAATTAAGTAAACTATAAGGTATCAGGAACTAACCGTTAATGAAATTCCTATTCAGAATACATCAAAATAAAAAGTGCTGACAAAGTTTTGCTGTTATTTCATGATTATATTTTATATGTCTTTCATTTCTTTAATATTATTGCGATTGGCTGCTCCACTGAACAGAAATCTTATCGCAATGATTCGTTGTTGAACTTTCTGCTGTTCCTTTGTCCTTCAGATGAAAAATAAGCGAAGGAAACAGCATGTGTAGCATAAGTAAAATAAAAGAATTTGTTATGACAAGAACAATATATTACAAACAAATCATCAGTTACATAAAGGATTACATAACATCATTTGATTCCATAAACCTGTTGTCCAAACAAGAAGGCCCACACTTGTTTATTGTTATGGCAGTATTGGCCTAAGAGGGCTGCAGAGAGGACTGTGATATGCAGATGACCCTCTAAGCAACCAATAAATGGTTTACTGTGTATTGTGAGCATCCTGACCCAGTACAGAGCAACAGAAGAGCAACTGGGCACTTTGTCCATTTTATTCAACCCTGCTTTGAAAGCACAGGGAGATGCTATGATATTGGTGCTAACACAAACATAATGCCCTACATAGCAAGCTCTTCATCCACTTACTTAAGGCACACTCATATCTTATTCATTAAATTAGAAAAGTAGTGTAGGGAGAGAGAGACAGATAGAGAGAGAGTGATAGGGAGAGAGAGAAACTTTGGTGCATATGGAGTGTTTGGTGCTAAGCAGCAGGCTGATGGTGATTGGATGAGCGAGTATGTTTGGCCGGTAGTCGGTGTGTGTGTGTGTGTGTGTTAGTGTGTATGTGTGTGTGTGTGGTGTGTTGGCCGGCGGTGTGTGTTGGTGCGTAGGCCAGGTCCTTGCTGCAGGCGGCTCAGGTTGGCCCGAGTACTGCAGGAGAGCAGATGGCCAGCCAAAGCTTGTAGTCACACTTACCTTCCCTGCTAAAGCCCTAATCCCCCAACACACACTCCTCCAAGACAGGCCCGCGCGCCGCCGAGAGGCGCTCCAATCTGGACGCGAGGGGAGACTGCCAAAACACTCACTACACACAAATGCAAATGGACTTTCTTTGAGTTGTCCCCCGGCCAGAGCCCAGCTCCTTCAGAGTAATTAAGATACCTTGAAAAAAAAAAGAAAGAAAGAAAGAAAGAAAAGAAAATCCTTGCGAAAAAAGGACCAGTGGTTTGAAATGGATTAAGAAGGTACAGGAAGATGGGGGATGAAAAAAATGTAGTAGGCGAGTGGAGGGGGTGGATTGTAGTGGGGAGGCTTGTTAGGGTGTTTTAAGATGCATGTGTGTGTGTGTGTGTGTGTGTGTGTGTGTGTGTGTGTGTCTCCTGGCTCAGCCCAGTCGATGCCATCCATCAGAGGTATTTGATTACTCTCAATGAGCCTCTGCCATAATGGCACAGGATTGTACTGGATGCCTATGACAGAGGTAGTGCTTGGATGCTGTACCCAACACTGCTGACATTGTTCCTTTACAGTGGAACAGCTAGGAGCTGTTACAACAGCACCCCCCCCCCCTTCCCAACTCCAGAATCAATAATGCTTAGAGGCAGCATACAAAACCTGCCTGACATCGCTCAGCTGTCCCACTTGGCTCCGGACGCGGTGGACGCACGCTGTTATTAGCCAAGAGTTAGCATTGCGACTGAGTGCAGATGTTAAATTGGAGGTTCAGATACAGCTCCCACATTGAAAAAGACAGAGAAACATGCTCTCACCTCTTTGATCTGGGAACAGATGCCAAAACAGGCTTCAGAGGTCAAATGATGAAATCTGGCATCAGGAAGAACTGGTACGCAGTCTACTAGGATGGCGATTAACAATTGTTTCAATAAATGACCCACCTAATTATTATTTGATTCATCAACCAATCAAACCTTTTTGCCTTCTGCAACCATATCTCATTTTGTCTCTGTTGCAGTGCCAGCATCATTCAAACTTTCATGCAAATTGACTTTTGAGGTAATAAAACAGTAGAAGTCACATCACCCCCTATGCTTCCTGCAATGTACTGCAGTTTCTCAGAATGACAATCTACATCATACAAACATTGTAGAGCTTTGTAAAATGCTTTGGTTTGTTTGAAAATACAAACACGTCCCATGTAAACTAACTGATAACTAATCAATGTACACTACTAGTTTTAGCACTGACATATATAACTGATTTAGTAATAAACAATATATGCAAATAGTGAATAAATTCACTGTATGACAAATCATCAAGTATCACAATGAGCCTTTTATGGCTTTGTCCTGTTTCACATTTGTCAAATTTACATTTCATTCTGTTGTTCAAGGAAAAATCCTCTTACAGTGGCAGTGCAGGCCGGTTGGGTGCAGTCGCTGAAGCAGACTGTCACTTAAGTGTAAAAAACTTGCTTCTCAATGCTGTCACCATTTTAGCCTGTTCTTCTCCCCAGACTTCTCTGCCAGGGCGGTGAAGTCGTCCAAAAAAGCCTCCGGGACAAACCAAGCGGGGAGGCTAGAGGCGCCCCTCTCCCCTCCCGCCCCCGTTCCAGAACAGATGTCCCCCGTGTTAACTTTGAGCCCGTCTCGGTGAGTGCTCAGCAAAAGGTCACCCTCATACGGCAGGTTAAACGGGCTAATTGTAAAATTTAGTCATGGTGCTCCAGGTTATGATCATCGACAGAATTATACCATAATTAAAGGTCATTCGATTTGCATTGGAATCCATTATTTCGTAAAGGGGCCGGGACATGCGTTTGCATATGATTGGCCGCTCTGCTCTGAATGTTTGAAGTGCGCCCTCTCGACTCTGCGTGGCTCATGCTGAGTGACTTGCTGTTTTCTCCGAAGACAGAAAGGCAAACAGTAAATGGCAAGTGAATAGTAACAATTATTTGATTCATTGAAAGGGACTTTTTGTTGTCTGTACTGCAAATAAGCTAGGCCATAATTCAATACCTCAAGGCTTTCCCTTAAACAATGCACTTACTTATATAATACTCATAGGTGGGCAGAGTAGCCTAAAACCATCCTCGAGTTACAGTAGTACTTCAGTGAAATAATGACTCAAGTACAAGTAGCTACCAAAACAACTTGAGTAGGAGTAGAAAAGTATCAGGTCTAAAAACTCCTCATGTGCTGAGTTCCCTATAGAACTACAGTAGAACTCCTAAGTACATCTAACATCTATCATCATAGGAATTGAAGTTTGTTGCATGTTTCTCTTCTCTTTTTGGGATTCTTTTGGTCTAATATAAAACGCTAAGGCTCCAAAGGGGAGAGGTATGAGCAACAGCCCCTGGAAGAACTAACAAAATACAATTAAATTTAACCTCAAAAGGAATTTTTAGCTTTGCGCAGAGGAACAAAATGGAACTGAAACGTGAACTCCCTTTGTTTCACCCATACTTGAGTTTTATAGATAATGTTCATATTGCAAAATATTATCTTATGAACTCTAATATAAGCAAGGTTTTGCCTACCAAGTTTCAATCAAATCTGTAAAATCTTTGCATAATGTTTATTCTAATATCTAAAGATTCGGGGAAGGGTGGATTTTATTTTATCATGTCTGAATACCATTAGCAAATCTTGCGTGTTAGAATGCAGCGCCCGGCGCGAGCATTTCGGATCTGGCATTTCACCTGTGGGCATTGCCATTGATTGAGATGCATGCGAGGGCGGCCAAGAGAGGCCTCTGCTCGCCTAATTGGCCCAAGAGTGCGGCTAATTTCTCCATTTCTATGAGACCTCCATTTTAAAACAGCATAAATCAATTAATGGAACCGTAATGTGTTTCTCATTTCTGCCCAGTGCCGGCCAGAAAGTTGTAAGAAGGGAAGAAAAAAAAAAAATTGAAAATCGAGAGTTAGCCACCTAGCACTTTGATGCTGTACACATTAATGACCAAGGCACTGGAGCTCTCTTCTCCTCTTACAGTCATCCGTCGAATTATCACGGTCATTTATGGAGGTCTTTGTCTAATGAATCCGAATGGTTCTTGCCAATGGTCCCTGAAAGCGGTGCCTGTCCAGTAATTCGTACATTTGCAAACTTAGTTGGAGTTCTTTGAAAGAGGATTAAGCATCTCCAGGAAATGTCCCTGGTTAAGTGGTTTTGTGAGGGACGGTGGGACGGTGGAAGAGACAGAGAGAGAAAGAGAAAAAAAAGAAAGGAGAGAAAGAGGAGGTTAAAAGGAGTCACGGCCTGCCAGGTCAGACGAGGCTGCATGCCAGGCCAGTGCGGCTGCTATGGGTAAAAAAAAAAGAACAAGCTTGGCCAGAAAGAGACAGACAAAGAGAGAAATAATTTCTGTTAAACTGTATAACAGATTTCTGTGAAAGCAATGTCTGAGAGAATATAATATTGAAATGTTTCACCTTTAAAAATTTATAATGCAGTGTATACAGACATTACTCCCTTTAGTGCCATGGTTTCACACTGTGAATAATGGCACCCACGTTTACAGAGCTGCATGGTGTTTTAAAACAAAGCCTAGTCAGGTAACTCTAATATCCTCAGGCATGTGTCCCTTTTACTGTTTATCCTAACCTGCAACAGTGGCATATATCAGCAGCATGTGCCATAGATCTCAACCTCTTCAGGTGGAAGAGAAAAATGTGGGAGTGGATAATATGAAATACAGAGTTTTTATTTTTCATAAGGTGATCCTCTTAAATATGAATGAGCCATGAGACCATACATCATGTTCACCCGACATATTATATTAAAATTTATGAACGACTTCATCAAAAAGCACTTTGCCCTGTACCGGTGATGGGGAGACAGATTTGCTGTGACACTGGCGTTACATGGCTGGTTTCAGCACCAGATTAATGCAGGGGGAGCTCCCGTGATCCCTGTTAGATGAGAGTTTATGAAATAATACCTGTCAGCTGTAGACGGATCACAGGAACAAAAAAAAAGGGGGCAGGTTTTCCAGGTCATCCTGCCATCTGTCAACGGGGCCTCATCTGCGGCTGCACATTAACACCTGATTGGCTCTAACTGCCGTCTGTCGCTGGCTTTTACCACCTGATTGGTTTTAACAGGGTTCCATAAGCGGGCTGTGTGGTGACCCCTGAGGGACCCCACAGAGTAAAATCAGTTGATTATCGGTGGTATAATCACTGCTTGCTCCACAATCCTGCGCTAACACCAATACGCTAATGTAATGCCATCTGATCACGACGCTGTAAACAAGGGGAAAATTCAAATGAGTATTTATAGAGGTTAACCTCTTCGTTTACAAACTAAATTGAGTCATAATTTTCATGTGAAGTACAGGGACATCAACCAGAACTCAATGCACAGATTGAGCTTCGTCTCCAACTCTTGCATTCCAAATTATTCTTGTTTCTTCAGTGATGGGCTGACATTACACAACCATGTGGAATGCCCACTTTAGTAACAGTGTGACATGTGTGCTCAACTCCCAGAGGAGGGAAAGGTATTTGTTGACAATCGCACTGCAAAGCCAGCTAAGCGGTGTTTATTGTTGATTCCGCTCAGGAAAAGGACTCTATAGCTGTTAATCACACAGCTGAGGCCGGGATTTAGACCTGGGATGGAAGATTTGCCTATGAGATTACCTCTCTAATATGGGCTTCTGTGACTAAAGTAGGATGTTGTTGGGTTGCGCAGATGCACCATACCTTTAGAGCACAAACGGCTGCCGGGTGAGATTTCAGAGATGGATCAGGGGGCAGAGGGAGCAGGTCAGATGACCAAAAGGATGAGCCCTACACATCTTCGGAGGAGCAGATGGAATATGTGCATACGCTTCTTTATTATACAATGAAATATCAAGCAATCCACAAAGATAAGGTATCTTACATTAAGTGATGTGGGATTCCTCCTGAGCCATGTTGCTGTTTTTCCTTACACAGTGGTGTATCAGTCGCTCTTTCACCCCCTGAAGAAACAACACCACTGATTTGCTGAGATATAGAACAATACTATGTTGTAGCATTGATGGTCTTCATCACACCATAGAAGTCTAAGGTCTGATAGGACAAACACTCCCTATGCATGTGGACTGATGAGAATAGGGCTGCGATTAGAGAAAAGCATTTCAGTTAAATATGGATTTAATTGATTTACTGGTTTTACTTCGCATTCCAATATACTACTGCAGATAATGCATTTTAATTGCCTGGCACGCAGGCTCTGGATATGAAGTGGTATCTTTTTATGAGCTAGAAAACCAACAAAGAGTTCTTTATTCTTTCCCCAGTTCATCCCATGCCATTAAGAGGTCTGAAATATCTCTGAAGATATTTTGCTCCTAATTGGAAATAATTAACTTTGCCATCTTGGAGGCTTCAAAGTTATATTGTTCCTTTATGCATCTGAGTAATTAATTTTTAATTTAACAGTTGAATGCAAATTCTTATCCACAAATATTATTCATCATTTTACTGTGCCAAATACTTAAATATTTATGGCCACGCTCAGAAAAGGGTCCAGACACACAGCATGGAAGAACATTTTTGATATTTGATCACCCCACCACCCCCCCTTGAAAGTATCTTCTCGGCATTGAAACTACCACAGCCAGGGTGCGCAGCAACGTTTATGACTCCTGACCTTGAGATTTTTAATGGAAATCAACAATAAAGAATTATTACTCATCATGGATAAAGCAGGGAATATGTTGTAGCAGCTAGGCTGTGTTTCAGAGATGCAACACCATAATCAGAAAATGTCTTTAGAGCATTTAATATCCATAACTGTTTTAATGCATTTACTTTTACAAATGTTTGGGGTTTTATTGTTCCTCAGGATGGCATTTCCAGTCTTTGTGCTGGGGGACGGAACAAACAAAGCAGTCTAACAGAGTCATTTCTGAGGTAATCGGCACACACACACACACACACACACACACACACACCCACACACACACACCCCCACACACACACACACACACACAAACACACATACACACACACACTCACACTCACACATACATGCCTCTTAATGTCTTGCTGCTCCGCTGTTCCTGTTCTGTTTAAATGGATCTAGGTTGGTTTGAACAAAACAGGTTGGGATGGTAATGTTTATTTAATTCATTTCACTTTCTTGCACAATTATGTTAAGTTTGTGTGCACTGCAAGAAAGGAACAGCAGTGTTGGCCTCGGGGCGTTACAAAGGAAGACTGCTCAGTAGATGACCCTGTTTGAATCTCAAATCCTCCAGCAAGTCAATGCATTTTCATATCACACAAATATAGAGTGAGGGAGAAAAAAAAGGAGAATACTTAAAAAAGAAAAAAGCCCTCTATGAATGTTAAAATGCATAAAAACAAAACAAAAAAAATCAAACAAGCAAAAGAAGTAGCGCACAAAATGATCGAAGGCCATTGAGGTTCAAGTACTGTATTAAACAGTGTAGTTTCTACAGCACCTCCAATGTGAATATTTGCAAATAAATTGGGCTTAATTGTCCTCAATTAGTGCTATATTGACAAATTTATTATCCTCTTAACCTCTCATCTGAGAGTTAATATTTTCTACCAAGAGTACATACTTACAGTACATGCATGTTGTATACATGCAATAATATGTCCTCATCAAGACATTGACACACATATATAAATAGACAGATGTATATATTATTTCAGCCTCATTAACATTACAGAATACAATGTTCAGGTACAAAATTAAACACTATGCATGATCTCCAATTGCTTTATCTATGCTCCTTGCAAGTTTAGTCAAAAATGGGTCACATAAAAATATGTACACTACACTGCTCCCTCGGTGCTGCTGATAGCTGCCCATTACTCCTTGTTTTGATGGGTTTAATGCTGAATTTACATTTTGTTATGGTGCAATTGTTTGATGAGGTGTGTTCACAGTGACAGTCATTTTCACTTAATCTAAGGTGCTGAAGTGACTTGAGGTGTACCACCCCTGTGACAGGTTAATGCCTTTTTTTTCTGAGCTACTGTTACAAAAATAGACAAACTCTACAGAATGTTGGCAACAATTCCCCAATAATAAATTATAAACTTCAATAAATAATGCTAAATACTAACAATAATAATACATTTGAATTATAAAATGCCTTTAGAAATGTCACACTGTTAATGGATTTTTTGTTGTCAAAGTTTAGTTAACTGATTCATATACATATTATTACTGTTTTAATCAATACTGCTCTCGGAATCTATGTGGCCATTTTTTTCAATATTCTGTTTTCTGTGACACTTGTCCAATGTGACCACAGTTGCTACAAAAGAATGATGGTGGGAATGGGGCATGAATACGAATACAATACAAAAAGGTGGGCTTGGGCCTCGGGCCTGATTGCTTTCGCAAGCAAACATCCCGCACTGAATGACCATATATAAACAGCGACCTAAAGTCACTGGGCCACCATATTGGTACTCCCTCTCTGTGCTGTACGAGTGCTTGTCCATGGGTGTAATGTAACCATACTCATTTTTTTAATGGATGTATCTAAAAAAAAAACGCTGTGTACACTGAATTTCCTGCAACAATACCCAATGTATGCATTGTGTAAAGACATTTAATGTGTAAATATTCATGAAAAGGTTTTTTACTTTTTACCTGTTTACATTTTATAATTCATACTCTATTTCTTTTGTGTT
>JBBPDA010000011.1:30453-41103 GCA_037974385.1 Arnoldichthys spilopterus
ATATGAAAATGAAAAACTGCTTTACAAGTTACAAATATGTTATATGTATGTCTCACCATTTCAGATACCCTAATTATTGCTGTAAACAGTGTAACAGCAGGGCAGTGTAAGTACACCTCTGTTATCTTAGTGTTAAAGTTATACAGTGATAGCCACAGAGACTCTGGCAAACATTTGCATTGTTTTAGCAAGAACTGACCAGACCTGTTGGACAGTTGGCCAGTGCATGCCTCTCTCCATTTCAAGCACATTCAGCTTCTTGAAGGGTGTGTGTGTGTGTGTGTGTGTGGGACAGAGAGAGAATTTTCTGTGTGTGTGTTTCTCAGGCTGCTTAAACTTGTTGGCACACTCCCCTCCCCGGGGGTGGCTCAGAATCCCAGCAACACGAATTTTAGCACGACAGGTGTTAATAAGTCCAAAAAACAGCCTCTCACTTTCACACACACACGCACACACACAAACACACACATACACACACACACAAACAAGGGGCAAGTGGAAGATGAAAGCACAGACTAATTTCACACCGTCGCAAACACACACTACACACACGCACATACACACGCTGGTGCGAGTCAGAGGTGCCACCTGTCCATGTTGAAGCCCAGGTGGAGAACAGATAGAGTTTCTCAGACAGAAACGCTAATTCAGCCGCCACGATGGGAACAGCAGCTGCTTCCAGATTCTCTCCAATATGAAATCATCTCTGGATCTCTGGATGGGCAGAAGGGCTGGACATGCAAGGCTGAAACAAACTCATTTCTGTCTTTCGCTCGCAGTAGCAGTGTGTTTTGAGCTCTTTTGATTTGTTGCTTGTGTGCGTCCGTGTGTGTAGCACATCATATAAGCACATAGCAAATTAAGGAACATTCTTGTACAATCCCCCCACCCCCACAGCGATAAACATATCTGTATTTGGTATAGCAGCTTAAATGTGTATTTACATCATGTTTTCTCAGTGGAGAAAAACACAAGCGATTTTAATGCAGCTGAAACTTCACATCAGGTCCAATGCACTACTTTTAAAAAGGATTAGTATTAGCTGTAATACTGTAGTGAATTGGTTTGTACTGTTTATATGTACTTGTAGGGTGGCACAGTGGTGCAGTGGTTAGTGCTGTAGCCTCACAGCAAGAAGGTCCTAGGTTTGATCTCTGGGTCGGCTACAGGTGCCTTTATGTGTGGACTTTGTGTGGGCTTCTTCCGGGTGCTCCGATTTCCTCCCACTGTCCAAAGGCTTGCGGTTTAGGTTGACTGGATTCTCTAAATTGCTCATAAGTGTGAATGTGTGTGAACAGTTGTCTGTCTCTGGGTATTCCCTACCTTGGGCCTGTAGTCAGCTGAAATTGGCTCCAGCTCCCCCTGAACTGAAATGGATAAGGATTGAAACAAGGATTGAAATTGGAGAATGATTAAATGAATGAATGAATGAATATGCATTTTTAAGAAGCACAACTTAAAGAGACGCCCCATTCAACTAAAAATGGCTGGACCTGAACAGATTAGATACACCTGGATGAACAAAACAAGGACATGCACATTCCCTCCATTCCTTACCACTGTTACCACAATTTGCCCCACTGGTCCACAAAAAATCCCACCCCCCTTCCTCATTGATAAACATTACAGCCACCTACTGGCATAAATATGGTAGCCACATCCTTGTTCGACAAATACAATCACCATGCCCACTGTCAATCAGTATAACCACACACCTGATATTGACAACAAATTTTGTTTTGTTGATTAAAGTCTTGGTTCACGATACTCTACACCCTGACCCCTACGCTCACCCCCATCCACTATCCACAATATGATTGCTCGGGCATGAAAAGTGTGGTTTCTGAACTTTGCTGCTGAGTTGTGCACTGGAACCGAAAGTTTGGTGGACAAAAAAATAGCAAAATTGTACAAATCTTAATTTTTTTCTAGTCTATTCTAGTCTATAAGTTAGGTAATCCTGATTTTAGTAGCTGAATACTTGACAATGTTGTAGTGGATGTGGACAGCTGATATCTGAATTCAGAGTAAGTGCTTTGGGCAGGAGCCCCTCTGGCTCAGTGTCTGTACTCTGTGTGGATGTGGGAAGACATAAATTTGTGTTATGGCTTCATAACAGCCCATAGATTCAGTGGCCAGATGTTCACTTTGATGTTCTGACCTCTGTGATTAACCACACTCAGAAATATTATACACACAATGACCTAAGAGAACTCATTCATGATTCACACACACACACACACACACACACAAATACATTGTCCTGTGACCTGGCTCATTTTATCATTGTCCATATAAAACACATGCACATGCGCATAAGTCTCTGTGATATGAGTGTGAGTTGAGTCTTGAATTTCTGGGGTATGAGTGTGAGTTGAGTCTTGAATCTCTGGGGTATGAGTGTATGTTGTCTAAACCAAGTCCATAGTCTATGGGACTTGAGTCAATGTTGAGTCTTTAGTTTCTGGTATGTGACTCAAGTCTTGCGTCTCTGTGATATGAGTGTGAGTTGAATTTTGAGTCTCTGGAGTATAAGTGCGAGTTAAATTTTGAGTCTCTGGGGTATTAGTGTGAGTCATGTCTTGAGTCTCTAGTAAAGAACTTAGTCTCATTTTTAGATGTTGACTTTTGCGTTGAACAAAAATAAATCAATACTAAATATGACCGAAATCACTTGTTAGAAATGCAAACCCATCTGATGTTTTAGTAAAATATACATTAATATTATAAAACCTCAGCCAACCTCAGCAGCTGACATTATTCAGTTTGTTTATATATTTTAGTCAGGTCTTAAATTTCAAGTCAAGTCATGATTTAGTTAAAGGTGAGGCTGCAACAAGTCATGAGTGAAGTTGCAAGTAAGTTAAGCCAAGTCTGAGTCAAGTCACAAGTCAATGAAGGGCAAGTCTAATCACATGTCTGTTCAGGAAAAGTCTAAGATGAGTCACAAGACTTGTTAAGGGCAAGTTCAATGGTAGGTGTGAGTCAATTAAATGTGGATCAAATAGTAAGTCAAGTCAAAATGTTGCTAGTGAGTTAAAAGTGAGTTCATGTCAGTACTTGGTAATGAGTCCAGGTTGAGTTCTGAGTCAGTCAATAGTGAGTCCAAGTCATGTTCCAACTCAGGTAAGGGTAAGTCTGAGTCAGGTCACCAGTTGACAAGGGACACGTGTATATCAAGTCTCAAGTCAAGTTGAGACACAAGACATTTAAGAGCAAGTCTAAATGGAGGCATGAGTCAATTTAAGTCAGTTTGAATCATATTTTAGTTAAAGTCAAGTCTGGTTGTTGCTATTGAGCATTTAAGTTGGACCATGTCACTCTTGTTACGAGTGTAGGTCAAGTTGTCAGTCAGTTGAATGCAATTCCAAGTGAATTTCGTAGTCTGTTATGGGCGAGTCAGGGTCAAGTTGTGAATCAGGTAAGGGTGATAACAAGTCAAGCAGTGAATCCGTTAACATATGCCTCAGCTGAGTCTGACTTAAGCCTCTGACTTGAACCTCTGCCATACAAAGACCTGCACAGTAACTAACTGTCCTGTGATCTCCTGTGATCTGACTCATTCTACCACTCGGTCTGTTATAAGCACACATCCACACACACACACACACACACACACACTACACACACCCACACACATTGAAACACACACACAAATACAATGTCTTGTGTCCTGACTCATTCTATCACTGTCTGTTACACACATATACCACCACACACACACACACACATGAATCCTTACACACAGAGTGAAAATTTCACACAGGACTTGGAAAATGATCTCCTCTCAAAGTCGAATGAAAGGTGACAATAAGAGTCAGTGAAAAGCATGATAGAGAGACAGCAGGTTTTGATACTCTCTCTCTCTCTCTGTCTGCCAGAGCCTCAGTGGTGGCCCAATTTACAATGTCATTCTGCTTTCTGTCTTATGTTCTAACCGGGTTTTCTACAAGAAGATTAATCTGATACATCAATACTAAAATGCCTCTCTATCATTCTCTTTTTTCTCCATTTCTCCCCCTTCGCTCCCCTCACCCCCCACCAAGTCCTTTAAAACACATTGCAATTTTTTTTTTCTTTGGATCTCTGTCAAAAGGAACGTAGTGATTCTCCATTTGTCTGAAACGTTGCTGGCATCCTGCACCATTTGCATTCATTTCCCATAAATTGCTTTTTTTTCTTTACTTTTTTTGAGACTCAAACACAATACTCTTAGTGAGGAGGCACGATTAGCGCATAAAAGGCACGATGTGCTGATAATGCACGCATACACATGCGTAT
Source organism: Arnoldichthys spilopterus (assembly GCA_037974385.1). Taxonomy (NCBI): domain Eukaryota; kingdom Metazoa; phylum Chordata; class Actinopteri; order Characiformes; family Lepidarchidae; genus Arnoldichthys; species Arnoldichthys spilopterus. The sequence continues at coordinate 34,735 of JBBPDA010000011.1, forward strand.
ACACGCACACACACACACAGACACACACACACTTGAGCTCCATGGCTTCCCTCAAAGCCTGCAGCACAGAGCGACAGGCCATATATCTGATTGACTGTGATTTGTTTTGGATGGGGAGTTTTGCTTTGATGGAGTTGATTATGGCTGTGAGAAAAGAAAGAACAGATAAGGCTGGATTGGTTGTCACGCACAAAGTGATTTCACTTATGGAACTTTGGCAGGAGTCGTAAAAGTGGCATCTCTGCGACTATATGATTCGGGAATTTTTTCCAACTGCTGTTTTTTGTTGAGTTTTGAAATCTTGCTTTGCCAAGGAGGTTCATACTCCACCCTTGCAGGTTGGGATGTACATGTTTCAGCACCTGCTCTTTGCATTACAACCAATCATAACCTCTTTCCCTCGGCCAGAGGTGCCCACTTCTAGTCCTGGAGGGCCGGTATCCAGCACAGTTTGTTGATTTCCCTGCTCAAACACACCTGGCTCATCTAACCTGTTGATTGCCATAGTAAGTGAATGTCTTTGAGCTGGGATACAGGACTGGAACTGGCCGTCCCTGGTCTAGACTATGCAGCTCAATTGAACACGACAGCATCTGCTGCATATCTAGTGTACAGTTGATTACGGTGGACAGTCGTTTTAATGTGTCTCTGCACTTATAAAGCAAGTTGTGACCTTAATGTTAGAGAAGCAGGTTTGCAAGTTTGCATTGCTACAAGCATGCATGGTCAACAGCAAATTAGCCTCAACAACACTTATTGCAAGTGAAGTTTTTTTCCTAGAATGTTGAGCTGTCAGTCAGCATTGCATTGCATGTTTCTTAATCAAGTTTGTCCAACTCTGATCTCTGAGAGCTGGTGTGTTTAAGCATGGAAACTGTACTGGACACTGACCATTGGTCTTGGTAGAAGCACATGCTTAACTTCAACATCCCAGCTTGGTATCAATGTGTGACCTAGCTGACAGGTGGGGAATGAGCCATGACTAAATGTTTTGAAAAAATGGCAAAATATTCTCTCATTTTTTTGCTTGAAAAATGTGGCTATATAACACAAAATTAAAACAACAAATCATTTAGACAAGGTAATAAAACATGTTTTGTTGAACACAACCCTCATAGAGAACAAGCTTAATTATACCATATACTTTGGCCATTTTTAAACATATAAAAATGTAAAACTTTTGTATTACTTTTTTCCACAAACTGTTAAAATGTTTAATGATATTGTGCATTAAAATTTGCAGAAATGTGCAACTTCACGTAATTTGACTAAGAACACTGAAATAACTTAAAACTGTAAATCCTATCAGGTACATTTATGCACTACCACATTCTTATTCACCTTCCATATGTCCCATACTACCTTCATGTGTGCATTTTTTGCACTTATTGGGGAATTTTAAGCCAATATTTGCACTATTTTGCTCTCTTGTTTATAGTATTGTACTCTATTATTTTGTTTAACTCATCACTGTGTGCTCCAACACAAAAACACTCCCGTATGTTTAAAAAGCATTGTTTGTTGTATTGTCAGAAGTACTACTTGCATGTGCAGGCCCAACTATATTAACACTCTTTAGTATTATTGTCCCATATGTCCTTTCACAATTCAGAGTGTGGACCATCACATTCCAGACTGAGTCTCACATAGCCAAAAAGCCCCGAAAGTCACGATTCTCACACACAAGCCCAGATACACTGTCAACACTGCAATCTGTGCTACACACAGCTCGGCATGTACTATACACACAGCAAAGACTTTGAATACATGCCTTACACTCACACACCAACAGACCATACAAGTGACTTCAGCTATGGATCAGGGGTATTTTGTGTGCTGCAATGGATACTGAATATTTATAGAAAATGTTGGTGATGTTGGAGGATCTGCAGTATAACAAGTAATACTGTGGCTGTGGTAACAAAAGCCCATCTGTCTGTAATGATATTTACAGAAGTGTTGAATATATGTTAATGTTAATGATTTCCAAGCATTTCTATTTGTGCTTATGTTGTTCTATGTCAGATTTTCTCTTGACTGCATCATGTAAATGGTTAAAAGAGAATTTTTTTCAATATTTTTGCAAAAGTTTGTCTTTGCGCCTAATGAATTCAGAGTATTTTTGGGTTAAATGGTTAATGGTGAATAAACATACTGTACTTATTGTTTGTACAGTGGTGATGAGAGGAACCAAGGGTTTATAATATGATGTAGCTTATTTACTATACAAAACCACCAACAAACCTATTAATGTCTTCTGAATTTTCTATGTTTAATGATGATAATGTGAAAAAAAGTGCTACATATAAAAAAATCTACATCTTTGACCAATATTTTGCCCCCAAATGCCCCTCCACCATTACCTGGTTTATTCTTAACAATTTTATGTAATAATTGTAACTTTTACAAGCCGTGGTCTACTAGTGGTTGGGCAGTTTGTGGCATAGTGGTTAGGACCTTGCCCTTGTGAACTGAAGGTCACAGGTTCAAATCCTGGCCTTAGTAACCTTGAGCAAGGTACCATCCCACTACACAGCTCCCTGGGTGCTGTTGATAGCTGCCCACTGCTCCACAAGTGCCCGTGTGATGGGCTTAATGCAGAGGTCACGTTTCGTTGTGTTGCTTGAGTATGTTCAGAATGACAGTCACTTTCATTAAGATGTCCAGTTCCATTTGACACAAGGTTTCTGACATGGTAACCTTCTCTAGAATGAAACATTTTACACTAAATGATTTTTATCTTAACCATTTGATTATGCAGAAAGTTTGAGAAACTGATGGAATTCCCCTCTCCTTGTAAAATGCTTGTTGCTGTACTTCCCATTTTATATGACAATATTTACTTTATGTCTTATAGATTCAGGCTTGCAACACATTTTGTTTTGAAGGTTTATTGTGCTTCATAGATCACACTGTAAACTTTCATGAGCAATTACATGTCATATAATGCAGTGTGCATGAATTATAACTGGCAATAATGCCATTACATAGGCAGTCCTCTTAGGAATGGAGTCCTGATCTGCAGAGTGATCTTCAGCACTACAGACAAGAGGTAAAATACTCTTTTCCAGTGTCTATAGTGTACATATTTAGCAGAGCAGTGAAAAAAAATCATATTTTCTAGTTCAAACTAAGCTGATGTCTCCAGTGAGTGTAGCCATATTAAATTCTCTCTCTGTCTCTCTTTCTCTCTCTCTCTTTCTTTCTCTCTCTCTGCATTACTGCTGATACCAAGGGCAGCCTGGGGAAAGGCATGAGCATGGTGCGAATGGGCCCCATGTCAGAATGTATGTATGTGCGTGTATGAGTGTGTGTGTGTGTGTAGCATGGAGGACAGTAAATCCATGCAGACGTGAGCCGTGGCCGTGAGGAGCGCTGCCTGCTCCCTTGCACTAACAGCTCTAACGGCCCTAACAGCTAATGACATCAGCAAGTGCAGCCAGCCAGGACCCACTGTACACACGGCTGGCTGAGAGAGTGGTGCTAGTTACAGGAAAGTTGGGGTATATATTTGAGTTCGTGCATGTGTTTCAGGATAAGTATGCGCCTTTTTGTATGGTAGAATGGTGCATGTTTTGTGTGTTGGCATGGACATCATTGCGTACAGCTTGCGTGTGTCAGCGTGTATCTGAGTGTGTGTCTGTGTGTGCTGTTAGCTGGGAGGACAGTGTTAGTTATGGTATAAACTTTTTGAAGATATGCATCTGTGGTATGTGTCACAGATGCATTGCATGTGAATGTGTGGATGTGTTTGTGAGTCTGTGTGTGCGTGTTTGTGTGTGTGTGTGTGTGTGTGTGTGTGTGTGTATGGGAATGTGCGGTGGTGAAGTAAGAACCTCAGAAGAATGTGGTGGGAGCTAATTGGCTATTGCAGATTTTATGCTGCAAATCAAAAAACTGCTGCAGTGCAAACCTCCAGCTATGTCATAAATTGTATTCAGGCAAAAGAAAGAAAGAAAAAAGGAATGGAAGAAAAAAGAAATGAAACGTAAATATACAGCATGGAAGAAAGTCAAAAGTAGAAAAGAAAAAAATGTGAAGAAAGGTGTACAAAAAAGTATAAAGAGAGAACAAACTAAATAAAAAGAAATGATTGAAGAAAAAAAATTAAGAAGGAAAGAATGTGAAAAGTAAAGAAGGAAGAAAGACAGAAAAAATAAAGCATCAAAGAATGTAAAAAAAATGAAAAAAGAAAGAAGGAGAAAAAGAGAAAGTTAGAAAGAATGTGAATAGTAAGTAGGAAAAAAGAAAGACAGCAAGGAAGATAAGAGAAAAGGCACGAATGAAAGAATGGTGAAAAAAAGAAAGTATGCAGAAAGAATGAAGAAAAATAAAGAAAGAATGAAGGAAACAAAGAACATAACAAAGTAAGGGAAAAAAAATTAAAGTGAAAGCAGAATAAAAAATGAAAGAAAGAACTGAGGGTAGAAAGGAAAGACAGAAAGAATATGAAAAGTAAAAAAGAAAGAAAGAAAGACAGTTTGATGACAGAGAATGCAATTATGAAGAAAAGAAATGTGAACAGAAAGAAAGACAAAGACAGACAGAGAGAAAGAAAGAAAGAAAGAAAGAAAGAAAGAAAGGAAGAAATAAAGAAAGAAAAAAAAGAAAGAAAAATAAAAGCAGACAGACAGAAATGCCTTTATGTGAACGATAAATTTGGGAACATGTGGACTTTGGCAGTCGACTCAAAGCCATATTTGCGGATTCTTTTAGAGTAGTGGTAGGGCGTCTTTGCATTGAATGTGCCAGGCTGAGCCATATGCCAGGGTCAACTCAGACTGCACTGAAGCTGCAGAAGTCTCCGCCACTCTGAAGGGAAAGGCTTCGGCAAACCAAGTAATGAATGCAGGACCAACAGGCGCTACAGCAACTCTCGTCTGTGCCAAACACACAGCAATTACATTTCAGAACTGCACAGTACACTGTATGTTTATTTAGAGAGGGGAGGAATGTATGCTAGCCCATCTCCCAGCTTCTGCCACATTCAAGTGGCAACTTCATTACTCAAAGTGCAGGAGCAGGAAAAAACTAAACTCGCTCCTTATGTTATCACTTATTTGTGTTAAATTCAGAAGATATCTCTACTTTTCTCTACTTCATTTTAATTTTTCTTACTCATTTGGTAGTAGCAATTGGCCATTTACTTACATTAGGGGTAAAGAACATTTTGTCTTCTCCTGTGAAGCTACAAAAAAGAGATTCTCTGCAATATACAGTACTGTACAAAAGTCTTAGGCACCTGTGTAAACAATTTAAAGCCATTTATCTAAACAGTGATTGTCTTTCTGCCAGCAGAACACAAGTTACACATTAGAATAAATGCAAACAAATAAGAAAGAAGACAAGAAAAAAGTGTCGTCCTATTACTAAAAAGTAGTTGATATTTTGTGAGAAGGTTAGAAAAGTAGAAGTTACAGATTTTTACAGCCTTCAGTCATTGCATGAATGGGTGAAGCTCCATCAGCAGCAGCTAATTTATTGTAACAAAAGCGCAGCCAAGCCCAATCCAGGTATTTGATAATACTGCTCGCTAGTTCTGGATGGTTAAGCAATAAAATAAGTAAATCAAAATAAGCAAATACATTTATTAACTTTTGATCAGTCGTGTATATGACAATATTGTGGGCAAAATCTTGTATCTTCAGTATCATCTCACCATTTTGGAGATATGACATTGTGTCCTGACAGAGGCGCTCTTTCATGACGAATGGACTGTAAATTCAGATCTGGTTACATTAACTTACTCAAAACCTTCGAACGAGAGAAAAAGCATGTGCTAACTTGTCCATAAGCTGGTCCCACACCGAAGCACCTGCTTTAGTTCTCGCCCCAAAAAAAAATCATCTGTAGTGTAAAAATTGGAAAACCACACTTAAGTTTAACACCACGAGTTTTAAAAGAGCGGTGCATAAGCGAGGTGGGGTAGGGTGGGGTGGGGTGGGGTGAGGGAACAGGGAGGGGGGAAATGTTCTAATTGAACAGATCAATTATTCTGTAAAGATCATTAGCCCCAAAGTTATTAAGATTACGGTCACAAAGATGTTCCTCCTGTATGCACAGTAGCTGTGAATAATTAATGCCTTCTCCCACTGGTATTTACATTTGAAGACCCAAAGTACAATTATGGTTTTGAAATAGTGTCCAATGTCGGTTTCCCAGGAAAGCGAGTCCGCGTGTGAACTTTTTTTTCGTCTATTTTTTCAGATATGCTCACTTCTTTTAAACCAGGATTTATGCAGCGAAAGCCTTGTGATGAGGAGGGAGCTGGCTACCAACAGTGATTACTACTGAGAGGGAGAGAGAGAGAGAGAGAGAGAGAGAGAGAGAGAGAGAGAGAGAGAGAGACAGAGAGAGAGAGAGAGAGAG
>JBBPDA010000011.1:41203-66104 GCA_037974385.1 Arnoldichthys spilopterus
AGAGAGAGAGAGAGAGAGAGAGAGAGAGAGAGAGAGAGAGAGAGACAGAGAGAGAGAGGGAGAGAGAGAGAGAGAGAGAGAGAGAGAGAGAGAAAGAGAGAAAGAGAGTTGTAGTAGTAGTAATAGTAACAGATAGGGGTAGGTGGGCGGAATGAGAGAACGAAAGGGTGAGGTGTCATAGATTTGGAGAGGGAAAGTGAGAACAAGAGAGAATGTGTTTGTGAGAGAGAGAGAGAAAAAGAGAGAGAGATAAGTGGGTACAGAGGAGGAAGCAAAAGTGAACTGGGGCTGTTCTAACTGTAGGGTGCAGCAGTAGGCTGTGGAAGACATCACTGCACTTGGCCGTGGTAAAGAGGTGCCAGAAGGAGGCCAGGCCTATCTACTGCTTTCTCCTCTCAAAAAGCCTCAAAAAGCATCACCCACACATGCGTGCACTTGCGGCCACCCTATTAATGACCGCTTGAACTACAGACCTATTTACTGTGCTGTGATCTACAGCACTGCTTTTGTTCCATTTGCATTTCAGTTCATTATTCCACGAAAGCTTTTAACACTCGACTAATATTCGTCCCACTCAGACCTAACAACAGAATACAGTTCTGTGGGTGATGTATCTTAACTTTACTGATACTTTATTGGTGTTATAGTTTAAACAATACATACATTTTATATTTTATATGATGCAGTAAGGCTTCTATTGCATATTCACAATTACAGGTGCTGCAAAGGGTTCTTGAGTTATGCCACCGTTGGTTCCCAAAAGAGATTTATAAGGGTGAGGAACCTTTAACCTGGTTTATGAACTAGAATCTTCACATTATGTGGAGCTTCTCACACATCTCATTTTAAAAAATGGTTCTCTAAGGAACCATGGTGGTGGTTGTTCTATGTCATTGTGGGATGTATTTTGTAGGATACTTTTTAAAAGTATGAGTACCCTGGTTATAAATATAGTACCATTGGAGTATATACTGGTCGCATATATACTTTACTTTACTATATGTTTAATATCCTTTACTTCATTGTAAATTGATTGACACTATCCCTATTGGCCTTTAATTTATGATTGGCATTTAACTGCTATTAGAAGTCTATAAAATAACTCCAGCCATTTACAGCCTAGTATATATGATATATGTATAATTAGAAATAGTAGGCAGAGTGATGCAGAGTACATACTTACTCTACTTATATATTACAATACTGTATTTATAGTCAAAATACTATACTTACAAAACTCAACATTGTGTACTTATATACTTATTCTGTACTTGACTGGTAGTATTTTATTGCTATTTGTTACAATTATCATATCAGTTAAGTAAACTGACTGGATTCTTTCCCATCTTGTGTTAAAAGGTTGGCTGATTGCCACTTTTAAATGTTCGTCTTCTGATCAAATCTGTCCCAGATGCAGCCTATTAGCTTCTTGTCATTAGCTATCAGTGCAGGAGCACATTGCGATTAGCCTGTCCCACCAGCGCGCTTATTGGACCTGTCATTAACCGCTGAACACAAGCTTTTCCCGCCGCATTTGAGCGGAAGGCGCTCTGACTCTGGGAGGCTTTTCTCCGGCGAGCCTCCAGGGACGGGCGACGCGCGTGAACAAAGTAGCCGACTGCCAGCCTCCCTCACAGCCTTTGCTCATGAAGAATTCATAGGGATTATTACAAATGAGGGCAGTTTGCTTGGATTTGCTATGAACGAGGTCATAAGGAAAAACTAGGAACACTACACCTTTCAGGAGTTTCTGTGCGAATCCCTACATATTTACAATTGTGGATGGCCACCACCATGTCCATTGGCCTGAGGTCTCCACTTGCTGGTCCCATCTATTTTGGCCAGGGTCTAGCCCTGTTAATCTGTTATTAATCTGAAACATTCATGCATATAGCTGCTTGCTGTAAAATCAAATGCTTAATTTTTTGGTGTAAGCTGTCATAGACATTTCACTATGAAAATTTTATTACTCATTTTACATAGTAATTAAGAGTATATAAATATATCATAGTAATATAAATATTGGCAGTTAAAAACATTGAAATGCAAGATGTCATGACTGAATACTGTGCTAAAATCTTTTTTTTTCATGATTTTACCTCATTTATAAGCTTATAGAAAATTTATGGAAGATTTTCTTCTAATTTAGATAAATGTAGTACCAATTTCTGCATTTTTTTTTACCACCAGTGGCAGATAAACAAATAAAAAACACTTGATATAGCTTACAGATCCCACATTGGTACATCCCTAATATATATTATGAGATCTGAATAATTATTTTATTATAGGCTACACTTACACTACAGTCCATGCTAAAGTCTCATTGATATGTAAAAAAGAGTCTCTCCCTCTCTCTGTCTCTCTCTCTCATGCTTATTCCCTCTCCCCAGTGTTTTCCTCTATGACATATTTGCATTTTTTTCCTTGAGCGATGTCAGACATATTTACCCTTAATGATTCCTCTTTCTTCTGATAAATGTTTGCAGCTTCTTCTATTTTATTACCAAATGTTTATAGTTTACATAAATACATTTTTTTTTGTTTCAGTCTAGGGGCAAATCGAATTCACAACAAGTGACCTACAATATTTACCTGACTTGAACGCATGTTGCCAGTCCTCTGTTTGGTTCAGACAAATCCAATAATTGCTTTGTTGGAATGAAACCCAAAACAAGGGCAATATTTGAGCACAAATATTCCTCCAATTATCTTTTCCCTTATAAACAGTCACCCGAGTGTGGGTGTCCTTTTGCTGAAAACAGAGAGGGGGTAAAAGGTAAAGCACTTCCACTTGCACAGCTGTAATAATACAAAATATAACAAACTTATAGGACTTGATGGATCAAAACTAATTTATTTCTATAATCTAAACACACAAAATGCATAACACTTAAAATGCACCGAGTCTCATTAGCCACACTGTATTGAAATGTGGAAATGAATGAGCATTGTAGACGTTTACACAACCCTGGTAATCTTACAGAGCAAAACTACTTTTCAGAAAGACACCAAGGCAACAGGACTTCAATGATAACTGAAGAGTTTATCAATTTTCTGAATCATATTTCATAATAGTAGATTTTCCATAAACGTCTATGGAACAAGCTGCATTTTTCATATCCCATGCTGATTTGGCACTCAAGTAGTCACCATTATGGATGCTGGCCAAACCCTTCAGTGCTTGACCTCTTGACACATCAAATCAGGCTTAGCTCATAGAAGTCATATAAAGCATTTGTTTATGATAGCCAGAAAAAGATGCATGACCGAACTTGATAACGATCGTCTGGAATGAAATCCGTATTACACACCAGCCTTTTCCACTCCGTTTGTAGCGTTTCTCACTGCTGTAGAGGTTTGGAAGCACTACAAAGGCCACAGACTTTGGTGTTGGAGAGAATGTTTTTTGGCCTTCCCTGTTTCTCTGCCTCTCTCTCTCTCTCTCTCTCTCTCTCTTTCTCGCTCTGTTTTCCTCCATGTCGATGGGAAAGCTACCGCCACTGTTTACGCTCTGTGCAAAACAAAAGCAAATGTCCGAGGCGTTCGTGGGATTTTATCCCCCAGAGTGACTAAAGTCAACATGCTCTAATGCGCAGCCTTAAGGCAATGTTTATATTTAGCATTGTCGTACATGACCTGACCCAAACAAACATGACCAGTACGCAGCTAAACAGCACAGACCTGTTGTTGAACCCTTAAAATTTCAGAAAGAAATGGGACTGAAATATCACTGGGGTGGTTCCCCTTGCACCCCTTGCAAGAATTCTTAAGAGAAGCTTTAATTTGTGAACATGGTTGTATCACATTATATTGTACTTGTTTTTTTTCTCTGTTGTTTTCTTCGTTTCACCATCTTCCCAGTCTTGACTCCAGGCTTTAAATTGTTAATTTTCTACTTTAAACATTAGATTCAATTGTTTGTACCAGTACCTGTGCAATATTCTTTTCTGACAAAGTAAAAATTTGTTTTTGTTTACCTAGACCTCTTCAATGTATTTGCATTATCATATATTTTTAACGCCTACTTACCTAAAGTATTACAGATGCGTTCAGTTTACTTTCTGTATTGGTCTGGGTCAGCATGACTTCTTACTTTGCGAAAGTGTCAACAAGTGACACAACAAAACATTTAAGATGGCATTTATTCTGCTTCTGCAAAACAAGACAGAGGTGTGCACAGACTTTTGTAAAAACGGGGCCATATTTCAAAATGCACTTTGTGGGGTCACTTCTAAAAGACTTCAGAAGAGGATTTTTTCAGTATTTACCTGGATCAAAATGTGGACACTAGGGTGGCACCCTGAAGGAGGTGTTATCATGGAGCATCACTGTATGTCCCATATGCTATTGCAATTGTCATATCCTATATTCCATTGCATGTGTTTTTGATTTTTGGAGATCAGCAATCCATTTGTGTTAATTGCAGTTAGCCAGCTAGGAAAGCCATGGGTAGTTTGGGAGGTGCCCAAGCCTGAAGCTCCTCCTTCTTCCATTCTAAAGTTCAATGAATTTTAATCTTTTCTTTTTTTACATGTTGAAGTTTTGAACATCACCACCAAGGCATCTTCTTGCTGTTCCTCAGCTCTGACTCTGTTCATTAAATATGGTTCGTTTTTCTAAGAGTTAATATATGTTTCTAAGAGTTAACATTGAACATATTTACCTAGTCTCAGTAATGCTCTGCATTTAACACTAAAGTATGTGGTTGTTGCATTCCCCCCCTAAAATGACTAAACCGGCTCCTTTTTGTAATATATAAGGCTACTGAGAGGGGGTGTTACCATGTCAGCACTAAAAACACAATGATGGGAATGGAAGGGCCAATAATGACACATCAGGATTCAGCCGGGGCACGGCGGACGAACGGCTGAACACGGCTAAACTAAGTGGTGCCTCTTGAGTTAAATTGGTTTTGCTGTACACATAATGAGAAACAATCAATGATGCTTTAGCCTGACATGCGCTGCCGATACGCAACAGTCCAGTTAAGAAAATACCAGTAATGTATGAGGCCTGCTGAAGGTGTACGCTTGCAGTGTTTTTATCAAACACTCTCCGGAGGTATCAATGAATTATTGCTGAGGCATTTTTGAGATGTTGTTGCCTGAAAAAGAAGGAGTGATGTACAGGAGAGCTGTTTATGAGCTCTATTTGAGATTTTATCCAACACCATGTGAAAATGAATAAGGCACTAATGAACATGCCAGTGTACTGTTATCATTAAATGGCATATTTACTGTCAGTGCACTGCATTGGGATTGATTTTAACTATTATTTGGCTCATAAATGTCATTAGTTAGTTGAACATGAGCCTAACTGGCTGGAAAAATGCACTGGTTCCTAAGACCATTTACCAGAAGAGCAAACCTACTCCTGCAAAATTCTTATCATCACATGTTTGTAAGCAACTAAATGACTGAAGCCTTCATAAGCATCTTCGCTAATTAATATATAAATAAATGCTTCAAGTCTAATTAAATAAATAAATAAATAAAAATACAAATAATATCTTAAAAATTCAGGTTAATGACTAAAATGTTTCTCAAGCATGCCAAGTATGTTGGAATACATTGATTTTCGGTAAATCATCGGTGATTTAATGTTTTGCTCTCAATTAGTTGGAAATCAAATATCCTCAGGCATAAGCCAGTTAGGTGTTTGATCATTATACAATTTTATGATGTTTGTCTAGTTTCAATATTGATGGTAATCTTAAAAAGATTATCTCAAAGAAGATCCCCCATGGATTTAGAAAATATTCTGCACAATTAATTTGTAAGCAAAGTCACTCACAATGGTCTGATGTAAGATGCACCACTCTAGAGAAACTTACAGTGGTGTTGATAAGAACCAGACATGTGCTAAATGCTACCACACAGAAAGTTACTGTACTACAAGAGAAGGTTATGGTTGCCTGATACACAAGTTTTGAGTAATCCAAAAAGCAAAATATTTACAATTTTAGCATTAGGTAGGTCATTATCTGGTCAAAATGTATATATAATTTTTGTAATTAGATTTTTTATATTGAATAAATTCAATATAAAAATACACAGTCAATATATTTTTGCTGCTTTTTTATTTTAATTTCATCATTAATTAATTTATTTTCCCCAAATATCCAAAATAAATGTATGCCATCAGTATGTTATCATGCACTATAACAAATATATGTTGTATATGACTGAAGCTTTACCATTTCAATTTATGTGTTGCACCTGGCCTCAGTTAGGTCATGCTCATTTGCCACCTGTGACAGCTGCTGGAGGTTTATTCCTGCTGCATTTGCTGTGATTTAAATAAGCACCAGCGAATACATTCCAGTAAAGAATCTACTTTTAGCCTTGGGCCACCTACTCAGGCTTTTATTATTACTAACTGTGAAGGTGAACTTGCTCAATTTCATATTATCATGGTAATTGAGCATTTATGTTTCGTCCCGCTCTCTCGCTGGCCATGTCTTCCTCACAGCACTTTGAACTCTTTACACCTGGCTAATAAAGAACATGTTTTGAATAGAAAAGCTGCTGTGTATGAGTAGGGATCCTTAATATTTTCTTCCACTTAGCCAACCTCATGCTTTGATTGCTACAGTGGAAACGACAAATGAAAGCAAATGAAAGTCCATACTGTTAAGCTTTCATTCCTGAGACAGTGTGTTTTGTTTGGGCATTGAGCATCTGCCATGAAAGAAGGCACACGGGCAAACAACTACTATAGATAAGAAGGAGAAATCTATCATCAAATCATCTTTACAGCAGTTTATGGTCACCGTCAAATGACATTTATATATGGCATTTAGTGGAAGGCCAATGAAAAGGCAGCTCTAAAATAAAGTCAGCTATAATTCACGTCATCTAACTGTCAGTCTTACATTAATATTATGACCATATCCGTCACGCAGGCCATCTATTACACAGAGAAGCAGTAAAACATTGTTTGGCGTGACATCAGAGAGGATATTACTCTGATGACAGACTGTTACCGGCCTGCAACAGCACATCAGGTGAAAGCAAATATGACAGTCATTGGAGATCTGAAAGACCATGACTCTAAGTGCATGCAAATATCCAAGTGTAACTTTGAGGATCAGGTTTGAGCATCAGTGTATATATGGACTAGATACCAGTGTTTGAAAATGTGTCTGGTAGAATGGAACATATTGTTTAACCCCTTAAACGTCTTTACAAATGCACATATTATCACCCAGTTACAGCTTTATGTCAGCATTTCAGAGGAATTTGCTGCAGTGGGAGTTCTGGAACTAATACAATTCACATCACTTCATGTCAAGTTCAACCTATTCCCACTGTCAATCAATAAAACAATGAAAGCCTGAATAAGAAAGCATATGGTCTTCCTCTGGTATTTACAGGCCAAACTATACACTCAGCAGTGGATTGATCTTTCAGTCCTGTCCTGATACACATGTTCAAGATTTCCTAACATACTTTGGAACAACAACATTTCTGAGCAAAGCAACTTACAACTTTAGTCTCCTAGTGTGCATATTCATAATAAACATTTCACAACTCACAAAATGATAAATGCTTTAAAAAAATATCTAAGCTAGTCTGGGTGGTAGAACTTCTCAATACCCTCGATATCATATCAGTAGGAGGATCCTGAAAATAAAGTCAATCAGAAAAGTGAGCTACCACAGGCTTAATAAAACCAAATATATTGGCAGCTACAGGTTTAAAGCATTGCCTTATTTTCACATATGCAAAACATCTTTTAGTTTCCTAGAAATTATGACCAGGCATTTTACTGCACATGTCACAAGCATCCAAGTTAATAGCAAACAACCCACTATAAACTTACACCTTCTGTGGTAAATGTATTGCTACCAAAGAAAATCCAAAATGGTTCATTGTTGAAAAAAGGACAATAGAACCATTTGGAATAACATCTGCTGGTATTGCTTTGTAGTGGAAATTACTTTAATGGTTAACATTAGAAACCACTAATTTCCCTTAGATTCCTTAGAGAACCACCAAAATGCATCTATAGTCACACACCACCTGTTAAATCATTAGGATATTTTACAGTCTGATACCAACCCATCAGACACAAAACACAAAATACAATTAGTTAATTTCTAACCATTTCACACCATTACAAAATCACCAGGAATCAAAAGAACATGTAATGATTTCAGCAATTTTTCTAGGGATAACAATTATAATAAACAATTATTGCTAGTTGGCAAAAGCATCAGTGTGGTTTGAAAAGTAACAGAGACTATGGTAGTCATTCATGGTCTATCTATATATGTCTCCAGTGTAAATGATGCGTACGCTGATCTACATGCCTACTTTAACATTTCGTTGTGTGTGTATATGTGTGTTTTTAATTGGATGTAATGTTAAAATGTTAACTTGGCTACTACCTGTACCACAACTAAGTTAGATCGTCATTTCTAAACTACTATGCTAAAACTTTTTGGGTAGCTTCTATGACATATCCATGATCAGGTGATGAAAATCAATTGATTGGATTAGTAATAGGGTTAGGTTTAGGACCAGAAAGCATCTACAATGACTCATTCAAATTAAATGTTTAAACTTAATGTGTGGGTCAATTTCCTGGACAAGAGTTAGTTCCAGTCCTGGACTACACAGCTTTCCGAATGGTGATACTTTACTAAAAGTTCAAGGGTTATTCCCTTTCCAGGAGACTGGCCCTACAAAGCATTTTGTAATGAGCATTCCAGAGAATTCTTCACACTGGAAACTTTACCATGTCTATTTTCAGAGTCTATTAATGTCCTGTTTTTTTTTTCTTGCTTCTTCTCCACTCTTTTTAGGAACAATATCCCTCCCAGCTGTGCACCCGATGCATATTTAATAGCCCTCTGTATATTCAGATTACTCTGGGAGGTGATGCAGCCCGTTCCCCACTTCGCAGCCTCTGCATCTATCAAATGGGAGTTGATTTGCCATGCCAAGGTGCCTTGCTTACAGTAATTTATTTTGGTGTGTGTGTCAGTCCCCCTTCTCCTCTAATGTTACAAATGAGAAATGGTAAAAAGCTCTGCCTTAGGAAATCTCCCCGCCGGACCCCCGTTGCTGTCGCAGCCCCATGGAGGCATAAGCCAGTGCCTTTAAAACCGTGCGTTGATTTTCCATACTCCAATATTGACTAACTGCTGCTGTTTGATGTATGCATTACTAGGCCATGCAAACTCACCGGCAGGGCTTAACTTGTTAGTTCTGCTTCTGTAGGCTGTGCTGGCAAAGCCCGTGATGCCCTCAGATATTACAATTGACTGTTCAGATTGACCGACTATGAGTTTACTCTCTCTCTCTTTCTCTTGCTCTCTCTCCATCTCGCCCTCTTTATATCAACAGATTCAAAGAGTTAAACAAAGCTCTGAAACTATGGCAACTGAAATGTGTTGGCTTTTGTTTGTTCTTGTCCAGTTAAAGTTTATGGGAAAATGCCGTAAAGAAGCGCGGCTTCGTGATTAATCGTTACATGTTATTATTCGCGGTAAACAATGGAGCTTGGGAATTCAGCCTCAGCTCTAAATAGAAGAGTGGGAAACAGGGGTTTTGCGAACAGGAAATTGTTTACACAGGAATGTTAAGTGATACCTCCATGGAACTGTAGGACCCACCATCTCTCTTTCTCGCTATGGTGTATCCAAACTGTCCTCAACATTGCCCTTTCTTCTAGGATTTATATCAGTTATTCAGATGCAGAAGTGACGTCGGATGGCTGTACTCTTTAACCTTTCCTTACCCATATCATCGATCATATATTCAGATTCTCTGGTTTTCTGCTTTTTTAACCACCCTGTATAGGTGGGTAACATGCATGTTCACACTGGTCATAGTAAAGCATGTGGAATTGGAGCTTTTTGGGGGCTACCAAATTTGCAAACATTATATGAAAAAGCACCATGCTATCATTATTTCTGCAATCATACACCACAACATGCAGAAGTGTTTTCTAAGGACTTTTTGGCAACACATTACTGAAAGCCAACAAAACACATACTTAAACCTTCATGACAACCTACACAAACATTTTTTAAAGGCCTTTTTCAACAAATGTCAGTTGTAATAACATTTTCTGAGGTGAATAGACATATGAGTTGACTAAAGCAGTCTTTATGACTGATGCTTGTTGGAATAAACCTTTATACATGTTTATGCACATACTATGTGAGTTGTCATGAAATGTTTATGTATGTATCATATAGCTTTATGAATAAGCCCTTCAGTGAAATGCTACCAAATGATGTTTATGAATATGAATGGTAGTTTATGAGATATGCAGAGAGAAAACCTATACATTCTCAGCTGTATTACATCATATTCTTTACATGCAACAGCATTGTTAAAGAGCAGAAGGCAGACATGGCATTAATAGTTTCAAGGAGCATAATAAAGATGGAGATGTTGCCCTGTGTGAGGAAGACGCACAATGGGACACTTTTTGGCCTCAAAAGAACTTTTAGCTAAAGTCTAACCAATGAGTGATTGGTACTCCCAAGGGTGAATGGCTTGTACTTTTCCATAAGCACACCTACATCTGGGGCAAGGCCTATGGCCAGAGGCGGAAAGGGAGCCTATATGAACATGCTGACCTGGAATCAGAAATGGGGCGCCAACCGTTTCAAGGTCAAAACCAAAGTAAAGTCACATGGTTTGCCATGTCTTCAGCTTCACCTTTTTCTGGGATGGCAGGGCTTTTTTTGGGGGAACCTTGTCTCTAAAGGTTAAACAGATGACAGTGAGACTGTAACTGTGTCACTGTGGTTTAAGAAACAGCCATTTTGTATTATTATGCAAATGTAATTATGTAGTTTTACTTTGACCTCAGTCATTTATGCAGCATTGTTTTATGACATAAATGTCTTATGTTTGGATAAATGGCAAATTTACATATGCTTTCCATGCTTTTAATGATCTAATTAGACATTTATTATTAATAAATATAATTCTGCAATGAAAGCATTAATGCTATATTTCAAGTTTTACTCCCATTTGTTTCAATTTCAAGAAGAGGAAAATCTTGAAAAAAAAAAGATTTTCATTGAATTCACATCATATCTCCTCTTCTACTCACAAACACAGATGTTGTTAAGACTAAAACTAATACAGTCTGCACTTTCCACTAAATTTCTCCACTACTTACAATGAACCTATTAGACCATGCATGTATTATTGCTTAATACAACTATAGTAAAAAGGTTAAGGCTTCTTTGTTCATTTATGCATTATGTTCACTGTGTTGTTGTACAGACAGCAAAAAGCTTAATTTTGTTGCCGCAGGCATCATTTACACTGGGGATGCTGGTGACATATCCCCACAAATTTTTGTCCAGGTTGAGTTAACCAATATAATCACTGCCACTCACCTTTTCAACAAATTAAATTGCCACCCCCATCTTCTAGGACAAATACAACTGCTAACCCTACCTTTAATTTAATTCTTTAGCACTTTCCAAACCAAACTAACTCCTGTGACCTTTGTTGTTGGAACAAAACAACTGAAAAGTGAAAGTTAATGTAACAAGATGTTATTTGAAGTAATTTTTGGCCATTTCTATTGCTTCATTTAGACAAAATATAAACAGCAGCTGCTTTTTCAAATGATGTATCAACAAAAATGCAAATACTAGGTTTTGTTCTGTTAGTGATGATATATAGATATACTGTACTCCAGAAGCTTCTATTCAGAGGGTGCTGTTGCAACT
The DNA here is from genome assembly GCA_037974385.1 of Arnoldichthys spilopterus. NCBI lineage: Eukaryota > Metazoa > Chordata > Actinopteri > Characiformes > Lepidarchidae > Arnoldichthys > Arnoldichthys spilopterus. Next base: position 52,917 of record JBBPDA010000011.1, read on the forward strand.
TTAGAGAGAGATGTGCTGTGGGTCCTTTTATGCTTTCCTCATTTGAGAGTTTACCCTTCTCTCTCGCAGTTTTATCCTTCAACAGATGCTTTTCTTACTTTTCTCTCCTCTGTTGACATTTTTTTGTTTGACAAGACTTCGTCCTAGGTTCCGATGTGTGTTTAAATTAGAGTTGAGGTTGTTGGCTTTAAAACTCTGTGTACGTGTGTGTGTGTGTGTGTGTGTGTGTGTGTGTGTTTTTCCTTTCCCAGGCTTTTCCTCAGTCTGCCAGGCTAAGTGTGGCTGACCCCACAACCACATACTTTTTCATTATAAACCCCTCCCTTTGATTCGTGGGCCAGCCTGTAGCTCTTCCAAACTGTTTACGGCCCCCCAAAAATGAGTTTGAATTATATGTTTGTGCAATAGATTCCTCTGGTGGTTTTTAGTCAAATGTTTGTGCAGGGCAATTAGTTATCATTGGTTAAAATTACTGTGACCTAAAAGAATGTGTTTCTAACGTAAGCCCCCCTCCCCCTTTCATAACAAACTTGGCCATAGGACATGATAAACCTCTACAGTAACAAAATCTCTAGAGCAATGTGATGCTTAAAAGAGGTCATAAAGTAGACTTGCAGCATTCATGCACTAGTGAGTACCAATGTACCCTAGCCAAAACACCAGTAAAGAAACAGGACATGTAAACCTTATTGTATATTGTCCCTTTAAGTGACAGTATAAGTCCTTTCAGAGTTCTTATTGTATGTCCTTTAACTCATTCAAGTTCAACAAGAGTGTGTCCATGTCCCTGTGGATCATAGTATAATGAAACTTGTACTACTGTGTTTTCTATTACTATATAAAAGAAGCTGCAGACTTCCTTTATTATTAGTTGTGCTGTGAGTTACAATTAAGTTGGTAAAACTACTGGAAATCTTTTCTTTTGTCAGTAAAATAAAAATTCACAAGAATGAACAGATCACAGATTTTTGTTTTTATTGGAAACTTTGGAAAAAATCTAAATATTTCTGGAAATGGGTTTTGTATATATATTGTTTTTATATCAACCAAAGACTTGATGATATCAATGCCTTGCATGCATCAGTGTGAGAAGAGCTTCTCATGCACATCTTTGGTCTTATCTTGCCACTTTTGTGTGTAATTCAATTATGAATATGGATTTAAAGGTTAAACTGTAAATTGTAGACATTTCCAAGTAACACTAGCTCAAACATACAAGAGTTTCACTCATAAACACATGCGGATGCACTGATATGTTTTCATATCAGCACTACATCTTGCTGAAGTGGCTCATCATGGGAAAATAGTCTTGTTTATTTAAGCCATGAAACATGAGAATATGTTTAATAACATTCAAGTAGGTCAGGAATCAACCACAGAGTGTGCATCTAATCAAACTGAATATTCAATGGAGGAATCTACTCCTCTTCTTCCTCCTCGTCCTCATCTGCTTCTTTCTCTCACTCTCCCTCTCTCTCTCAATCTCTCGGGTTCTGGGGTCAGTATTCAGAATACGATTTAAAACTGAAAATCTTCATCCAGGATCAAGTTCTCTGTCATGTTTGTTTACATGAAGAGCAGAAGTCCATGCAACAGAAATTAACAGAAAACATTAAATTGAATTCCACTTCTGTGAACCTTCAGTATTTACCTCTCAGTATTATATGAATGCATACACATGAGTGTCTCAGCAACCTTGCCATCAGCTTGGAAATTTACAGCTAACATTTTTAAAAAATCATTTATTTATCATATATATCACACCCATAATCTTGTAATGTCTGTAAACATGTCCAACATATAAAACCAGTTTTGTGCAAAGAAAAGCTGTCTTCTAATTTGAAAGAAAACTCCCAACCCCCAGCCCTCTTTCCACTAAAATTCTGTGACCATCACCACTTATCTGTCCCATTTCACCATAGCCAGCCGTGTGTGATGTCCTGTAGGCCTTGCTTTCTTCTTAATCAGAATCACCTGAGCATTGTTGGATGCCCATCAAAAGCTTGAGCTTCCTGTGGAGAAGAGTAGGGCTTTGCTCTATAAATAACACCACACATTCATGGCCTGCAGATGACAGGAAGGCCCAACGAGTGGAATGTCCTATTCTCCAGAAAGGAAATTAATATCTTCTGATTTTCACAAAGTGTTCGCTACTGGTTTGTTTGAAGGCTGATGTGGGTGTCAGAGTGGGGAATGCTTTTGGACTTGAGAGGTGAGGCAAAAGGCTCTGACAAAAGGTAGCCAAGTCTGGAAAGAAAGGCTTTTAACGGAGCCTACTTCCTGCTCTCAGACTTTTTCATTAAGCCATAGGCTGCATTGCGTTTGAAGTGGGTGCTGGATAGCGATGAAGCAATCCCACCACATGGTTTTGAACATTTCTGTGTCAGTGGTGTGACTGGGGTATCATTTTTTCATGGTCACATCTCTGGAGATGATCTTTTCTCTCAGGAATGATGAAGAGTTTTGCATGGATGCCTTCACAGAAAAACTTTGTCACACTTTGTATTAAGTGTATCTAATGACTGTGTATTTACACTTTAATAATCCCTGCATCAACAGTGTAACTACTGGAGATGTAGTCTGGGTTATTCGTTGATTACAGTAGTTAAAGTAATTACACATTTATCAACTTCAGTTTTTTACTCATAAAAGTATAGGACACAATTATGTAATTACATGAGTAAAAACAGAAGCTCATATGTGTGTAATTACACCTTACTACTGCAATGATGACTACATCAGCAGTAATTACATTGTTGTTGCATGTATTGTTCATGTGTAATTAAGCAGTATAAATGCAAAATATAAAGTGGGACTGAGCCTTCAGATTTAGCTGTGAGTATGTAAAACTTTGCAATATACAAGTAAGATTGCTTAGCCCTGCAATCAAAGAGAATATCACTTTCAGTTCATACCTTTTTTCAAGTTCTTTACCATGTTTGAATCAATTTGATCTTCGTATGGATGTGCTACACCTACATGTCATTTGGAATGTCAAAAACTGAATATTGTAGCTCATTTAAGTTCATTGCAATTTTAAATAATTTGGACAGATGATTAATAGCTCAATCACACAAAACAGGACCAACATTAAGAACACTGTGCAGTTAACAACACAACATTTGTCCAACTATCAAGGAATACTGGCAAATGAGTCAACTGTGTAAGCAAAGAAGTTGCCCAATGGGAGTTTCAGGCCAGTGAGTTCATCTTAGCAACTAATTGGCTAATCTGTGTTTCAGTTGTTAAAAGTGGGTTTTTTTAGAGTTAATGTTGCTGTGTATAATGCCACTAACCTGAAATTGCTGAAACATTGGTTCAGCAATCACACGGGCAACAGACACACAGATATTTTTTTTTTTATTTCAGTGTGGACACCTCAGACATGAGCAAAAAAAACCCCAAAAACTTATGTAGCAACCAATATAACTATTTTAAAAACTGGTTAAGAGTTAGGTATTTTTTTCGTTTTCTCTAATAAAAATACATTTTGTAGATACAAAGTTTTGTAAGACAAAGATATAGTAGGATTATGCCTTTTTTACAAACATGAAGATATAAAATATTTGTGTCACAAGTCAATACAAAGAAACTTTGTGGGTTGACTCAGTAGGGAATGAACTGTTCCAAGAAAGCATGCATATTTTCATTCCAAAACTACTCATAAGCAAATGAGAGATTTAGTGAGGGATATTGCAATCAGTAACAATTAAAATTCTTCTGACTGTGACCATTTATTAGGTAAAGAAAAACAAATGTTTAAAAAAAAGCGTTAGAAAAAATGGCTATTTCCATGATAATAAAATGCTGAAGAGAACCATGTGGTCAATGAAAAGATGTCCACTTCTAGCCAGTTTTTTTTTTTTTCTTGGGGGGGGGGGGCTGCTTTGGCTTTAGAAATGCTCTGCTCTTGGCTGTAACACTCCAGTGGCACGTGAACACTATAATAGCTGTAATTTTCGAAACATCTTCAACTTCCGACACACAGAAAGAGATCCAGCTGGGATCCATGTCCAAGTGTAGACCTGACTTTAGCATCCAAAACTGCTAATGATGCAACTCAAAGAGGCTTGAAAGATCCATTTCTGATCTGTCTTTCTCTCTGTCCCTCTTTATGTGCTTATGTTTCTAGGAAGTTTGCTTGATCTCCCTAAAAACAGAAAACAAACGCTTGATTAAAAACAAAAAAAAAATCTAGCCTGTAAACTTTTCTTCATGGTCACAAATGTTTCTCTTAATTTGATATTTGAGATAGCATAAAAAAAATCTATTACATTTCTTTTTTTCTTCTATTTCTCCTATATAAAATGCAGGAGCATGTAGAAGAGTTAATGAATAAAATATATGAGGTACATGAATGAGTAAATTAATGAGTGATGTCCAGTAAATGGGCTGTATGCTCTAAATAATAAACCAAAAGGAGTTCTTAAAGCAGTGGTGACACACAGAAAGCTCCACCCCAGACCCCCCAACAGCCCAGCCCTGTGTCTAACACTGGTGCAAGCCCTAACACTGTTGTGCATCAACACAATGGATAGTTTCATCATATAATTTGTTTTTTAATTGAATTTGTAAAAAGTCTACAGGGGACTGTGGTGTATTATTCAAATAAAAAACATCTCTCTTAAATCATGAAGGTAATTTGAAGGTAATTTGGGGTTCCATCATAAGCAGTGAGTGTGTGAAATGCATGTGGGCACTGGTCACAATGCCTGATAGTCAATGGCAGGATGAGGTAAGGTGGGAGCTAGGAAGAATTGCTGAGGAGAGTGATGGCCTTGGAGATTTTTAGCTCAGTGTTTGGACCTTATTTATACATCCATTCATGTGACTCAACCATAAACTGTTAAAATTTGTATTTCAGGATTTTATTTGATGTAGCACCTTTAGGAAGATCCTAAAAAGGTTCTCTACAATTAGGCATCTCATTACAGAAGTGTTTTTTCTTTTATGAAATCATAAAAGAAAACATTGAGCTAAATTGATTTATTTACTTCTAATATGGATAACACTGTGTGCAATCAGTAGCTGGAAGAGCTGCAAACCTGTTTTAGTGTAGAAGAGTGAGCTTCTCCAGACATTGCCTTCTAAGCCCACTGTTTGACTGCAGTAGCTTAGAAATGAAACAGCACCACTTAAAATCAAATCCATCACAGCACTGTTTAAACCAGCACCCTGTTAACTTACTTCTGTTAAAGAGTCCGGTGAAATATTAATAGCACTTATCTGGAAGCAGCGTTAAGTATTATTAACTTCAGGGAGGTGTTCCTGGGTCTCACTAAAGGGGCGCTAAAATACTGTAATCCCTTATGCTGCCGTGCAACAAAGCGACAGAGATTTGGCATCATTAAACCTGACTTGTCAATGACTGGAACGCAGTGATGTTAACATTTCATGAGCCACACTATACAGTTGAATCTCTCTCTACCTTTGTCTTGTAAGGTTTTGGACTATAATGGTACAACCATAATTGACACCTAGAGATTTTCCCTCTCTTTTTAAATCTTCGCCTCACTGACCTCACCTTGGCTGGCTGGTTTCGGTGAGTGTGTGTATGTGTGTGCATGTTTTTGTACATTTTCAGGACAAAATGTCCTCCCTATGTAAGGAAATAATAATAATTAAAAAAAAGAGCCAGCCTTCTCAACATTTTACAAGAGCTACATTATTGAAACATGTTTTTTTCTCAAGGATTATATATAATCTTAGTTAAAAGATATGCTAAATATTATAAAATTAATAAAACTAAATTAAATTAAAATAATACTAGAACCCCCTTTGGTTCTCTATAGAACCAGTTTATAAAAGGTTCTTTCTTGAACCATATTTAGCTTTTGTAAAAAGCTTTGTTACAAAAGCATGTAAAAGTATTTGACTGTTCATACCCACTGAGCAGAGAAACGTTGAAGCGACGTCTTTTCTAGTTCGTTTCTACACATCCAATTTTGTTCTTCTGAAGGTGCAGACTGTGACGCAAGATGACGTCTTTTTTTTCGAATTCTTCCGAACGTCCATTATTGATGTTCCCAGGACCTCTGGCAATGGGCTAATTCTAGTCCAAATGAGGTCGCTGTGAACGTCTTTTCTACGTAAAATTTAGACTCATTTTAGACATCGTTTTTTACAGTTTTACTGTTCCTAGGCTCTGTGCATAACTGCCATTTCAAAAGGTATACTGTTCCAGTACATATTCCTACAGCTTCCTTTGATTGTCTCAGCAGCAGAAACTGGAGATGCATACAAAGGTGTAAAGCATTTTCAGCTGAAATCTGCTGCTGAGCCAAATGAAGCTACAGGAAAATTAACTGGTACGGTTAACAGGCACTGCACGCTCTGGAACTACAGTTATACACAACATGCTTTACAAATAACACACAAAAAAAATAAATTCAATCAATAAAAAACCCAATAATTTCTTTCCATTTTAATTTTTATCATTTCCATCCACACAAATACGGAATACAAAAACAACAACCAAAAAAACAGTTAAGGTTCAGTCCTGAGAGACACCTGTGTGTCCTCCACATCTTTGGGATAGGGAAAATGGGTTTGACACCTTAAAAAAAAATCAGAATCCTTGCCTAGTTGCCTCGGCCAATCAGAGTGGAAAGTTTACTGGTTGGGTTATGATGACGTGCTGGCTCAGCCAATCAGAGTGTTTAAATACTGCTAGCTTAGCAAATTTAGCCAGAGACAGTTGATGAACTATGTTTCATTTAGCTTAAGTTGATTATCAGCCTAGCCCTAGACTTAACAATGGTTATTTGGCACTATGGTCATTTTCAATAATTCCAATCCCATTTTAACTATTGCCAACCTTTAGCTAACGTTAGCTGATGGGAAGAGAGGCAATGCAAATAGAAGATTCGGATGGTTTAAGACCACAAAGCTAAAACAGCTAACACTTACATAAATAAAGAAACAATTAACTAACGTGGCTGAACATACCTTCCACTTAATGGCAGATGAGTACGCTAAGCACAGCCGAGCGAAAAAGGAAAAGTTCTGATTTGCGCCAAAGGCTTGGCGCGTTGCCTCGAACTAATCAGAGTGGTGTATACTGGTTGGGTTATGATGGCGCGCTGCCTCAGCCAATCAGAGTGGCGTTGACTAGATGAAATCATAAGAAAGCCTACCATATTTTTTTTCACAAATTGCATTTTCAAATAAATAATTAAATGCATAAATAAATATCTAAATTGGTTGATTAATTAAATAACAAAATACTGAACAATGTTGATATTTGTCATAAATTTAGAAATAAATGTATTCATTAATGTCAATTACCTGCACCTGTGTTAGACATCCCCATGATGTTCAAAAGTCAGAGGTTCAAATATTTAACTGCATATTGACGGCCAAGTGGGGTCGTAGTTAGACATCCAAATAGCAGACATAGTTTGCACATCGTGTAAAAGTCAAGAATTGGTTTTGGACAGACGGACGCAATATAGACTTAATCTGCAAGTTCATAAGACATCTAATGTTAAGTGGGAAAACTTGAACTTGAACTAATGAGCTTTTGATTTAAGCAAATCTTGTGCCTAGTATCCAGTACCTGGTACTACTTTACTATTTTGTGTACATACTTTGCAAGGTAGTTTAGTAGGTGCCAAAATGTCATGTAAAAAAATGTGCTGATTACTGACTGGTCAGCAAGAATAATCACACGCAGTATCCTTGGACGTCCTGCACAAACCTGTCGTTTAAAAAAATGACAACATGCTGTAGCAACCATTTTTTTTTACAGACAATAAGAAAACTAACAATGTACCAGGTAGCATAAGTTCAAATTCAAGTTTTATTGTCATATACAGGTAATTACCAGCAATGAAATTCTTGGACTCAGAGCCTCCTCAGAGATTGCACACATAAATATTAATAAAATAAATCAAACTAGAATTAAATAGTAAGAAAAGTTTAATAATACAAGGAAAATTAAAAACTGTAATGTTTAAAGTGGCCAGTGAATTTTTGTGTTAAAGTGTTCAGTTCTCTTATTAAAGTGTTTAGTGTTCAGCAATTCAGGAGCCTCATGGCATGTGGATAGAAACTGTCCCTGACGGCAGGAGGGTGAAGAGGCTGTGGCTGGGATGACTGGGATCAGAGAGGATCCTCTGGCTCTAATGCAGGTAGAGTTGAGTTGAGTCAGTACTGTTCTTTGGAAAAGTAACTACAGAAAGCTTTTTGAGAGTTTTTTTGTTGTTTATTTTAAAGGACATAAACAGGTTAGAGTTAGATTTAGGCTTAAAGAGGTCTTATTACATAATACCTAGATTGTTACACATAGATCTATATAAAACTCATGGACCACATACATGACCCCTATGCCCAGACAAGGTATAAAAATGGAAATGTGCTTGTGTGACGCCATCTGAGAGTTCTTCTGACACATCTCCTACTCCATGCAGTTAATTCCTCCCCCGGGCTCCTGTCGTGCCTTTGACTGACACCCAGGCCCGGCAACGTGACTCCTCGTCTCCGCAGGCAACGGCAAGGCTAGCCGTCTGTGTCTCCAGTTCTCCTGCTCTTGGGCCCCTGTCATTGCTGCGGCAACTCTAGCTCTCGCTCTCAGGAGCTGCCAATGACAGACTGATGACTGGCGCTCACCAGGTGTTCCCTAGGTTTCCGAGGTGCGCCTCACACCTACCTGTTTTTTCTCTCTCTCGCCCCCGCCAGCTTGTCACGAGAGACAGATTTAATTAACGTAATGATCAAAGCAGGGAAGAGCGAGTGTGGCCCCGAGGTACGAACCCCAGTGAGCCGCCGTGCGCGCCGCTAATTATTTAGTATTAAGGTAGACAGACTCGCGCGTAGATGACTACTTCAAAAAGATTTGATTGGGTTTACTTACAACAGCTTTAGTGCCTGGAGAGGAACGTTGGGTGACATCAAAACATCAGAGCAGATAAGGAAGTGTGTGTGTTGAGTGGTGCCACAGGTAACTCGGCATGCTTGCTGACAGGGGCTTACAACAGCACACACACATACACAGATCTGACTGATGGCATTTGTGCGTAATTTGTGGCAACTTTTACCTCAGCATGAGTAAAAGATGTGGGGCAGTGAAACACAGTGATGCATGCTTTTAAATAAACACCTCTACCTCTCAAGGCAGCTGCCTGTGCTCCATAATGACAAAAATATTTTTGTTTTTCCAGCAATAAAATGGGTCCCTTCTCAAGATGATGCAATTTCACTAAGATGTTTGATATAGTCATAATTGGGTGGTTAACACTGTGGGTCACATATGTGTGTGTTCCACTTGTTCTAGTGAAAGGTTCATTAATTAATCTGCTTACAATCACATAAGTTAAAAGAAAAAGATGTAAAGAATCACATTTACAATTTTTCCCATATCCCTGTTCAATCATATATTGCATCCAGAATGGGCTTTAGTTTTTACAAATGGGTATTTATTCCATGTTAGATGATTAATCATCACTTATCGTTGACTTTCAAATCATATGCTGTATTCCATTTACATCAGAAGTTGAAGGACAGAAATCAGAGCTGAGAAATCACTCCAGAGTTGACAGCATTCCAGTTAGAAAGCCAGGTTCTAGCCAGGTTAGCCACTTTTTAGCACACATAAAGTGGTAATTTGTGTACACAAACACTGTACCAACATGTCCACTTCAGTGTGTGTTCCAGATTAAACGTCATACTGGGAATTCAGAATTTCGAACTGTAATGCGGCAATATATCAAAACATAGATAACTGTTAAAATCTCCAAAAATTCTCTTCAAACTTTCAATAATGTTGTCAAATTCAATTTTATTTTGTTTCAGCAAAACAAAAGCACTGAACTACATCAAGTCTGTACATTACAACATTACAAGACTGTAAGGTTCCGAGCTCTTGACAAAATGGATGAATGTTGGTGGAGAAGGACATTTTTATGTTACATTTTTCTGACTGCTCCCTCTACTGATGCAGAAGATCACAGCCAAACCCGGTGTTTCTGTGATGGACATTAGAAGTGGAAAGTAAGGAAATTACATAATTTACGATGTATGTGCGTTTGATGTACAAAGTAGGAGGGAAAGCATAAAAATGTAATAAAAAATTTTAAATAAAAAAGTTCTAAAAAAGTGTCACAACAACAAGAATGCAAATTTAATAATGTTCTTTAAACATTATACTGGGTTAATTTCTTACACAATCATACAAGTGGACAAAGTAACTTTGATGTGGAGTCATACAGCCTCTGATATAAAGGAGCAGGTAAAGGTTTGTGAGTTTATATTAAGAAATGGCAAAATTTTGAGTAAATGTAACTTTAAATTTTAAATATAACAACACTGACTGAGGAACACAGAGCATCTTTAGTGAGAAACACATTGATACATTTTTCTAGCACAGCTATTGAACACACAGCTACACTTATTGAAAGGATAAGTAGTATTTTACATCCCATTTACCATGTATGCAGCCATGTTGGAAATGATGTAAAAGTTGGAAGTCAGAGGAACTCAGGTTTGAGAAACCATATCTGATTTACCGAGTTGGAAATAATCGGAGTGGAATTTTTTGGTTTTTCCTTGCCAGAGATTGAAAATTCCAAGTTCCCAGTTGCCATCTCACATAGCATTCAACAGCCCTGTTTTCCCTTACCTTGAATAGCAACAAGCGTGAATCCTAAATTTTGTTGTAAAAGAGTGTAAATTGTTTTTTTTACACAGCTATTGCTTTAAGTCAAAGTCTTCCTTTTTATACACAAACTTTTCTAACTCTAAAGTCTGCCATTTGTTGGCAGATCAGGTGCAAAGGGGATGTTGGTAGAGCATTAGTATGTATGGAAGGCCTCCTGAAACTGAGCGTGGAGTCACGAAATGTTTCCATTCTCTGCACGGTCTGCCAAAAGCCAATTCCGGCGAGTTCGCTCTGTTGTACGATAGCGCTTTCTGCAACGATAGCCTAGGGGGGGCTTGTGCCACCAGGGTCACCGAGGCATGAGTTTGTCCAAACTCAACTGGCAACCGGCACACTCTTCTGGGGGGTTGAAAAAGCAAATCAAAGTTTCATCCAACTGTTTCGGGGTAAAATCGCTGTGGCACAGAGTTCCCGCTCGCTGCTGTTGTTTGCCGTCGCCATTGTTTGCGGTGGTTTCGGTTGAGCAAAGACAGTGGCTATGTGAAATAAATAAATAAATAAATAAATAAAAACCGGGAAGCATATTAGCAGGTGACAGTGAATAATCTGTAGGCCTCATGCCTTTGTCAAACAGATATAAGCAAACACTTTGTGGACAAACAGTCAGTTGCAATTTCATACAGAAGCACGGAAGCAGCTTGAAATGTGTATGAGTGGCAAACAAGGGCATTCAAAAAGCAACAAACACAAGCCCATTACGCACACCCCACCCTTTGCCTTTCCTAACTTTTTGGTGACCTTGTTTGTGGCTTTCACCGGAATCACCAACTACAATGCCCACGTATTCATATTCCACCCTGCCATCAACTGTTTAGATGCACTTTTTTACAAAACATATTTATGCACCACTCATCATGGCTAATCAGCGGCAGTTAATATAAACAACAATGGCTGAAATTAAATCGCCCACAGCCTCTCACTCTCTGTCATAGTTATGCATGTCAACATTCCTCTATGCCGCAATCAAGAACTGTTAGAATGGCACATTAAGGGAGATTAAATGAGATTGGGATGCCAAAACCATCAGACAGGCCGAGCTTGATTTTGTGTTAAATAATTACCAATGCTTCTCCAAAGGGAGCGGCCTAGCAGAGCGCCGGGATGCCTGTCCCTGAGGAGACAGGTCAAAGGTCAGCATGGCCATGAAGAAAGTGTAAGCTTGCAGGCTATCTCTCAGAGATACTCTCGCTGTCCTTTTCTCCTCACCTGTGTCATTCTTTTTAGTCTTGTTGGTCAGAGTGTCAAAAAAGTCTCAAAATATACCTTAGATACAGAGTGGAGACTTTTGGATCCATGTTATTTCTACCTGTCAACCAAAAAAGATTGACAAATTATAATTTCAATCACTCATAATTCTATGTATATTTATTAGTATGTATTAGTCAGCATGCCCCAAATCAAGTTGGCATAAGAATACAAGATTAATTGAATCTCTGCTTATGTTTAAACAGTTTTTCATTACATTTTTCATGTTTGGATTGTTTTTTTAAACGTCTTGACAACTGAATATGGATATTGTGTTCCCATTTTGAGTCTCAGCCAGTTTTTTTAAAAACAAAGCAGCTTGATGAAGGAGTTTATTATGGTATTATTTCTGCACTCAGACCCCAAAGCGGCTCCAAGACCCAGGCTTTCTAATGTATAAATATAACCAACCAGAAGCTGCGTAACAATATGGCTTTATGAATGAGTTATTTACTACTTGTGACTGTGGAAAAAGAGGCATGTCGGCCTGTTCCAAGCCCCCAGCTCGGCCAGTGTCACTGTGAACGAGGCAGAAAGGAACTGGCCACAATAAACACCAGTGACACACACAAGGCTTTCTTTGAATCATGTGAGGGGTGAGGGGGGGGGGTTTGATAGGCCCCATCTCAAAGGCATAGACAAGCAGACAAAAGGAGCAGTGTCTGCTGCCCTGCTACCTCCAGGCCCTGGCAGAAAGGCTCAGTGCTGCACTCCTGAGACCTGGACGTCCCAAGCTATTGTCCCTTCTGGAGCTCCCGCAGGGCGATGGAATGCTCTGAGCCTGAGGAGACCTGCCTGCCTGCAGCTGCTGCCCACCTGTGGAGCAAGTCAAATTAGGGAAGAAGCCCTGCTGATGGAGACTTTACTGTGTGGGTGTGTGTGTGTGTGTGTGTGTGTGTGTGTATGTGTAAGTATGATGGTATACAGTATATGTTAAATAAGGACAACATACCTGAAAATACACCACCTTATGAGGACTTTCACTTTACCAGTATCCTCATGATCTCGAGTATCAACCTTAATAAATGTAAATATAAATCTTTCAAAGACAGGCTGTATGTTTAGCTCTGGATGGCAAACAAAGTTTATAGATCCTGAGGACAAGACTGTAAGAAAACAGGAGTCGCCTAAAATATCAAAACCAATCTGCTGGTTTGGACATTTAACAAAGACAAATGTCATTGATTAAATATGAAAGGTTAATGTTAAGAGATTTGTCCATTTTTGTAATGTTGTAAAACTTATATGTAATTAAAAATACCACCTACTTAATATATATATATATA
>JBBPDA010000013.1:0-45775 GCA_037974385.1 Arnoldichthys spilopterus
GGTTTCTGTAAAGCTGCTTTGTGACAACGTCAGTTGTAAAAAGCGCTATACAAATAAACTTGACTTGACTTGACTGACCTCCAATTCATGATCTGATATAGGTTTATCACTGAGTTGAAATTGCAAAAAACCTGTGTGTAGAAGAGTTAGAGGCTCTTCTTTTCAAGCATCAAAAGAAATTAATAAACCCCTTTAATGATGATGTGAAGCTCTGATGTGAAAGAAGGTTAGTGTTATGATCATTAAAGCTACATAAAAGCCTCTTGTTTTGACATGTTATCATATTGTTTTCTTTACTTAAACTGTGAAAAGATCTTGGGATTTATAGCCCCTTCTTGTGCAGATGAAAAGTAACATAGGTTTTACTAAATGTTACTGTAAAATATGTGTGGTTTTAAATAATAAAACTTCTCAAAATTGCTTAAGGTCCCGGTGGTTTGTAAAAATGTTTCTTCATCATTTCAAAAACTGTGCCTAAAGATGTCACCACTGTGCTAGTAGAAACTTTTCTTTCTGTTCTCTTCTTTCCAGCAATGGGGAAGGATTCTGCTGGGCATTGTACACTCTCTTGATACTAAGCATTAATAGTGATTACAAATCACTCATTGTCCCTTGTTGAAACTGTGAAATAGCTCCATGGTTGATATTTTCAGAATTTATCTATTGTTGAACTAAAGCCTTGTTACATTTTCATTACCACAAAATTTCATTATTATTTGAAATTTTTATTATGTGAAATTATTATTTCACACTTTATTTGTAAGGTATTATCCCTGTTCTTTTGTCCATTTTTAACAGTATGGCATACACACCAGTAACCACATAGGCAAGACTATTTTAGATTTCTTTACGCAAAGTAATTTGGAAGTGGTTTAGGGGAAATATGTGGTGATTCAGGCATGAACTTCGCACGATGCTAAACCGTTGGCTTCTATTGTTTATTTCTTAGTTACATTAGCTTTTTTAGTTTCATTGAAAAAAAGCTAATTTCAGACAGCAAAACATGTATTAGTTGACTATTGGGGAATGTAGAAAACTGTACTGTGCTGAACCATCATTTCATATGTACTTCTTTATCCTCAAAATTCTCTTTACACACTCATCATAAGCTAAGATAGATCATGAGGTGTCCTTCTCATGCTCACCATTGTCTCCTCTGATCCCCTTCGGTCCAGGAAATCCTGGTGCCCCTGGCCGTGATGAGCCTCTTTCCCCTTTCAGACCATCCATTCCAGGGACTCCCTGTTGTCCGCGCTCTGTCACTCCTGCAGACACATTAAACATGCTAATTTGAATGCCAGTACAATTCATTACTGTTTAAATATGGAGTCTGTCTTGGTTCATTTGAAATGTAGCTGTGCTACCTATGGGGATACTTACCAGGTACTCCTAGTTGACCTTTTGGTCCTTGAAGTCCATTAAGACCATTTAAACCAGGTGCACCAGGCAAACCTAAAGAGAGTTCAAGAAAAGGTGTGTTTTTAAAAGTGCTTCTAGTGAACTAGCATTAATTTAGTCATCTCAAAAAATCAGAAGCAGTCAACATGCATCAGGGATAATATGATGACATGATGTATACATATTACAACAGACTACAAACAGGAGCTCTTTAAAGTCAATTTGAAATCTGAACTGATATTTTTACCTTGTTAGTTTATGCCCCTGGCGATGTTTAGTATAATTCATGGTAGCATTTAAAAGACAATGACATTTTTTGGCAAATGCAATATGTATCACAATATTTTATTTCTCTGAGGTTTGATAACATCACAACAAGAAGAACCATGCTCTAACAAGACTGACCTTTCTCTCCTGTCCGGCCTTGAACTCCAGGGCGCCCTTGCTCACCATTACGCCCCTTCTCTCCAGAGTACCCAGGGAGACCCATGCTGCCAGGCAGCCCAGGTAAACCTAACAAAAAGCACACAGGCAAATACATGATGTGTAGCACAAGGTAAAAGATTCCACAGGTGTATAATTTATTTAAAAAAGATGTTTGTCAAAGATGCAGTTCATGAGTTACCACTTGATCCTGGCCTTCCAACCTCTCCTCGTAGACCTTTCTGCCCAGGTAACCCAGAACCTCCAGGGAAACCAGGAGAACCCTTTTCACCAGCACCACCTTGGCTTCCTATTTATAAAGATTAATGTATAGAGATAAATAGAAAGAAGTGTAGAAAAGAGAAATTATTTATTGTTTAACACTCAAACATCATAATCCAAGATAGCTAAGAAAAGTAACAAAGAAAGAAAACCTAAGTAAAGAACTCACCAGGGAATCCAGGATTTCCACCCAATCCCCTTGCTCCAGGAGCCCCAGTGACTCCAGTACTATCACCTTTCTCACCTTTACAATAATATGCCAGAGATGATCATTATTTCAAACACTGATCTACTACCCAAGATCATAAAAGTTTGTATGTAAAATTAAAATTACAGCTGAATATAATGATTTGTATCTTGTATTTTGTACATCTGTGATCTATGAAGTTGGGACAGTAATGTGTTTACCTTGTCTCTATGCACTTTTCAGAATTAATCGCAGAAGTATAAGTTACTACACTGAAATGGCCCCATATCAGGACAGATATCAGGACAGACCCTGGATGAGGGATCAGAGAGCACTTAGGCTTATGTTTTAAGCTCAGGCTTGGGCCAACTTTGCTGCTAAAGAATGAGGCCAAATCATGATTACAATTACAGGTTGACATTTCCTGTTTCTAATCACATAATTTTATTATTTGACTTTACTACTAGCCTTAATGGCCCTCGTCCAACCTTCTTTTGGAATGTGTCACAGGTCTGAAATTAAGTTTACCCAACAAAACATAAAATATCTTGTGTTCATATTGGGTTGGGGTTGGGTTGTGCACTATAAGTTAAATGTTCATACATTACAAACTTAAGAGAACAACTTGATCCAACCTACATATTTATTCACTGATATAAACTAATACATTTTACCAAAATATTAATCAGTAAGATCTCACCTTTGACACCAAGCACTCCTGGACCACCAGAAAAACCAGGCAAACCAGAAAGTCCATTGTCACCCTGCACAGGAGAACAAAATGCACAGTGTAAAATGGATTCATGCAACATTAGAACATCAACTGTGGTGTTTTTAGCATACTTCACGAACATGAACTGAAAATATTATATATTATATACGGTGTACTGACCCTTGTGTCTACTGCTTTTTAGGAAGACATTTAACAGTGACTGCAGTTGTTGGACTTTACATTATTGAGTGCTTACTTCATACATTCCTTTAAATGCATTTATTGCACATAAAAATAGACTTACCCTGGGCCCAGGCATGCCAGGGAAGCCCAGAACACCAGCTGCACCTTTAGGTCCTGGAAACCCAGGAGACCCGGGACCTCCTGGGAATCCTGAATCACCAGGGAGACCCTTGGCTTGAACAAGGTCTCCATCCTGACCTGGAAAGCCCTGACGACCAGTCAACCCTGGGATCCCCTTATCACCTGTTTGCAGAAGATGTCTTTAATATTTAAACTGAGAAATATTAAAAAAAAGATTTTATAGGTACAGTTCCATTTCCTTTTTTCCTTCCTTTCACATTTTGGAAATGCATTAAAAACAATGTGAGATTGTTCAAAACAAGCTCATTCACATTTCAACAATTTGCTTTCTATGATCAAAATCGTTGCACTGTGTGATACACTATGACCTGTATATTTCATACTAAACCTCTGTCTTCTGTTCAGGTATAGAGTGAGAGTCGTTGGAGTTTTTGTATACCTCTTGGTCCTGGGAATCCTGGAAAGCCACTAGCTCCAGGTGCACCTCGATCACCTTTCTTCAGAAGTCCTGTTGGAATGGGTGGAGGAAGCGGGCCTTGTGGGCCTGGCTCCCCTTGGTCCCCTAAAACACACAGGTACAAACGAACACAAGCACTTTTCTGGATTGCATTTAGAGCAAAACTTTCTGTTGCAATATGTTGCTATCACGAAAGAGCAAGCTTCATGTTACGGATATGTTTTGAGGCTCGTTTTTACCTTTGACTCCCTTCATTCCGTATTCTCCATCTAAGCCAACCTGTCCAGGAATTCCAGGCCAACCTTTCTGTCCTGGCAGTCCAGCACCTCCTGCACGTCCAGGTGTTCCAGGGAAGCCCACCAGCCCAGGAAAACCCCTCTCCCCTGAATAAGTTGAAGCATGCATATGACAGAAGAAATCATAATGAAAAGGTACTTATTTAACAGTTATTAACAAATAGCGTGGATATTAGATGCACACCATGTATTAACAGAAGTGAAGAATAAAACTATGCCATATTAACTTCATACCTTTTATTCCTGGTCTGCCTGGTATTCCATCACGCAATGGACCAGGTGCCCCAGGCCGTCCCCTCTCTCCTTGAGGTCCAGGAAATCCAGTTGGTCCAGAAGCACCTTTCTTTCCAGGAAAGTCTGAGCGTCCTGGGTCTCCTCTTTCACCCTTCAACCCTGGGAAACCTTGGAGATCAAAAACGAGGGGTCAAACAGCATGTATAAAATAAAATAATCTCAAATGAGCAGGTCCTTGTACTGCTGATATTTATTTGCTTACCCAGATCTACACAATGTACAAGATTTACAACATGCTTAATATTGAAATAGAGGTGTAATTATTAATGTAAGTGAGGCAAGTCATCTAGTCACAATATCACACCAAACTTCACTGTCCAATAACTTATTTTAAATGGTTTGACTGAAATGAGACAAGCTACTTATAAAAAAAAACAAGAGTCCACTTTCCCCAAACCTTCAGAAAACAATGATCATTCACATACAAAGAATTTATAATATTTGTCATACTAAACATGAAGAAGTGGATATAGGGGTGGTGAGTGGCTAACAAAGTCACAATGACACACACTGACACACTCATACACACTCACAGCAACAAGCAAGTAAACAATGTCATAGTATTTCAGTTAACTACACCATGCCATGTCTACATATGATGTTTGATTAAGTTTTTGTTTCAAAAGTCCTGATTTTAATTTTTCCACAACAAACAAAACAAAAACAACTCTGGAATCAAATCAGCAAACACTGATTCACAATTTGGGATCAAACAGGTTTAAGCTAGTAATTAATGGTAATACCAGCTTCTGTATCACCTCAGATGCTAGCATTCTTGTTACATGCTGAAATATGTTGTGTGTATCAATATTCTACTCAAGTTACTGAACATGCCCAAGCAACTGTGATCTGAAATATTATACTCTAGAATGCCTGCAGATGTTGGATACTAGGAGCATGTTCAGAGGTTCTTTTGCAGACAGATGAGTCTGTTAATGTCACACAAGCAGATTAGGTTTACAACAGTCTAACATACAGTTTCTGTCTAAATTAGTACTGCGTAACTACATTAGTATACATTTTAATGCTGATTTAATTGTGTTAAACAAGGCCATACACACCAATGTTTGTACATGCACATATAAACACTAATTTTAACACACAATAGATCAGTACATACACTGTAGATGAGTTAAACCACTCAACGGATGAGAGATCATGCTTAAACTTTTGACAACAAGTGATTAATACAAACACATAATTTTGTACTGTTTTTAGATCATTATTATTACAACAGCCAAATCTGATCTCCTGGATCTGCTGGGATGGTTAGAAGAGAAATTTGATCTTCTGTAATGAATAAGAAGAGAGAATCTCTCTCCACTGCATATTAAAGCATGTTCCCGTTTACTCAGTGCTTTAGTTAGGAGGTTCAGCTGCTCTACGTTCAGGAGAACACTGAGGAATGTTGAGAGTTGGTTATTAGACAAAGACTATAGGCAACAATATTTCTCACCTTGGCAGCCTAGAGAGGTGACCCAGCACCAAGAACAGAGGAGGGAGACACCACAAATGGAAGGGATGGGAAGATGAAGGTGATGGAGGTGAAAGGGAATGGGAGGAGGTTGAGAGAAAAGAGGAGAGGAATGAAATGAGATGTGTCTGGGAGAAAGTGAACAGAACCCAGTGGAGACTCAGGTAGAACTTTCTGACAAAGAAAAGAGCATTTTTTTCTATTCAAGCTTTCATTAAACAATTAATTAAATAATCAGTTCCTCTGTCTGTCTTCCTTGGCTATAAAATGTTGTTGCTGTTTATTACCTTGCTTTAACACTTAATATAAAATAAGATAAACTTACATTATATTTATGAGGAAAAGGATATCATCTTTTTAAAAAACGTTTAAGTGTTCATATGCAAATTTCTTTTACAAGGTGACTTACAGTCCTTATAATGTGATAATGTGTATCCTCCCAACCATGGAACCATCACATATTTGTCTGAGCATTTTTGCCAGCCATTCACCACAAAGTATGGAATGGAATGAACTATAAGGTTAAATTAAACAACATTTTAAAATTAATAAATTAAAAGTAAAATCATTACATGACATCCTTGACATTAATACAGAGGACTTTTGGGTCTAAAACAGAAATTAGTTGTCACCTCTATACCTACAAATGATCTGGAGGACTTGCTAGAACTAAAGCTCTGACGTTTTCCATGCTTTTCTGGTTTGGTTCTAGGTTTGATGGTCAGATGAGAGAAATATAGAGCTTTCTGGACACAAACTCCAAAGATGGGTAGGGTATAAAAAGAAGAGAAAAGAATCTAATACACTACGTGATGGTGGTGGAAATTAAGCTTTTGCATTGTCCATTCCAGTTCCCTGACATAGTTCCAAGTGAAAACCTGAAAAGTAAAATCTAAGCAATCTGGAGATTTTTATGAAGAAATGGACACAGATCCTATGTATTTACCAATCTCATCTATCAGCAAGTGTTGGTGTACAAAGTACCACATGCAAAAGTAACTAAAATTATAACCTGAATATAATAAATATGTTAAATATTTTGCTTTTCTCACTGCAATGTCAGATTTATCTCATTTTTTCATTGTTTCACACAGTCCCTGCTCTGGCAACTTCTGCCTCCCCATGTTTGTAGCATTTCTTACACAGACTTCTTCTCCTGTGTTTCTTGTTTTTAATACTGCTTGTTCTTGTGTATACTCTGTTAATCCTCACCTGTTACTTTGTGGCATTTGGAATTTCCTATGATTCCCTTCTTTGACTGTGTGTTGACACCCCCCTCCCCTCCAGCACCGAAAACTCCATGAAAAAGCCCCAATAGCAAACTTGTGACAATTGTTCACGGTGACCTCATGGCTCCATGTTTTACAGAGTGTATGATCACGCTGATAAACAGCAAAGCCATTTTCATAGTCTTTTGCTTGTCTTTACAAAAGGTACCAATAATTCTGGAAGACACTGTTTTAGCCTTCTGGCTTTTAAGAAATGACCACAGTACAACGTTCCACTGTGTGATGGTCTCTCAGAGATGCTCCCAGAGAAGTTGATAGCACTTCTGGACACAGTTAACAACAGGCTTTTGTTTTGGCACAATAAAATTTTAACTGGAATCTGGATGTAGTGCTTGACAGAGGTTTTCCAAAGTAACCAAGAGTTCATGTAGCTCTATCGCTTATAAATAAACAACAATTAATGCAGTGTCACCTGAAGGATTGGAGAGCATGCTTTATCAGTCTGGGCTTGTGACCTTGCCCCTTTAGCACTGAAATTTCTCTAGAGTTAAATCTTTTAAATATGTAACAAATAATGACTATAGTCATCTGTTGGAATCACTTGTTTCAAATAATATTCGTTATTTAATTACATTACCTCATTACTTGTGTTGCAGACCTCTAAGCTAGGAATGGATATATATATTAACAAATAAAAAGAAACTGACCAGACAAAAAAATTTATATCTTTATAAATAAATGAGTAAATTTTGAAATCACTGCTTCCTTTTTATTATTTGCATTTTCCATACCGTTAATACTTTTTCTGAATTGGGTTTGTAGAAAAAGTCTTACATTAACTGTGCTAGTAAAGTAAACCCAAAATGACTAGTATCTACCAAAGTGAGCCAATGACATGTGTAAGAAATACAAGGAGTGGTGCATTAGATAAAATGACTTAATGGAATAGATTAGGTTGGTAAAATGATTTAAGCCACATGATCTGATGCACTTAATTGTTCTAAAGGATGGACGATACAACAAACAAGTGGTAACAAAAACATATGGATAACAGAGGGGAAAATGTAACATACCAATAATGAAAATTCATGATACATTCATTTGTCTTCTCACCTGTAGCACCGGGGAATCCAGGGCTGCCAGGTGATCCTGGAACTGGATCACTTGGAAAGACAAAACCTGGTGGACCTGGTACTCCTGGTATGCCTGGCAATCCCCTTATACCCTGCTCACCCTTTGCACCAGGGGAGCCAATGCGTCCATCAAAACCTACACAGAACATTTTTTCACACTAATTTACTGCAGAGTAACCTTAGTGCTAACATGAGGAGATCATTCATATTAGTTCCTCATTTTTTTAACCTTATGAGCTATAGCTTGATCTTCCTGATTCTCTGGTTGGGGTTGTTTTAAATTTAACCATTGAACATTTAGAATTATTAATACTTTTTTGTTGTATAGCTAATTTACATCAGTTATATGCAATTACATGATTAAATACATTTTTTTATGCTTTCCTTTCTACCAAACACAGTGTTTGGAGTTTTAGATCTATGCTCTTACACTGATTTTTATTAATACTGTCATTAATTATGGACAAAAATATAAACAATACTGAAGTAACTGGAAATCAGAACTGGTAGTTGGGGATGTAGCACTGATTGAGCTCTGGTAATTAGGTATGCAAATGACACTGTGAGCAACAGTAATTCTGAAGTTATGTATTTAAACTTACCAGGAATGCCAGGTCCTCCGGGACTGCCTGTTTGACCTCTGTCTCCTGGCTCTCCAGGTAGCCCAGGAAATCCTTGAATTCCTGGAGAGACACCTAAAACCTCACCAGGTTCTCCTTTTGCTCCTGGTAACCCAGGACGACCAGGCTTTCCTAGAATACCTGGTGATCCAGTGCCAGTGAGGCCTGGTAAACCTGGATCTCCTCTTGGTCCAGGGAAACCTGTGAAATCGATTAAATGTAGCTAAATAAATAAAATAAAATCTAAAAACAAAGACATATTTCCAAAAGTTGGGAAGTTCTGTAAAATCTAAAAGAAAAAACAATGAAATGTTGAAACTGAGAAACTGTATTGTTTTGAAAAATATGCCCTTATTTAGAATGCCAGCAACTTGT
Organism: Arnoldichthys spilopterus; assembly: GCA_037974385.1. Classification (NCBI taxonomy): domain Eukaryota; kingdom Metazoa; phylum Chordata; class Actinopteri; order Characiformes; family Lepidarchidae; genus Arnoldichthys; species Arnoldichthys spilopterus. The sequence continues at coordinate 9,205 of JBBPDA010000013.1, forward strand.
TTCAAAAAGTTTAGTGGGGCAACAAAAAACTGCAAAAGTTGTGTAATGCAAAAAACACCTGGTGAAACAACTGGCAACTAATAAGGTAATTAGCAACAGGTCAGTAACGTAACAGACAACATAGAAACATGGTCCAGAAATGAATTTTTGGACAAAGACCTTCTGGGTCAATTAAAAAAAAAATATAATAGGGCTATAGAAGAAAGGGCCATCTGACTTGTTATCACCACACAGGTCAAAAGCCAAGGTTTGTGATAGTATGAGGGGGTGTGTTAGTGCATACGATATGGGTAGCCTGCACATCTGTGAAAGCACCATTAATGCTGAATGATATATACAGGTCTTGGAGCAACAAATGCTGCCATCCAGACATATTTTTCAGTGAAGACCTTAGGAATAGGAACTGATAAGAATACCAATTGGTTTTCTCAGTTCCCAGTCATTTACAGAGTGCTGTTATGAGAAGAGATGATACAACACCAGAGTAAACATGCCCATGTCCCAACAACAAGTGTTGTTGGCATCAAATTCTAAATGAGCATATATTTTTCACATTCTGTTGTTATTTACATTTTACATAGCATCCTGACTCTGTGTAAAACACTAAAACACATTTGACCTGGAGTGACTTTGACAGGCAGATCCTTCAAATATCAAAAAATGGTGAGTGTACCTTGTGGTCCTGGTTGACCCCTAAAGCCTGGGGTTCCTCTTTCCCCCTTTGCACCATCGAAACCTGGTCGTCCATTTGGTCCTGGTGGACCAAATTGACCCTTTGGGCCTAACACATACAGAAACATTTACTGAAATTGGTCAGAAGGACACTTGTCCTTCATCTTCATTTTCTGCAAAAGCAAATCTGGCTGCAAAACATTACCTTGCACTCCTGGTAGCCCAGGATCTCCTGGACTTCCAGTTTCTCCTTGAATAATGCAGGGCAGTGTGTTTCCTGTGGAGACCCATATCATCATTAGCTTCAGTCAAACATATTGAAACCAGCGATACCAGGTACCAACTGCATCCAAACGGACTGTTCTATCAGACTGCATGAACGTGACCTTTATAACAGACTATACTAGCAGGTAAACTAAGAGCATGACATGCAGAACAAAGAATTATTGCAAACAATAAATGGACATGTAATGGCATTTTTTCTCATTTGTGCATTTAGACCAGGAAAGAGGTTAAGTCATGCTAATGTTAAAGTAATTATAGATAAAAGGTAATGTTAATAAAAATTGTTATGTTTTAATGCTATTAAGTTTTATCAGAGCTGTCAGGTAATCAATAGAGAAAAATATAAACAACAAACTCCATTTTAGCTTTATACTTCTGTTAAATTATTTCACTAAACTCCTAAACAGAATCCTAAACCAATGAAGTAGTTAAAGGGAAATTAACAATCACACTATCTATTAAAGGGGCCAATTTTATTATGTAAACATACTGTTCATCATCCTTTCCATACAGACCATATATGTAACCCAAACTGCAAAAACAACTTGTTTTAAATAAATTGATGTTGTGATGTAATTAAATCCAACATATGTACATATATTTATCTAGCCTACAGCAGTATAAGGAGAAGACATACAAGGTAACAAATAAACAGAGGGTTTTTATATGTGTCAGAACAGCTGATTAGGTATACATATAGGTTGGGTTAAAATGAATAATGGCTACTTTTAGGACATAAAATCATAAAAAAAATTCTAAGATATATGGGACGTTACACTTGCACTGTTGTTTGAATACCTGTAACTCACCTAATACTCACCTGGAGAAAATTCCATAGTTTATATTAATTATTCACACACAGCAATTTCTTTTTAACTAAGAGAAAGTAGTGGAATATTCATGCGTCTGTTGTCAGGGTGTATTACCCCCCGCCTCCTTTTCCAAAAGCATAGCAGGGCTGAACACATGCGCCAGGCTCAGTTAGCTGATTGGCTAAAGTGAGCTGAAGCGCTATAAGTGGGTGTGGGTGTTGTATGCACTGGTATAAGCTGAAGACACATAAACAGCGAGGGCAAAGCGAGTGCACTGAGTTAGCTGGCAAGAACTTGATTTGACAGATTTGCGGGGCAGATCACTCATGCTGCAACATTCTCAATTTTGTCATAGTTGTTTTTTCCCCCTAACAACAGCATTTCTTGCCAATTAGCTGTGACTCCAGCTTATTCCAGAGTAATCAACAAGCACACTTTCCAGTGGGGCCCCAATAATGGGCAAGGTCTGATTGGAACAGACACCATTAAGTTGATGTGATCAAAAATCAATTTAACACAGTTTTACCTTCATACCAAGTGTAGCTGATCGGCCAAGACAAGTTTGCTGCTTTAATTTTGCTTATTAAGTTTTGCACCGAAGCTATGGGGCTAAGAGTGTGAGGAAATAAAGCTTTAATTATATTGTTTACTGATAAACGTGTGAAATTTCAGGTTTAAGTTAGACACAAAAAGGCACATAACCTGGTGGCTACAGGTGTCCATTATTTGTCAGCTACATTAGTCTCGTAGCTCCAGTGAAAACTAAAGAAGCACACTTCAAGCAGCAAATTCTCCTTGGCTGATCAGCTACACTTGGCGTAAAGAGAAAGCTATGTGATTTGATTATTTGCTTTACAATCGCTTTAAAGTAGCTGTGACCAAGTGATGTCATTCTTAAGGTGCCTGATCCAATCACCACTCTGAAAGCTTTCTATTGGCTACAGCTCTGGGCTTCTCACCTCCCTCTCCGAAAGAGGCTTCATTAAGCCCCGCCTGCCCACAGCTGTCACCTAGTCAGACAACATGCAAGGGCAAGAGAGATTGCAAGAGAAGCAGTCAGTCAATCAGTCCATAAATCAATTCATTCAGGCAGCATCACATCATTTAATGCAGAAGAATGAAACTGATTATATCATTAGCAGAGAATTACAACAGCTCATTCAAGAAGTCCAGGCATGTTTCATTAAAGCATAGCAAAAGAGAGAATAAGAGGATACATTTCTGATTGGTTAACCATTCCATTTCAGAGAGATATGAAGAGTGTGAGTGAGATTTTAGTTGATAGGATTAGTTCATTCAAAATCATAATTTAAAGCAATAATTTTTCTTTAACAGGACCAACTTATAAAACTTCTCAGTTTTGCAGTGAATCAAGCAGAACAAACAAATGTTAGCACAGGCCAGATGAAGAACAAGCACACAAACATAACCAAGGACACAGACGTACACATACACATACAAAAGTTTGAAAGTTTGTGAACCCTTTAGAATTTTCTATATTTCTGCATCAATAACTTAAAACCTCATTTGATTTGTAATCATCAACTTAATTCCTAAAAGTAGGTAAAAAGATCCCAACTGAAAAAAAATAGACAAAATATTATATTTGGGCATTATTTAATGTGGAAAATGATTTAAGCATTACATAAATGTGAGTGGACCTCTAGGATAAGCAGATAATTTGAAAGTAAAATTAGAGTCAGGTGTTTTTAATCAATGTGATGATCAGGTTTGTGTGGGCACCTGTTTTATTTAAAAACCAAGCATCTATCAAAGTCTGTTCTTCAAAGTGGAAGTGCATCAAGGCACAAACAAAGGAGATTTCTGAGAACCTCAGAAAATGTGATCATCAGGCTGGAAAAGGTTCAAGACTATTGCTAATCTGTCCAGGAGTGTTTGACCAACAAATATCACTACAAGAGTAAGGTGTTCAATAGTCTGCAAGATCACAAGGAACCAAGGGTAACTTCTAAGCAAATAAAGGCCTCATTGGCTAGTGTTAAAGTCCGCCATAAGAAAAACACTGAGCAACAACAGTGTGCACGGCAATGTTTCAAAGAGAAATCAACTGCTCTCCCGCATGAACATTTATGCTCTTCTACAGTTAAAGATCACATGGACAAGCCAGAAGACTAGTGCAAACATATTTTGTGGAATGATCAGACAAATATGAAATATTTTGGTATAAATGAGATGAAAGAAGTCTGAGGAAAGTAATGCACTGCATTCTAGCATAAGAATGTTGTCTAATTTGTGGTGAAAGTATCACGGTTTGAGCCTGTTATGCTCCATCTGGTTTAGTCATAGCTGCACAAAGGGGTCACACCTAAAACTAAAAGCAAAGGTTCCATTTATCACCACTTACAGTTAATATTGGACCATTTCCTTAAAAAAATAAATAATAAAAATAAATAAATACTTTCATATAATTTTCATTTCAACATGTTTAATTGGGTTCTTTTTATATAGTTTTATGACTTTCTGAAGGGTTTACAAAATTTTAAGAAGTACTGTACACACTTTCACAAATGTGGACAAATGAAAAGGACAAAAAAGTTTGTGTCTAATAAATTCATAAGAAGAATTTCTTCCAAGCAAATAAGGAGGACCAAAAGAACCATGCAAATGAGTAATCACTGTACTCTTTGACATTGTCTTGTAAAAGTGCTTAGTGATTTAGATCTTTAAATTAAGATTAAATTAATTACATTTTTAAAAATACAAATAACACACAAAACAGGTTTAAGAGAGCATGTCAGTTGCTTTTTAAGGACTTGCAATGCATTTAACTCTGCTGACCTTAGATTTTTAAAATATATTTAGAGATTTTACATATGCATCATTCCTTGAGGTAAAATGACATGCAACAAAAGTGTAGCAAGCATTTGATTATAGTTGGCTTAATAGCAGTAAAATAAATTGTAGACATATTTTTATTCATTTGAAGTCCATATTGCTTAACCTTATTTATCTTCCATTAATTAATTTCAGATGATCACTTTCCCTTTTATGTTAATAATGTTCTAGCAGAGGTATCAAATGAAATATTGGCTTTCTGTGTATCTCAGCTGTGTTAGTAATGTTTCTGCTATGGCCTAATACTACATATACAAAATTGTCACAAATTGACCACAAATCTGTTTTTTTCATAGCAATCGTTGTGAGGTTAGATATGCTCAACAAAAAGACAGTTCTGACAGGGTACAGCAACACAATTTAGCAATTTAGGCATTATTGCTAAAAAAAACATGCTGCACTACAAACTCAATATAAATTATCAAAAAAGGGAATTTTGGTGATGTTCCCTAAAGGTTGTTCAACCTTAAAAGTTGCCAAAAAACCCCCCACAATTTTTTGGCAGAATATGGATGGGTCATGTATTTAACACATCTAAAAAAGTGGTTCTTCGTCCCAATCCTGGGGGTTTCATGCATCGCACAGAATAGGCACAAACAGTGTGATGTTACCTTTATCAATTGAATTATAAGGGGGAAGTAAAAATAATCTGAGCATACATAATTTATTTGGTGAGAAGAACGAGGACTTCTATATGCACACATGGACATTCATGTGTACATGTATACATGTATACATATGTAAACTTATCACATGTATACATATGGTATACTGTATGTATCCACATCCACACAAACATAAAAAGACACTATGTCTGTTTACTGTTCATCTGGCTCAGGCATGTCAAACTGAGATCCTTCTGGGTCACATCAAGGCAGACATTTACATTTTCTTGTCTGAAGTTGCCGACAAATCTGGTGTGTTTAGGAAACAGGATGTAGTACTAACTGGACTGGTCTGCATTACTGTGGCCCACGAGGAGTGGAGTCTGACATATCTGATCTAGCTAATGACATTCACCAAATTTACATAGAACTTACCTTGTACCCCTGGAAGTCCAGGTTGTCCTGGAAGCCCATTGATGCCAGGGTCCCCAGGCAAACCCGGAAGACCAGGACGGCCCCGATAGCCAATACCAGGCTCACCAGCTGGACCAGGGCGACCCTTCCCTCCAGGAAACCCAGGAAAGCCTCGGTCTCCAGGCACTGCAAAACCAGCATCTCCCTACAGACAGAGAGAGAGAGAGAGACAGAGTGAGATGGAGGGAGAGAGAGACAGAGAGAGAAAGAGAGAGAGAGAGAGAGAGAGAGAGAGAGAGAGAGACATTTGATGAAAATGTATAGAAACAAAATTCAATCAAGGCAGGTGGGATATTTAGTTGAATATAAAACTGGAGTGAGCACTACGAGGTAATAGCTACAACATGCCTGATATTATGCAGCTATATTAAATGATATACTCACTGGTGGTCCTGCTGGTCCAGGGAAACCAGAGATTCCGTCTTCTCCAGGTTTGCCAATTACACCTGGGGGACCTGGAGGCCCCGGCTGACCCATATCACCCTTCTGTCCCCGACCTCCAGCAAAGTACGGGTCACCTTTCTCTCCTTTACGCCCAGTAAACCCTCGCTCTCCAGGGCGCCCCTGAAATGAGAAACATGATGTCAGACATGATGTATTATAGTGACAGAAAGTATTGACAAGTACCTCACAATGACAGAGTTAGTTTAAACCTATTCTTTTTAAACCTAACCATTACTCTCCAAAGAGAGGGTTTCTATATAGGCCTCCGTTTAAATTCAATTTGTATAAAGCTTAAACATTATGTGTAGCTTAACTTACATTTTAAGAGATTGTCCAAATACACTTCTTATTCACAAAAATAAACCAAAAGTGGTTTACCTTTTCCAAATGTCAATTTCTGGCACTTTTTTTAAAGAGTGTACTAGCAGGTCCTCTATCACAGGGTTATTTCAAAGTAAAATTAAAAGTGAATATTTGGTTATCCCTTACACGTAAGCCCTGTGACCCAAGGAATCCTGGAGGTCCTGGGTCACCAATTTCTCCTTTTCTTCCATTCCTTCCTGTGGGACCAGGGAATCCCTGAAACCCTGGAGGACCTTGAAGATTAGAGGTTCCTCCACCCAAGCAATTACAGTCTCCAAAATCCCCTAAAACAATGACAGAAGTACTCCAATGAAATAATCAATGTCCAAATGTACATCCAGTTTACATCCATAGCTTACAAGTGGGTGTGTAAAGTAGTGGCAGCGGAGGGGCTGTGTTATTCACCTTTAAATCCTTTCAAACCTCTGCTTCCTGGTGGCCCTCTGACACCTTTTGGGCCTGTTTGTCCAGGTAAGTTTGATGGCCTAAAGGGTGCTGAAAAGTAAAAACTACAAGTTTAGAAAAGCAAAAACCAAAGTTTAGCATTCATGATGCAAAAAAAAAAAGGTTAACATAATAACCCTTTCTGCCTAAAAGATTCTTTCATGGTGAAAAAAAGTAAAAGTAAAAAAGTAAAAGAAATCGGTCACTGCTTAAAAATGAGCAATTTGTGACAGTGTCATTTTTATAAGTGTCATCTTAGTTTAAGATTTCATGTACAAGGTAGACACTTTGAGCATGATTTAATTTACTGAATTATTAGATGAAGTTTACTGGAACTGAATTATGCAGTATACCCACTATTATGGTCTACATTTTATTCTTTAACCCTTAGACCCCATAGTAACCGCCATGTATGGGCCAACCCTCTTATCCTCACCAACAAATAAACTGTCAATGTAGTATCTAATTCTAATTGTCCTTTTTTTCTTTTAACCTTTAACATAGAATTGTTTACTCCTTCTTCTTTAAGAGTCTTTACTCTGTACAGCAGTGGTCATCAGTCATAATCCTAGGCATCTGTGTCTTGATTGGTGAATCAGTTGTCTAGACATGATTTGGATCTAAATTCCACAGGACGAATTCCTAAGGAACAGGCTGATGACAACTTATGCACAATGGTGTAGTTTGCAACTTCTTAACAATCACAGATGGAGACCCATAAAAAGTTGAGACATTACAAAACTTCCAAAGAATCTATGACACTAGATTCCATGTTAAATCATACAATATAAACAAAAGATAACACACTAATGATATGCAGGTTTTGCACTTCCCTATTTTATTTCTGGAAAAACATCTACAAATGGCTTACCAGGTCTGCCTGGTGGTCCAGGGCGGCCTGGAAGTCCAGGTAAACCTGCACTTCCAGGCTCACCTTCAGGACTGAAAGTAATACGACCAGGATTTCCTTTCTCTCCCTTAGACCCAGGAGTACCAGGCAACCCAGGAAATCCTGGAGGACCTAAATGAACAGAAGCTTAGCTTTAGCTAAGAGAACACATCAATGTACCACTAATCAATAAACATATCTCTCATCAGTGTATTAACAGCTGCAGTGTGCAGTTGATTTTGTATTACTTTTTATCCTCAGTGTCTGGATTTATTGAATACATAAACTCTGAAGTGGACACATGTCATTAAAAATATCATTGGCACCTGCGATGGAAGATCCAGGAGCACCAGGTTCGCCGGGAAAGCCTTCTGGACCCACGTCTCCATTTGCACCTGGATAGCCATCAAAACCAGGGTCACCTCTAGGACCTATTAAACAGCAGAAGAAAGGTATTTTCTCAAATGTGTATCTATGCAAGTGAGTTTGAGAACATAATGATATTAACAGGGTATTTTCACAGATTTTTAAAAAAATAAATTAAATCATTTACAATAGTTTAATGTCAAATGTTGATATGAGACAAAACATTTATATTATTAACATACATTAATTATAGATAAGATAAAAGCTATATTTTGAAGTGTTCCATTCATCACTTCTTTAAAAAAGAATTCCTTACCAAGCACAAATTTACATCAAATCACTTTGAATGCTGATCTCGGTAACTGATAAATTAATAATTTTGAAAAATTTGTGTAATTCCCCTTTAACACATGCATGTTTTTGTATAGATGCAGGAAGTGGTACAGCAGTTACCTTGTACAGATTTTCCATTATCAGCAACATAGACATGTGCACCAACTGGACCCATCTCTCCCCTGAAACCCTATAAAAATAAAAATGACCTTCCTTTACCCAATAATGTTTTTAACTTTGCCACACTAAATTAGGCTCTACATAGCAAAATTCCCTATGTTGAATTAAGTTAAGTGACTATTTGCCATTGTGAACACACTCAATCACACAAAGTGCACCACAACAAAATGTGACAACTGTTGAAAACTCTTACACACTAATTTGTGTCCATATCAAATTAAGCAAAGACTCTAGCATTTTATACTGAGTGGGTGATTCAGCATGTCAGGTGTCCATGCATGTATTATGGTGTTATGAATGTTTTCTCTATAGTCCTGTACCATGATTAAGTTCACACTCACTTTAGGGCCTGGAAAGCCATCCTGTCCAGGAAATCCAGGATCACCAGGATATCCCTATGGTAAAAAAACAGCAATGTTTATGTTCTAGTAAGGATGCAGCATTGGCACAGCAGGTTTTGTGATTTCTATGTCTTACTCTTTCACCATCTTCTCCACGGGGTCCATTCAGACCAGGAGGACCCTGCAAAATGAAGTGAATCAGCTGTGGGGCATTTTCGATTTTGCATTAATTCTCAGAATATAGACATAAAATGTGTCTACATGGGGCAAAATAACTGAAACAATCACCTGCATCTGCCAAAACAAAACAGAACAGTTAGCATGCAGACAAACTCTTGGAATTTTTTTATTAGTTTTGAAAGGTACTAGAACAAAACTTACTCGTATGCCTGGTAAGCCAGGAATTCCCTTCTCACCAAATTCCCCACTGAAACCATATGGGCCCTAGAAGTGGAGGAAAGTCCAAGTTTGTTAATCTATATCAGATACATGGCTGATTCTGGTCAATGATTAAGTCTGTATGGGAAGAATCTGTATAGAGAAATGGGCTCAGATCCATTGTAATGTGTTCTCTGGTCTCATTAAGCAATAGTGGCACACAAATATGAGAAATAATAAATTCCTGATAAAAAGTAGATATTTGCTTTAAAAAATATATAGTTTTGCTTTAAATCACAGTACTTGAAATAAAGGTAGGACTGATAAACTTTTGAATGAAAGATCAAAAGGATCAACAATAAAGAATATTTTTTCTCATGTTTACAAGGGGTGCTAATATTTGTGGACAGCACTGTTTAACAAAAAAGACACCTTAGTAAGGTTACTTACTGGTGGTCCAGGTCTTCCTGAAAGTCCTGTTTCTCCACGGTTGCCAATATCACCCTATAAATTAGCATGCAAAAACAGATAATGAAAGTCAGAGGGAAAAGGTATAAAGAGCATAAATATATTAAGACCAGGCCAGTTTGCCAGAGCTGTGTGAAAAGAAATAGTATAATAAGGCATTTTATAAAAGAATCTGAAACACAAAAAACCCTTCAAGACCAAAATTAAATCCTGTTAATCTTTACTCTACAAAGTAATTTAATCTACACATTAGACTCTGCAAGGCTGCAAGACTATACGGAGAAAAGTACTGGGAGACAACCCTTAACCCTTAACAAAGTAATTCAGCTGCTTAAGCCACACCCACTGCCACAGGTGTACAAAGATGTAGGTCTATTGGAACGAACTGGTGGGTTGTTTCATTTCTTGATACAGCTTTCAGTCCTTGCAGCTAAGTGCCTATTACACAGACAGGTTTACAAACATTTGTGAAAGAATGGAATTCTGAACATCTTAGTGTGGTACTGTCATAGGCTGCCACTTTGCAAATAGTCAGTCTAGTTCAGTGTTTAGGAATAGAAATTCTGCCACAAAGTGCAGAATGCAAAATGCAAAAAGTAACAAAAGCAAGGCAGTAGAGTCTTGAGGTGTGCAGTGCATGAAAGCCATTGATGCCCTGTTGACTCCAAATTTCCTCTGGGATTAATCTTTAGCACAAAAACTTTGCACCAGGAGTTTCATGAAATGCATGCAGTCCTCACATCACCAAACACAAGGCCAGGTACTGGATGAAGTGGTGTAGTGTACACCACTACTGGATTCTGGAGCAGTGGACATGCGTTCTGTGAAGTGATCATTCTTCACTGTCTGGCAGGTGATGGATGAGTCTGGGATTGTTGGATGCCAGGAGAACATTACCTGCCAGACGGCATTGTGCCAACTGGTAAGTTTGGAGGAGTGATAATGTTATGATAATGTGATGAAGTTGCAGTGAAGGGAAATCTTAGCTTATGCTTCAGCAGACCAGACATTTTTGGCAAATGTATGCTTCCAAGCTTGTGAGAAGAGTTTGGGGAAGGCCCCTCTGTACCATCCTGACTGTGCCCCAGGGCACAAAGCAAGGTCCGTGGTTAGGTGACTGGTGTTGAATTTGACTGGCCCATGCAGAGCACTGACCTCAACCCCATTGCACACCTTTGGGATGAACTAGAATGGAGATTGTGAGTCAGGCCCTCTTGTGCAACATGTTCTTCTGGATGACAAATTCCCAGACACACTCCAAAATCTTTTGGAAAGCTGTTACAGCTGCATGCCAACTGCAAAGGTGGGCAGTGGTGGCCTAGTCATTAGAACACTGCCCTTGCGATCTGAAGGTCGCAGGTTCAAGTCCTGGCCCAGGCACTATTGAGGTACCATCCCACTACACTGCTCCCCTGATGTGTTAAATGCAGAGGTCACATTTTGTTGTGGTGCTTGAGTGTGTTCACAATGACAAATAGTCACTTTCAACTCCATTTGGATTCCTATGGAATTAGAATTGAATGTCATACTCTAAATGTTCTTGCAGGAGTTATGGCCAGGTGTCCCAATACTTTTGTCCATATAGTGTATATAGTAAAAAAAAAAAGGTTATTTGACTATTGACAGAACTATTTTTAGCATGAAACAGAAGTTTTCAGTCATAGTAAAGAACCATTTACCAATCAAGTGTTTAAATTGTTATAATGGTAAATATGACCATTGCCTCTAAGAATCCTTTATTAAAGGTTTATGGAGAATACAATACAATACACTGCAATGAAACATTAAAACATTAAAAGAGTTTTCATGGTTCTGTATATAGCCATTGTCTTTACTTAAACGACCCTTACAGAGTCTAGAACATAATACACAGGTGTGTCACTAATAAGTGGGGAGAGAAAGCAGACATAATATGACGTGAAAGTGGGGTAACGCTGGAAGTCAGTGATTGGCCATGAAAGTGACTATAGATGTAGGTAGTACTGTTGAGGTTTCCTTTCTTGATGATACATCCTTCTTGATCTCCATGAACAGCATCATCCCACAAACCTGAGCTCCTTTGTCTCCTTTGGGGAATCCAACTAACTCCACACCTCCATTGACAAGTGGCCGGCCTGGACCGCCGGTCTGCCCCACGTCTCCCTGGATGCAGCAACCAAGGAAGAAAGAGTTTTTTTTTTTTTTTTTTTTTTTTTTTTTTACACGGGACACGATGCTGGGGACGGCTGGACGGAGGCGGAGTCGACGGGGCAGGTTGCAGGGTGGTTTGTGGTAAGAGTTTAAGGGACTGTAGGTGTCAGGCTGAGATTCAAAACTGTGACCCCTGTTTGGGGTGGTGGGGAGGTCAGGGCGAGAGGGAGCACTGAGGGAGACAGGAAGGTTTGCAGAGGCTTCACTAACCAACTGATCAACCATACTTCTTCAGGACTGTTACCTTAACATCTAGCCCTTTATCTAAACTTAAGGCTCTTAACCCCTTCAACTTTAATGTCTCACTGACAATTCCATTGTTCATTCAATTTAACACTTTAAATACACCTTAAATGATTTAAGTGTCTGAATAATCAACCTATCCATGCTTTGCTCAAAAACTGGTTCTTTTGTAGTTTTACAGAACACTAGCAAAAGTCCCATTCAACCTAATGAAAAAATGTAGCACACTGTAGAACAATATATAAATGTATCTAAATTAATAGCATTAGCCCATATTGATGTTTGTTCAGTGCTACTTGGTTCCAGTTTAAAATGCTATGCTATTAACATACCGGAAATGATATGAGAATTTATCACAATGCTAACATTAGCACAATAAAATGACAAAAAATAAAAAGATTTATTGTCTGTGTGAGAGGTCACAATATTAGGAAAGATGAAGATTTTGTCATATTAGCTAATATTGAGCTAATATCAGCATGGTAGCAAACTCTATGCAATTGTAATTTCCAGCATGCCTTCTTTTGATCAAGATAGTCAGCTTTGATGCTATGGCATTTTAAACTGGAAACTTTCTAAACAAACATTGTAATGATCTGATGCTGATTCTTCCACTGGGTGCAGTACAACTTCTCATTAGACAGAGTTCTGGAAAGTTTGTTGGAAGGTTGATTCAGGGTACAGTGGCTTCTCCAGCCCTCTCCTCTCTCCTGGCATGCATCACTCTCGCCCTGGCATAGCCCCTCCCTGGGCTGGTATCACCGCTCCCCCGTGTGTTACCTTCTCTCCTTTGTTGATAGTGCTTATAGCTGGCGAGCCTAACAGAGCGGCCGGAGCGCCCCTGAGTCCTGGTGGACCTGCATCCCCCTGAGATCCACAAGACACACAGAGTACACATTAGAGCCCAAGAGCACGGGACAGAGAGGGGGTGGAGATAGATAGATAGATAGAGAGAGAGAGAGAGAGAGAGAGAGAGAGAGAGAGAGAGAGAGCAGGAGTGAGGGATAGAGCACAAGAGAGAGATTGAGCACAAGAGAGATAAAGAGCAGAAGAGAAAATTAGAAAGTTAAAGAGAGAAACAGAGCCCTGCAAAAAAATTTATCTTAGCAAGTGAAAACACCTTAAATGTAGTCAAAGATATGTTTTCAGACATGAGATTGCTATTTAACTAATTCTTACATACTATTGCTTGTTTTTACTAAGTGAATGGTGTTAACAGTGTCTTGTTCCTTTACATAGTTATAAGCTTATGGAAAAATTATTTCACTACATAAAATTGCAAACCTGATTTCCAAAAATAAAAACAAATAAAACAATAAAATAAATTTTTATTAAAAAAAAAAAGATTTTCAGCTTGTATGTAGAATATGATGGCTGCGACACACTCAACAAAAGTTGCAACAGAGTTAAATTAAAATTAAAGTGCACAGGATATTCAAATATTCAAGTAACACCTGTTTGGAAGATTCCACATTTAATAAGCTAACTGGTAGCGAGTGAGAGTATCATACTTAAATATAAAAGTAGCATCCATCAAAAGTTCAGTCTTTGCAAGCAACAAGTCATGGCACAACCCTTTGTGCCAAAGTTTTTGAGAGAGTAGTTCGGCAGTTCAAAAGGAACATTTCTCAATGCAAGATTGCAGAGATGTTTGGTCTTTCAGCATTTAAACTATGTAATAATAAAATGTATGTAAAATTATTAATTAATTAAATTATTATTTTTTCATAATTATTAAAATTTTAGAATTTAGAGACATGTAGAGACATCTCAACGCACACAGGACAAGGTCAGAAACTACTACTGAATGCGCATGATCTTTGAGCCTTCAGGCATCACTGCCTACGAAACTGTCACACTACTGTACTGAACTGGGAGGACCTCAAAACAACATTGCCACTTAACACATTTCATTGCCACATCCATAAAACATGTGTGATGTGTGTGTGTAATTGACTCTGAGGTGTATATTAGGCATTTAGAGAGAGGTTTGTGGCCATCAAGGTGATGTCCCTGGACATCCATGCTTATTTCAGCAGGAAAATTCCAGACCACATGGGCTACAACAGTGTAGCTACATAGACATAAAGTGCAGATCTCCTACTGAAAATATATGAAGCTTCATCGAGAATCAGACAACAGTTGCCACGACTACTAAGAAGCTTATATCAAGTTTTATAAGTCTTAAGATTTTAGATTGCAAATCTGTTAAAAGGTGATATTAAAAGGATAGGTGATGTACCACAATGGTAAATACACCTCTGTGCCAACTTTTGTTGAGTGTGTTACAATCGATAATTTGTTTTGTGTGTGCATATTTAGCAAATACAGATACAGATTGTTTTTAAATTACATTCTGGAAAATATCTCAACTTTTTCTGGAAATGAGGTTTGTATTTACATTATCAGAGACCTCACTGTAATATGTTAAATGTTTGTATGAATAAAGACAAAGCATTATATTAAACTGCAAGCATCTCTGTGAAGTGGGCTACAGAGGGGCACAAAAGCTTTCCACCTATCATTGGGATATGTTCTGTTTAGCCACAGTGATACCACAACTATCCGTGGCTGGGAGCCCAAAAGAGCACTCTCCAGGTGAGCAGGATGGCCCTTTCTTTTCCCATTTACTCAGTGCGATGCTAGTCAGCATGGGCATCCGTTTGGCTAATGTAATACAACTGGTGGTCAGCATTGCATTACCAACAGTTCAAAAAGATGCTTAGGCTGGCTTCATTCAGAGGAAGCACTTTCTAGCCTTCACTCTCCCAGGGTTGGTAGTATCATATGATTGTGGTAGACCTTGTCAGTGGGTGGAAAAAGCATGACTAAACCTGGGAGAAAATTGGAGTAAAGAAATCACTGTGATTTCTTAAATGATGACATCTTTAAGAAAATGTGTTTCTTACTCATTCATTATTACAAGGATGTTATTTCCAGGTATGGCTGGCTGAATGAACAAATGTGACCCGTTTTCGTTAAAGCTGTGTGAGTGCGACAACCCACTTTGACACAAGTGACTCAAGATTAGGACTGCTAAGGCACATTGGAGTACTAAAGCACTTTGTTTTTCTAGTGGACATTTGAACATTACTCACAGGACATACTTTGTACATGTTATGTGCCCATGAAAACAAATAACCATTTAATATTCTTACAACAATATAATAACTATAAAAAATACAGACTGAATTTAAAAGGCTTTCACTTGCCAAAATATCACTTTTTTGGAGTGTTAATTTGGGACAAGAAATTGTCAGATAAGCAGAATGGAATGTGGAGAAAGGAAGGAAAGAAAACAAATGTGTATTAGAGGGAAAGAGAAGGAAACCTTCAGCAAGAAAAGTCAAGGGGGCAAAGAAAGAACTTAAAAAGAGAGAGGGATGTGTTCACTTAATTAGCAGTCAACATGAAAATGATTCTGGTAAGGAGAAGAGAAAGGAAAGGAAGTAATGAAGAAAGAAAAGACAGAGAGAAGACAGAGATAGAAATAGTGGGCTCATTTTCAATGTATACTCTTCAAATAAACCAATTATTATGAAATTAATGATTAACTGGTTTAGCACTCATGGATAGTTCAGTACAGTCAATTTAAATATTGAATAATCACAATGTAATAGATTTAAATAAAATTAAGCCTAATTTTCACATACTGTTCATTTAGAGTGCTTTGATCTGAGATATGATAGCATGCATAATGTTTTTTTGCTTGTTTTTTTTTTTTCAAAGATTGTTAGTGTTTATACTGTGGGGAAAAACACAATCCTCATGCTGTCCCACAGCCAAAGAGCATCTTATCCAATAGATCAAAGGACATTAAGCCACACAGGAAGTAGGAGCGGGTGAATCCAGGCCCAGCACAGGAAGGTGGCTGGCTAATTCATAAAAATGCAACCCAGTAACAAGCCAAGCACACAAAATAATCCTAGCTAATGGGTTACTGTTGTTGCACTCTTATGTCTGAGCTGGCAACCTTAGGCACAGGCCAATTCTAACTTCAACCATTACAGCAGCTCAAGGATTCCATTTGTAAATGAAAAACAATATATATGTATATTCAAAATCCCATAATGTGATTTTTGTAATGGAATCTTTGACGTGCCATGCAACAGAAGGATGCTGTACGTGCCACAGTTATACAGAATAAAAGACAAGAGCACTGCATGTATTCTAACTATGATAGTTAGAAATTTCAACAACACTGCCAATGTATACCAATTATTTTAAGGGCACAGAATTTACTATGACGTCTTTATTAAACATCAATAATACGATTTGAATCTGATGTGTCCTACAATAAATAAAAAATATATAATAAATAAAAAGTATTGTAGTTAGTAAGATATGTAAACATTAAACTAAGCTAGTGTTAAAGTCGGAGAATAAGGATTAGTGTTGGGAAAGTTAGGGCTGTGGTCATAATCCAAACATTAATCATGTCCTCTAACCTAGCAGCAATGCTGCAAAATAATTACAGCTCGAATATAAAGGAATTTAGTGCCTTATGTAGGATTAAAACAGCACTATCTGTGATTGCGTTTTATGTACACAAAGTGCAAACTTGCTTCCATTGTGTTAACTTCAGATATACACGGCATTCACAGAAAGTGTTACTCGGACCCCTTCATCTTTGTTAAAGGTAACACTCATCATACTGTGAAACCGATATTGGAAAATTGAAAAGAGTAACTGGTACATCATAACAGGGGCGATTAAAGGAAGGTATTGAGGGAAGAAAGGAGGAGTCACTCAAACATGCATGGTATGAAGTCAAAGCAGCTTTGATGCTGCCTTAGCTTTAAAACAGAACACCAAAAATGCCAATGAATGCAGTGAATGAATGCTAGAAGGTCAGTTAGGGGTCAGTTAATGTGATGTCATGCAAACTGGAAATATCTGCTTTCATTCACTGTTTGCCACATTAGCACCATTTGGTTGAGGTATCCCCTTGAGTGCTTTTTGTGTCCATTGGGTGTTGGATCTTTGCTGATTCAATGAAGATATTTTTATATCATGCAAATTAATTCAGCTCATTTAAAAGATCTGCATGCCATAAACTGAGGCTATTCCAAGTTGACACACTGCAGTTAAATCACATGCAACACCATCCCATTTCAACACACAGAGCAGCCAGACACACCATTACACATAAAAAGGCACAGTCTAGGTTTCAATTTCCCACACACCAGCTAATGGAGAAAGAAACATTTATTGTATGGAATGGTAATGTCAAATAGTAAATCTATCAAAACAGATAACATTTAACAACAGCTTGTTGTTGTTGTTGGTGAATAAAAACAGTTACCTTCTCGCCTCTCTCTCCTTGGTATCCCTGACCGGGATTTCCCTAGAAAATAAGCAGACCAGTTGAGCACTAATTTATGATCATTCAGTGAATCCATTATGGTCAGATTTCCACAGCTACCACATGGTGTTTACAGATTACCCTGTTTTAATAAAGATCCGATTTATCGGTCAGATTGACACTATGTGATGATGCAAAAATACTCCAGTATCTACACAATATACATTCTATTGTTGTAAAACAATTTTGGCGCCTCCTACTGGAAAACCAAGGCCATGTCTAGAAAAATGGGTCTAATGGGTCTGCATTCGATGAACATCGGACATAGGAAGTTGGAAGTCGAAACTGCGTTATTTACGACCTACAAACTCATGAAAAAAGGTCTAAAAGAGTGTCAACACGACGTTTATGTGATACGCAATCATGCGATAGGGTTTAGGCTGTAACTCATCAGCAGTGCCCAAAGCTGTGGGGTCACACACAGCCTCTGATACAGAGGAGGTAAAGATTTGCTCATTTCAGAATCCTGGAACAAATTCATGTTCTCACCTGTGTCGACTGTAGGACTCAATACATAAGTCATGCGAGTCTCCTTTGTCCTTTGTAAGTTTATTTAAAGTAACGGCAAAGTTTGGAATAAAATGTTGAATTGTGAATATAACAAACATGCAGCATTGTGATCTGTAGTGAGAAACACACTGACGCCTTTTTCTACTACAGCTACTGAACACACAGCTAAACTCATTAAAAGCATTTCTAGTATCACCCCGTTTATCATGTATGCAGCCACGTTGGATGTGACGTCAAATGTTAAAGTTGGAGGAACTCGATGTTGAAAAATCATCCCGACTTCGGGGCGTGTTTTCTTTGGTTTTTTTCCTAGTCGGAGATCGGGGTCCGAGTTCCCAGATGCCACCGAACACAGCATTAAGCCCTGTCCAACTGTATCCGGGTATTTTTTTTAAAACATAGCTTTTTCAATGCGTTATTTCCACGCATAAACAGCATTTTGGGTCAGAGAAAACTGAGATTTTGGAAAACCCAATTTTTGCATTTACGTGTGGCCAAGGAAAACGAAGATTTTCATAAAAAACTGTGTGACTTCATATCCTTTGACATCACACCGTGCACCGTGTTTGCTTACATGAGCTGGGGTTTTTCTGCAATGGCATATGCAAACAAAATACTGTTGCTCATAACTGCTTTAAAGACTTTATATGCTTTTACATACACGCATTTACTTTTTCAGCGTTGGGTATTATGTGGACAGAGTCTAAGGTTCATTACACGTGATTAATGGGATCGTATTATTTTATATTTGCCCTGTGTTCCACGTTCACGTCCAGCTCCCCCTCTCTTTATCCTTTCATTAAACAGGGGTTTTGTTGCTGACATGACATCTGCTCTAATTGGCTGTTCTGTATTGTGTTCGAAAAACACTCTAGGATACATCAAGATTTTTTTCCATACTTTATCAGACTTTGCTGTAATGTACATATTGAATGTTAAACCTAAGCAGGAGAATCAGCTGAACGTTGTTATTTCAGATGAGAATTGTAATGAGAAGTCTGCAGGATATTTTTCACACATCTAACACACCTGTTAAACTGGTACACACACATTTGAGAAGCTGCTAAAAATGCTGTATAATGCTAGGATCCAAGTAAACTGCAGCAGAATGCAATGACCCTGACCATTAGCACAATGGTCTCAGTACAAAATGTCTTGGCTTAGCTTAGACTGCAGTAACTATGTAATTGGAAGGTAATGGAAGTAGGTGTAACTTTTAGCACTGTGTAACATATTTGTTGTCATCATCTCTGTGGTATATGCCCTTTCCCAACTTACTGTCTGTCCAGGAGGACCTGGTGGACCAGGGGGGCCCTAAAGAGGGAGGGAGAGAGAGATAGACAAAGAAAGAACAAAAGAGAGTGTTGCAAGTGCATAACTGTAGACATTAAAATCAGTATGTTGTATCAGTCTCTGGTATGGTCACATCGAGTGTATTCAGATAGAAAAGTGGTACATACTGGGAAACCAATGGGACCAATAAGACCAGCTGGACCTGGGGGACCAACAGGACCAGGAGGACACTGAAAGATAAAACAAGTTGAATGGAAGTAAGTAGTTTCATAGACTCTAATGTGTCCCAGAATCATTGCAGTGACTTGGAGCTACTGCCTTTATCATGATGCATTCGCTTGCAGAACTTTTGTTTTACCTTTGGCAGTCTTAAATATTCCAGAAAATGATAGTTTGCTTATATAGTTGATAAGAACAATTTTATAAAAAAAAAAAAAAAAAAAAAAGACAACAAACACTGACTTAACAGAATTTTTTTTTTTTTTTCCAAAACCAAAAAATAATGTGTCAGGCTGCAAAAAGCCCATCCAATCATTCTATTTGTGCCATATAAAATGATTGGATGATCTACCCATCTGTCTACCTACCAACCTGCCTACTTGTGCATACTCTGTGTGTGTGTCTTCTATAAGGCTAGTCAGGCAGACACGTTAGGTAAAGCTCGTTAGGCAGTTGCACAATGGCAGAGAAACTGCCTTTAACAGCTTTCAGTTACAAAAGAAATACAGAATTGGAGAAAGCAAAAATAGGCCATTCCACCTTAAATGGTACAGGGGTCTGAGGTGCCAGACTGCAATGGCTGCACCGGTTAAGGTGGAATGGAAAAACTGAACAACTGGTAGGTGAAAACAGGAGAAAAGAAAAGAAAAAAATTATGCTGTGGTGGCTAAATTTCTGCTGAACAGGTAGTTATCTGCTATATGTGATAAAATCGCATATAAATGTGTGTGTCCAGCAGGCTGTGTTACTGTACAAAAGAGCAGCAGGTGAAATTAAGACGGCCAACTAATAATGTATAGTTAACTGAGAATGTAATCATGTAAATAATTTTTTAATTATTTGAAGCACTGGCTTCTATAATTTGCACAATAATCCTTAGATGTTTTGAAATCAACCACAGCATCAGTAAGAAAAGAAGTGCACATTTTGACTGGTGTATTACCATGACACCTATAGGGATATACACTGGCTCTCCTTTTTGTCCTTTGATGCCAGGGAAACCCTATATCAAACAAACAAATGAAAATTATATTATAATATAATAATATTATAATAATATAATATATTAGATTATATTACAATTCAAGAATAAACCAAATCTGACAACCTCTAAGCTTTATAAAATAATGTGCCTGTTTGCTACCATGCTTGACAGTAACAAAAAAAGAGAAGAAAAAAGTCCTCTTGCATACTCACTGGAGCCCCAGATCTGCCAGGCAGCCCTGGAAAGCTTCCTGGGAAGCCAGGGTCTCCCTGTGTTCCGTTACAGCCGTCTGCTCCTGGAAATCCATGTGGGCCTTCTTGACCAGGGTGACCCTGTGAAAACATTAAATTAAACCACAATGCCCGCAGGACTTGATTGGTCGCATCTAGGTAGGTTTTATAAATAAAGACCACTGGTGTTGACCATCTTCGTCTACACA
The DNA here is from genome assembly GCA_037974385.1 of Arnoldichthys spilopterus. Classification (NCBI taxonomy): domain Eukaryota; kingdom Metazoa; phylum Chordata; class Actinopteri; order Characiformes; family Lepidarchidae; genus Arnoldichthys; species Arnoldichthys spilopterus. The sequence continues at coordinate 30,359 of JBBPDA010000013.1, forward strand.
ATGAAATATGGTTGCCACTCATTGTAGGACACAATATTCTGTTTATCTTTAAGTGTTTAAGTATTAACCCTATCACCAGCATTCTGAGAGTTCGATACCCAGTATTGCCACGCCATCCATGGACAAAATTCAAGGGTGCATAACTGCCCTTTCTCTTTAGGGATATGCCTCAAAATGCTGGAGTATTCTTTTGTGTTGCTAAATGGTCATAAAAGCTTGGAAAGCAGTAAATTTACTTACAGGAACACCATCGGTACCTGGAAATCCAGGAACACCCATTGGACCCTGTTCAAAACATTTATAAGCAGATACTTAGCGACAGCCTTACATAAAAGAGTCGACTGAAATGCCTTTAAGATGCATTGTATGTATGAATAAAGTGCTATAATAGTAAGATTAATTTATAAAAATGTGTATTTAGTATTTAACACAGACAACCTCACCTTATCCCCTTTTAGTCCAGAGAGCCCTGAACGACCAAAATGGCCTTTTTCTCCTTTGGGCCCCACAGGCCCTGGGCCCCCACTGAAGCCATCAGACCCCATGGGCCCTGATGGCCCCAAAGCCCCAGGGCGACCCTGTAAGGAAAGAGGAAAACAGGTAAGAGTTTCATTGGTTTCAGAGAGGGTGAGATATAATGTGTGTGGTGGTTAAAAGGAAGGCAATCTGAACAGAAAACTAAAGATGTGGACCCCTGGAATTATCTTGGAAATACTAGAATACTATCATCTGACATTACCAGTATCATGCATGGAGACTAACTTGGCAGAATCTAGGGTGGTAAACCAGAGAGAAATTAAGGGAACATTAATTTGACTTTTATCACCTTTACACAGTGTTTGAAACACCCTCTGAAAACATTGTCTACAGACATTCATTTCAACATGCTGTACTGAAACAGCCAGTGTAAGCTTACATATCTTAAAGCATACGCTGGTATTAACATGCTTATTTTGTGCTCATGCTGTCAATCATCACAGACACTTTATTCACTCTCCCAGGTTATATGAGCAATTAACAAAATTATGACCCTATAGTAATAAAATACCCCATAACTTTTATTTACACTTGGGAAAATGGGACAGAATGATGATTTATGAACAAGTACTGGATCAAATTGACCTCTAGACAGACAAAAAAAATCTGTTATCTGTTATTATTTTGTTTCGTTGGCCCTGAAGATAAAAGAGTGGCTCCTGTTTTATGTACTGTAGTTTTGTCTCCCTCAGTGCCAGTCACTGTTGGTCTGGTGTGTAACTAATTCAGAGTTTGTTGCTAAATCCCAGAATGTAACTTTAATAGATAAAATGAATAATATTTCTACGTCTTGGTTGTAAGTCACATAGTAATGAATCACTGGAGTTCAATAGGTGAGCTAGGTATAGGGTTTGTAAGACAACATGAAGAACAATTGGAATATATAATTGCTGTTTAAAAGGATAACGAAGAGTAATGAGTTGTGAGTGATGAGGTCCTGATATGACACCTCTGACACACTGTACCTGGGGTGAGCAAATCCAGTACTGGAAGGCCAGTGTCAAGCACACTCTGATGATTTCTCTGCTAAAACACACTCACTAAACCTGGCATTTAACAGGGGAGTTAAACTAGGTGTGTTTAAGCAGGAAAATGCCCCAGATGCCCACCCCTGTAGTATATAGTTCACCTGATACAGTTCACCAAATAGAATATTGTGAAGGTTTGAGCCCTGCCTATATGAAACAATTCCAATGCCAAACCACAAGGTGGCGACATTAGGCAGTAGCTTCATTTTCCTAGACAGTCTCTTGCTTTAAGCAGGTTTGACATGCAGCAGTAAAAGGGAGACGTGATTAATTGCTCTCTGAGTAACAGAGAAGTTACAGAGACACACACAGATGCCTGTTAGCTTGTTTTAAAGTCCACACTAATGCAGGGAGAGTGTGTGTGTGTGGTGGAACGTAGGTGGGGTCACGCTGGACAGCCTGAAGTCAGGCTTCACTTACATCTGCCTGTGTCAAAGAAGGGTGAGTGCATTCCACACAAACTCTCTCTCTCTCTTACACACACTCACTCACACACACACACACACACACACACACACACACACACACACACACACACACACACACACATACAGACTAAACTCACAGACTAAAAGAGTTTCACACCCTACAATTAATGGCTGGCAGGGAGAGACAGAATTAGGTGTAATTTAAAGGGCCACCTGGTTCCAGCAAGGGCCAGGCTGAGCCTCCAGACACACAAGTCAGAAGGGAAGAGGAAGACCTGGTCACAGCAATCCAGCCAGACCCTCCATTATTCACAATTACCACCCTGCAACCTGACTCTGACTTTGAAAATCAGACTGCCCTCTGCTTTCAATGGCACTGAGTTAATTGTATTAAACCTAGATGAGATGAATATGAGTTTTACAAAATGATCCAGCAGTGCAAGTAAAAAAAATCTGATAATGCACAGTACTGGAGCTGGGGTCATTTGTACACAGACTAAACACTTCCTGCTGAAAAACAATAGGTCCATTTCATTGATCTGTTAATAACTTCATAGTGATATGACAAAAACTGCACCAAAAGGCAATGAAAATACAAGGAGTTTCAAATTCACAGGCAAAAATTAGTATAAAGGTATAAAATGGTATATAGTATAGAGGTATAAGAAAAAATCGGTAAAAATAAATAATTAAAATTGCATAATGCTGTGATATGCTGAAATTGAAAAAAAGTGTTTTGTTTTTTTTTTGGATGATCCATTGTTGTTCAGTGTTCTACTAATGACACATATGGACCTATAAACAGAAAAATGTGCTGTGATGTAATTTCTCACAATAATGATAATATATTGACATTGCCCACCCCTAGCTGCAGACTCCATGACCACTGTTTTACAACAAAGTTGTTCACTGCACATGATCACACCCAATCTGCTTTTATGGGTAAAGTCCATGTTACACTGTTTATGAATAATAGGCAGGTTAACATGGACCCGACTGGAAAAAATGATTTTTATATTATTTAAAAAACTTGAAAGCATATAATAAACATTTTTAACTGTTACAAACTGAACTTTTCCGGTTCTGACAGCAGCTTTAAACATAAATTACAGACTGAGGCTTCTGCACAGTGCTGTACAGACCTATGCATATTGACTATAAATCATTAGATGACTCAGCTGCTGATTCATTCCACCATTCTCGTATGTGCACAATTATTAAAAAGAGAAAAGAGTGTGGACAAGCTCCCTCTTGACCCGAAACTCTAAATTACCTTTATAAATATTGTCTGTGATATGTTGTGCTACATTTTTCTTGCAAGCTTGAACACAGTAGGACATCATCTTAAGTATCCACCAAATCAACTTGATTTTGTTACACAGTGAAAAACTGTGTACTGAACTTATGTAAATCAGAAGGGCACACAGGGGGTGGACAGTAACAAAGTACTTTCACTTGAGTACTGTATTTATGTAAATTTTTTGAGTATCTGTACTTAATCTGAGTTTAATTATAGAATATTGGATCATCTTTTCCAGATCAAAAGACAAGTTGTGTCCATTCTAAGACTACACCCGGATTACTATAAACATGCAAGTTGTATTAATACAGGGAATAGCTCATACAGTTACAGACATAGAGGTAGAGATGAGAGATAAAACTATAGGTAGGGTCTGTATTTGTCAAACAATGCAATGGAATATTGACAGTTAAAACTTTAGAGTGTCTGGTGCTAATTGAGGTTAAGGAAGATAATTTTCACCTGCAAGTCTCACCATGTCTGATTATTAAACTCATTACACACACTGCTTCAAGGGCCAAACTATCATTGAAGAAACCACTTTAGAATCAGTTAAAGTATGTTTGTAAAGTATGTCTCTCCACAGTCTGAGTATTTGTGCACAATCTTAAGAAAGGCTGTGTTCTGTATTGCTGGTGTGATTTATTACAGGGCAATTTGGTTCAAGGTGTGGTTGAAATGGTCAGTTTAGTTTTAGGTGTGGTTTCAATGGTCGTTTTGATGTAAATTACATACAAGGGGATTTTTTTCAACATTTTTCTCTACTGTGTATGAAACACTATACTACCAACACTGGCAGGATAAAAGCTTGTATGTAAATCATGTGTAGAACCACTGCCACCAATATAATGTCAGTGGGCAGCTTGGAGGAGAAGGCAAACTGCTGTTGGTTACATTCACTAAAAGATGCCAGTGCTGGTCAGCATCATGCTGAGTGATTGGGGGAAAGGGAGGGCCCTCCTACCTGCCTAGAGAAAGACAGAGAGAGAGAGAGACAGAGACAGACAGAGAGTAAGAGAGAGAGAGAGAGAGAGAGAAAGAGAGAGAGAGACAAGAGAAAGACAGAGAGTAAGAGAGAGACAACCATGCCCAAATTGTGACCAAACTGATGGTTGCGCCTTTCAAGGTCTACAAGGAAATGGTGTTGATTGGTAGGTTTCACACAAAATATACCAATAGTGCACAGTGAGAGACAGATGACATGTGTCAAGCACTGTTCTCAGCCTGTTATTCAACCTTGTATCAATTCATAAAAAAAGAAAAAAGCACCCTTTTTTTCTATGCCGTTGAAAAAAAAGAAGACTTCCAGCCACATTAACGTGCACTAGACTGCGTCATTTGTGGCTCAAATCCCCCTCCTCACAATGGACACAATAGAACCCATTCTGTGCACTTAAGCCACCCAGCCTTACCGGCCCAACTACCCAGCGCGCACCTCACTTCCTGTCCGTACAGCCAAGAGAATCCATGAGCCGACAGATTCCCTATGGATCACCCCGCTCCGTTCTGCCGGCCCTGAGGATTTGCCGGGACTCATTGTTCTTGGGCAGCGAGGCTCGGGGGATGATTTTATCTGTCACACTGCATACTCAGTGGTAGCTGTGATGGGCGCGGTGCAAGGAAACATTCAGCGCCACATCAGAGCAAAGCAAAACCGAGTTTGATTGATTTGGCCTTGATAACCCGATTTCGAGGGCACCGGCCTGACGGAGCCAACAGCACCGAGCAGACTGAAGGTCCATCACAAACACACCCACAAACACAAAAACACACACACACTTCTGCTTCAATGTGAAATGGGGGGGGGGCTTAGAAGCACTCCACGTTTCATTCCTTGAAAGAAAAGGGCAAAAATACTTATTTTTAGTTACTGAGGTTAAGAAGTTAAGGATAGCATTACATTTAGTACCACATACAAACGTACTGTTTAGAACTGCAACGCAGATGAAAGAAACTGTTTTAGGTTTAAACTACATGCAGGCCACCAGGCCAGTGGTGTGTGTGTGTGCTCTGGAAGAAGGGACAGTCCAGCTGTGTTTAGCTTAGAGATCTGGATTCCTGTGTGTGTTTTGTTATTATGTGAGACATCATGATGAGCGTGTGTGTGTGTGTATGTGTGTGTGTGTGTGTATGTGTGTGTGTTTGAGTTCTTCATTGAAAACACACTGATAACAGCAAAGCATGAGACTTGTTCCAAGCTTTTCCCACACACAGCTGCTCTACCATCCAGCTGAGAGTTTATAGATTAGTTCTTGTGAAACTTCTATTAAGCAAACCATCAGTCTGATCTACAGTCATTTCTAATACTAATACACCTAATAAAACACAAAAAATAGCAAATTAAAAAATAAAGGTGCCAAATGGATCAAAAAAAGGTTCTTTGGAGTACTGACATAGAAAAGACCATTCCCCCTAAAAATTCTTTCAATGCATTACTAAAAACAAACAAAAAAATCTTTTAAAGAAAAGCAGTCAGCAGTACTTACGTAGTTAATTAAGCTCAAATCTCTTAATAAATAGTTATAGACACTTATATACTTTCCTATCTAAAACTCATTTTTCTGCCAGTCTAAAAGCAAACCCTTCCCTGCTCCCAGATTAACATGAAAAGGCAAGTTGTAGTAAACTTTAAGCAATAACCAGTATGGCAAAATGAGATGGGAGAGGAGTGGCTGATGAAGGCATCTGTGGCCAATTGCTTACATTAAATATATTTTTCAGCTGTTTTTTTACCAGTTGTGTACAATTAACTTTAGCAATAACACTGGCAATATCTGAGGGCAAGTCCTTTAAGTCTTACCATGTCTGACTATCACTCATTATAACCCACTCTACATTCTGTCCATGAGGAAAGAATATGATCATATATAATGAATAATATCTCTTTATTCTCTACCATGTCAAAATGTGTGTTTTTGAAAATGGAGTACGGTGAAGCAGAATTTTTTGTAATATGTGAATGACTACTTCAGTTATGCAGGTACCACCAATCAAACTTTTTAAATTCATTTTTTCAACTCTCGCAGTTCAACCCTCTCAACCCAGTTTGATTTAAATTTGCGCTTTTTAAAACAAACATTGTCACAAAGCAGCTTTACATGAGCTAAGAAATCTTTACAGGATCCAAGAGTAAAAAGCCAGACCCATGCTCCTATGGTTGACACCAGATGGTCCGTACTTTGTTTTCTCTCACCCTCACCTAGTCGTTGTTGCATTTCCCTCAGTCCCCATTGGGTGGCAGCTTCACTTCCAGAAAGGAAAATTTCACTCTTGGAGAAAGTGAATAACTGAATGTACTTGCAGTTGAATGTGTATCTTTTCCGCATAAATAAAATGCACATTATACGTTTATTGCCAAAAGTAAGTGAATTAAAAGACACAACATTTAAATATGGATGTATACACTTGTAAACATAAAGTAAATACATTTTTTCCAGTGCACAGGTCAGTGCACAACGCCAATAAAACATGTAATGTTCCCTCCCTCCTTGAGAATAAAAAGAAAACTACTTCTTAGAGCTGTTAAACTGTCCCTACATGCTCATGTTTCAGTCTACGGAGGCAAGCTGTTTTTCGTTGAGATGCTCAGTGACTGAACTTTTCTCTGCATTGTTTCTAACCACATCAGCATCACCAAATAAGACAACAATCAACAGGATAATATATTGTCATTGCTGTGCTCTGGGTGCTTCTCTCTCTCTCTTTCTCTCTCTCTCTCTCTCTCTCTCACACACACACACACACTTCCTTTTTCTCCAGTGTTATTATTTTATATTTTATTGTTATATCTGGAAAAAAGACAAGAAAAATATAAAAAGTGAATAATCAAAGGAAATGTCTGTTCTAGATGGATTTTGAAATAAACCAATGCTATAATAAAAAAATAAACTGATGTCAGAATAAAGTATTTACGGAGACATGTTATGGTACTGAGACATGTTATGGTACTTATGAAAACAACAAACAACTATGTAACTTCTACGTGGTGCTATTGCAAATTTAGAGCACAGCAGTGAGCAATGATAGTATCTTTGACTTCAAGCTGTGTCTGTCATCATTTGGGAAATAGTGACTACTGACAGTTAATAAGCAAGATACTGTAGCTACTGCAATCATAAACAATGTCATTCAAATTAATCACAATTATTTAGTACTCTGTAAAGTTCTCTGGTGTACTGTTTTCAACAGATGAATTTGAACTAGAATGTCTTTTCGTACTAAAGCAGTGAGTAGATCTTTATGTGGATTAACAAATTAAAGGTGCCCATGTCTATGCCAAAATCAGATGTTTTTCTTACCCTGTGTTAACCTAAAAACATTACTCAGCTTGCTCCTAATGTGCAGCCAGGTTCTGCTTGGGTTAAATGTTGATGAGGCTTGACATCAGGTCCAAATTTCTTGTAATGCAAGGACAGATGATACTGTACAGAGAGAAATTTTGCAACAACAGGCATTAGTTTATTTCAAAATCCTTCTAGAACAGGCATTGCCATTGACGACCTGACTAATCGTATGCCTGGTAAAACTCACCTCCGCATTTTCTGTGCATGATGCATCCATGCTTTTTGTTTTCATTTTGGCCATAGACACAATGTTGGTGAGCCATGTTAAGTGAAACAGCTCTGCTTTTAGTAAATAACATTGCCTTATTTTATCCTACAGTGTTGTTATAGAGCACTTGTGTTTGATCATTGCAAACAATATAATGGTGCAAAATGATCTTACAGAAGAAGATACAGTGTCTCACAGCATCACATTATAAACAGGTAGGTAGGTGGTTTTGAAGAGGATTCTTTTTCTCTCCCTCGGTGTCAACTCCCACTCATTTATATTTGGTCTTTACTTGGACTCGAACCTCTTTGAAATAGGACTTCACTTAGACTCAACCCCCTTGGGCTTGTCTTGATTTCAGCTACTCCTGGTCTGGAACTTGTCTTTGACTTAACAAAGGTGGTCTTGACTACAGCACTGACATGTACAGTTATCACGTCTGCAGCTAATCTTTGCACATGTGTCTCCATTTTGCTTGCTTTTTCACTTGATGCCTGTCTTCCGCCCTATCTCTTTAAGTGTTGTCAGATAAAAAACAAGTTAACGCGGAAGTAGCTCAAATCTGTTCCTTGCTCACCGCCAGACGTAGATGGCCAGAGGCTAAAAGAGGGAGGTTTATGCAGGAAAAGTGAGGGGCTGGTAGTGGCCAGAAAGCAAAAACTTGAGAATTCCCTGTAATCACAGGAAACAATATAATTGTAAGCAGGAGGAGAAAAGAAAAAGAAAAAACCCTTATACTTATACACAGAATAGGTGAAATGATGAAGGTGGGCTTGGGTTCTATTTAATGAAAATCATAATTTCCTCACTTCTCCTGGCTGATTAGTCAGCTATGAGAAAATGATACCCTGGTGAAGCAGCAGACCTAACTACACTATACCTCTAAGAGAATAGTTCAGTTTCTTATTGAACCACCCGGCTAGAGGCATATGGGCATCTCTAGCTTTACAATCATTTGTTCAGTTGTTGTTCAGTTCAGCTGAATTCTACAGGATTTAATAGATAATGAAATCTCACATTTCACTATGACTTGATTAATTTATTTTGAGGCAATTCAGAATTCTTTTTAAAAATGTGCTGAATACACAAATGTAGCCGTCACAATTAATACATGATTGCCTAATCATTTTAAATTAAATTAATTTATCATTGCAATTATTTCAGCTAACTGTGATCATTTCTTTAAAATTAACAATCAACACATGAAATCACTGTTTTATCTTTTGGAGATGAGATAAATAAATACACATTAAAGAAGCTGAGATGTCATTTAACTTGATGCAATGACGTACAGGAAGTAGTGTAATAGTTGTTTATTTGTTATTTACGACTTACACAAGTGAAGTTTTCTTCATATCATCACACTCTCAAGAGAAACATGTAGTTCTTGCTTGGTTGACTACACTATGATTTTGTGTAACTGTATATACACAGCATATAACACTGATCTTATTTTATCTTAGGAAAATGTAGTGTTAGCTACAAAGTAAACATAGCTAGGAAGCAATCTAACTGGTCAATTTGTCAACTATAGGCATGTACTATTTAAGTATAAGATGTACAAAAAATGTGTTTGTGTGGATTTCCTTTTTGCCTATAGGTGTGAATGGTTGTCTATGTGTTGCCCTGCAATGGATTGGCCTCTTGACCTGGGTGGACCCATAATGTAACTCATGATATAATTAATGTTATCACTATTATTATTATTATATTTTATTTTTTGTTTTTATTATTATTATACCTGACTTTGACTTTAGACAATTACCAAAAATCCTTTGGTCAATTACTTTCCACTTCAATTAAACTTAAAGAACATCTGTCTAATAATGTATCTCCTTTCAAGACTCTTGACAACTTAAGCACACAAAAGCTATACTGATTACTCAAACTGCTGCCATTGATGGCTTGAGTGGAGCCCAAAGTCAGGTCTGACTCAGATGACTTTAAATCTCTTATAAATGTTTGCTGGGCTCCGAGAGGTGACGTAGTGGCAGCTAAAGCAGACTTCCATGCGTCTAAGAGCCTGTTTATGTTCTCTTAAGCTCCCCTGCCACACATGAAAGATATCACTGCTTTTCTTTAGCTTACCCTAACACAAACCATGCTGTCAGCCTCCTGTCACCTCTGACCTTACTGGAAATGGATGCTATAGGTCCAAATGAGTCCAATATGGGCGTGTGTTTGTGTTGGGTGCTGGCCATGTGGAGAGCACGCTTCTCAGCAAGCCGGTCATGGTCACTGCATGTCTTCTGGGTGTGCTCTGAGATCATTAGATAAGGTTTTCAAGAAAATCAGACATGTCCTCAACCAAGTATGTATAATTTCTAATATAATTTGGCTTTGTTATCTTAAACTCATTAAAATCGGCCACTAGAGTATTTGGTCCTTGTGCACGATTAATTAAGATCAATAAGAGCTTATTAGCTACATAAGAGTCAAAATAATAATACAAGGGGAATGAAGTGTGACATATATTCCTATCCAAATGTTTTCCTGTTCACATTGATAGTTGGAGGCATAAATTGATCATGTCTTCATCATTTAGCCGTCTTAAGTCTTCAGAGCTTTGTCAGATCTTTGTTAATCTTTGTTTTTGATATTCAAAAAATGTTTAATATAAATGCTTCTGTTGGACTGAGAAATAACATTATTAAAGAAGCACAGTTGATTGTAAAAGAAAGAGTTAATAGCTAGTAATATTATGGACAACAATTTTACATCATATTCATTTTTTTACTTCACTTTGTGTTTTGATGTTCACAACTTTGTACGATGCCTCTTGCTCTGTCTCTCTGTCTGTCTGTCTCTCTCTCTCTCTTACTCTCTCTCTCTCTCTCTCTCTCTCTCTCTTTCTCTCTCTCTCTTATCTGGCAGACTTTCCCAGTACGGCTGACTGCACTCATTGGGGTTCATTCACTTTCCATCGCCTCACGCTGGCCACTGTTGGTTTTGGGGGCTGAGATTCTATTGGTGACGGTGTAGCAAGGCTCAAAGGTGCTTTATGGTTTGCCAACACTGACCATGGCTTTTGTAGCCCAGGATTACTCATATCAAAAGGTAACAGTGCTGGCCAAGTTGACAGCAAAACTATCTCATCTTGTTTTCTGGGATGGACGCTGACCACAGCTGTATCCAGAGCTGAAAGCGGTGAGGTTGAGAAAAGCCTGAGGAAGTGTAGCCTCTGGCTCTGTCTAACCTGTTTGTAACGTTCATGAGTAACAAGGTAAAGAAACATGTTTTTCTCTGAGAACAGTAAACACACTCACAAAGACTCTGTTCAAGCTTATCATATATAAACAAGATAACATTTTGTCATAGAGTTCATTTATAAAATAATTCAAGAACTTAAAAAAATCATTTTTACTCATACATAATAGTTTAAATAAGTAACATAAAATAAGTTAAATAAGTGTACATGAGTGCATTGGTGAGACAGCTACTCTAACACTAATCTCTTTTTGTATAATGATTAAAAATTAATATTTTTAGACTTAGAGACGCTTAAGTAATTTCAATCAGTACCATAAAGGGACTAAACTTCAGTAAACTAATTGCAATGTTATGTTTTGTTTATTTGTTCATTAATTTATTTTAAATCTATCCATGGGGAGCTTAAGATCAGTTTCGGTGTTGGAAGGGCTGTGACCAGGCTGCTTTTTTCTGTGGTTTGAGAAAACGATCAGGGGTTTATGATTCAGTGAGTGATAAAGACTGAATCACTGAAAGTAATGAGTCACTGACATTGAACCTCTTCCTCTGCCATAACACTGACTTTATTTAATACCTGTAATGTACTTTTCTGCTCAGACTTATTAACGCATTACTGTTTCTATGCACCAGAACAATGTAGTAAATCCTGAAGCTCAATGTATCTTCCTTGCATTCCTTCCTTTCTCTCATCTGCCACATAGTAATAGTCTCTGTCTTGGCTTGCCATACTCTGCATTTTGTGTCTATCAGACAGAGCTGAATTATTGAGACAGAAGATGTGTTCTTATAGTATATATTGTACCAAAGGTTTTCTATTGTCATTAGTAGTATCTTTGCACAGACAGCTACTGTAATCTCTTTGGAAAAGCACTGCTGAAAACATCAGACAGTCTGAAGCAGTGCTTGGGGACAGTACCTTGCTTACAGATACCTCAGTTTTATATCAAACTTCGTTACAATACCATGGCCTACCTAAACTGAGATAACTCTCAGGTCCCCTGAATCTTTTGACAATATCATGAGCTGTAGATGCTAAAAGACCTAAAGAGCTAAGGCTTTTAAAGGGATTGACAAACATCTCACAAAGTTAGTCACAACGTGATGAGCCATGACCCATTTTTGCTTGCCAAGATTGAGCTTCTGGTGAGCACCTGCTTTTTGTGAAACGTCTTAAAACAGTGTAACCTAAACTTTCTATTCTATTCAACTTTTCTCTATTATTTTGACCCATGCCCTCTTTTTTTGATTGTGCTGCAAACATTAAATTCAAAACTGATTAATATTTATTCATGTTTATAACAGTCATTTATTTGTACATTTGTCAGTTATATACATTTTTGAAACAATTAACATTTTTTTGTTATTAAGTAATTGTATATAATATGTATGTAGATTTACTGTGTATTTAAAATACACCAAAATATGTATTCAACACTCTTTGAGGACCAAATATCACTAGGAATCAAGGAAACTTGAAAATGTGTGGCATTGTGTGGGTCTGGTCACTTCGAAGAAAGAAAAAGATGGTAAAAAGGGTAAAAGGGGAAAGAAAAGGCATTACACATAAAGAGAAAAGTGAAAAAAAAAGCAAACAGCTTTTAACAAGTGCTAAACTGTAGGCAGAGCATGTCTTGGTTAATTAAAGCCAATGGAAATATCCCACATAGTATTACAAATGTTTGTGTATGTGCCTGTGGGCTTGTGTGTATGTACGTGTGTCTGTGTGTGCCAAGGCTCTACTTAAAGTCTCTGTCATGGCAATGTGATGTTAAACAACAATTAGAGGAGGTGTCTGCCCACAGCCTGTACTTACACTACATACTGAAACACAAATAAAGAGAAGGACTGCCACTTTACACTACCTGTTCTTCCTACACTACGCATCACACCTTTACATTACACACTGTTGTATTCCAACATGGCGATGTAAAAAGCAGTTCTTCTACTGAGTTTTTCTACCATAATTTCACACCACATACCACACTACAGAGGCATCCACACCTTTTCCCAGGAATCATGGCCCAGCAGAAATAGTTCTAATGAAAAATGTTTTGGTTCTCTAAAGAAGGTTCCTATGAGATGTGTGTGAAGAACCCTTAAAGTGACACAGAAAAGTATGTTACATTAAGCTTACATTCACACAGCTCTGTTTTAAACATGCTACTTCAGGGAACAAAGGCATGGCTTAAAGAACCCTTTTTTGAAGATAGAGATACACTATATGGCCAAATGTAGTTGGACACCCTTTCTAAATTCTGATTTTAGCTTTATGAAATTTCACGGCCGAGCACCTGCACCCATGCCTGAGATCACTATAGGTCACCTAAAAAAAAGCATTGTGCCAAGAATAAAGTTTGGTGGAGGAGGAATAATCGGCTATGGCTCTTTTTCAGGGTTTGGGCTCAGCTCCTTAGTGCCAGTGACGTGATTTGTAATGGGATGTCAAATAAGCTCATGTGGATGTGATGGTCATGTGTCCACGCTCTATTATCTAGACCGTGTACCTGCCAAACACCTTCTAAAGAAATGAAGTTTCTCAAGAAACAAAGACCGAAATCAAGGTGGTCTTTCCCTAGTATCACTTTCAGTCTTACCTTAGCCAGGCTGTTCCTTAGCATTTTGGCTTAGAAATGTTATCGTGTTTATTTAGGTAGATTTATTAGCCTTCCAAATGGCAACATTGTAATTATCACAAACTGAGTCCTACTACTTGCCCTGAAGCTACACAGTCTGCTGTAAATCCTGCAATTAAATGGCGCAATGCTCATGCCTTCAGGCTGGTGACACAAGCATGTTTTAATGCCAATAAAAGCCACATCTCATCTGATAGGTGTGAATGGAACAAATATGTTCATAAATCTGACCTGAGAACAGTTTTACACTCCATGCAGCAAACGGATTAATTCTCAGACAGACTGGGTCTGTTTAAATTTACCAGTGGACAGAAAGGTGTGTACTTAATGTACATAATCTTTTAGCAGTTTAAAACACACTTGGGCCAAAATAGTTTTCATATTTGCTTGCAACAAGAGGTTGGATAAGAAAATGTATCATCATATAAGCAAAGCTGTCATCATTTCATACTTAAGAAGACACACTGATGAACATGTGTATGAAAAATGCAAAGTATAAGTAAATACATGTCTTATGTTAACAAGCCTTTACAATGATGAACAAGTTATGGTGAAAATCAGACATTACTCTGAAAATGCCAGAATAATATGTGTCCTCAAACAGAAAGAGCATGCCTCAGCTTGTGTAGTTTATGCCAGTGTTAAGGCAAGGGTAAGCTAAAGCAAAGCATAACCCTACATTGGAGCTGTTAGCCTTGAGTTCTAATGTAAGGTTGGCATAAGACTTGGTATATCTGAGACAGGTATCAAAATAGCATGTGTCTGGTGTCATGTGGGAAGTGCTTGATGAGGTAAAGACACACAGTAGCTTCCTCAGTGCCGCTTATCCAAAGCTATGGTTTAAAACAAACAGACAGTAGAGCTATTCAATCACAGACTGTGTGTGAACATTTAAACATGTGTGTGTGTGTGTGTGTGTGTGTGTGTGTGTGTGTGTGTGTGTGTGTGTAAGAAATGTGCAGTGATATCAGGATCTCTCATGAGTGAGTAGAAGGGGCTTTGGGGTTAAATTAGGTTTGTCCATATACATATGTTTGTTTGTGTGTATGTGTGTCTTACCTGGGTCAGGACTTGAACCTGCAACCTTCTGTTCACAAGGGCAAGGTCCTAACCACTAGGCCACCACTGGTAATAAGTTAATAAAATAATACATGTATATAAAAATACACTGTGTATTCAGTCGTGTGAAGTTCACCCCATGGAAACTCATTATTTTTCCAACATGTTTCAACCAGCCAACATTTCACCCTTTTTGATACAGTGCCTATATATCCCAGATCCTGACATTCTCAATTGTAACATAAGTTGCAAAAGATTTTGTGCCTCATGGCATAATCCAGAATATCTCATCGCAGTCCCTGTTTTCACTCCTGGAATGGCATTCTGTCACATTCTGGCCCTTTTCCACCATGGTCAAAACTACATACCTCACCAAAGGATAAGAGAAGATAATATCTAAAGATAAAGGTATAAGATATACAATTAAAAATGTAAGCTGCAGTTCAAACATTCACAGCGTGTGTGTGTGTGTATATATACAGCTCACAATGCATATATATATTGCAGCCATTTGCTAAAATTATTTAAATTAATTTTTTCTCTCATTAATGTACACACAGCACCCCATATTGACAGACAAAAAAGATCACCTTTATTTGAGTCCAGCTGTGTTTGATTATACTGATTGGACTTGATTAGGAAAGCCACACACCTGTCTATATAAGACCTTA
>JBBPDA010000013.1:45875-61088 GCA_037974385.1 Arnoldichthys spilopterus
GGGTTGGCCTCCTGTCCTGGGTGTACCCTGCCTTAGGCCCGCAGTCAGCTGGGATTGGCTCCAGCTTCCCTGTGACCTGGAAACGGTTGGAAAATGGATGGATGGATGGATAGTCATTTTCATCATTGGCACAAAGAACTTAACACCTGTTTTTTTTTTCCAGAAACAAGCTAAAATGTGGACTCATCTGACCACAGCACACAGTTTACGGAGCACACATGATTAGCTTGGGTATTGGCTTAGCTTGAGAACTTGCCGCTGTTTGTGCATAGAGTTGATGTATGCCTTCCTCCTCATTTAATATAGTTTCAAGTTGCATTTCTAAATGCAGCCGCAAACTGTGTAAAGTGACAATAGTTTTCTGAAGTACTTTTCAGGCCAAGTGGATGTATTTGTCACAGTAGCATGATGGTTATCTTACATTGAGCTGCCTGAGGAAGATCACACACATTCAACAATGGTTTCTGACCTTGCCCTTTACACACTAAGCAGTGTCTGAATTCTCTGAACCTGTTTACAATAGTATGTACTGAAGATATTAAAAGGCCTGAATTCTTTGCAGTCTAATGAGATGAATCTTTCATTTAAACTGACTTGCAAGTCATGAATTCTGGCACAAAGGGGTGAGCCATGACCCTTTGATGCTTGCAAAGACTGAGCCTTTGATGGATGCTATTTTTATTTTTATAATATGCATATTTTTAATCATGATACAGTACCTCATCTGCTACCAGTTAGCCTGCTTAATGGGGAGTCTTTTAAACCAGTATAACTGTTGACCTCCAGGTAATTTTCCCCCACCAGGGAACCTTTCATTATATTTGTGGGCCCAGATCAATTTCTTAAAAACATCCTTTGCTTCAACTATGGGCCCCGAACTATGGATTGATCCACATTGTCTGTGGTGATTTATTTGTTGTTTATAATATTCTGTGCACATTTTAATCTTATTTTAACTCTGTCACATCTTTTGTTGAATTTGCTTCAGCCATCAAATTCTAAATCTTTGTATAATTACGGTTGGTCGGTATAACTATTGAAAATCTTTTCTTTCTACTTTTGTCAGTTAAGTAAAGGTTTATGTGAATTGCAATTACAATTAAAACATATTTTTTACTACATTTAGCAAAATATATTTGCTTTAAATGGAGTTTGTATTCCACCTCAACAAGTGGACCTTTTTAACTTTTAGTATTTGTGTGTTGATTCAAGTGGCAATTCAATTTAAATTGACATTTATCATATATACTCTATCTCTCTCTCTTTCTCTCTCTCTCTCTCTCTCTCTCTCTCTCTCTCTCTCTCTCTCTCTCTCTTGTGTAGGTCTTAGTGGTTTACCAGGAACAAAAGGCATTGCTGGTGTTCCAGGAGATCCAGGTCCCTCTGGTCTGGATGGACGTCCTGGATTACCTGGACCTCCAGGTAACTTTTCCCCCACCTGTCTTGAGAACTTTTCATTATATTTGTGGGACCAGATCAATTTCTCAAAAAAAAAACATCCTTTGCTTTAACTATAGGCCCCAAAGGAGACTCAGGATTTCCAGGACCACAAGGAACACCCGGTGCTCCAGGACTGAAAGGCAATATGGGCGAAATGGGACTCCCTGGTAAGGTCTTTCATGTAGCACATCTCTTTCTACAACAAAAAAATAAGGCATTGACCATTTGACATGATGAAGCCAGACTGAGTTAGCTTGCTCTGTGATAGGCCCTTCTGGAGTTAAAGGAAGTCCTGGTCTACCTGGGCAACCTGGACAGGCTGGAACTCCAGGACCACCAGGGTTTCCAGGTCCCAAGGGAGATCCTGGCACTCCAGGATTTGGGCCACCGGGGCGTCCAGGACCCAAGGTAAAAACAGCCTGTGATGTGTTTGAACAATAGTAGTTTAATAAGTTTAAAATTTGAATGGACAGGATGCTTATACAAAGCACATTTTGATGAATGAATCTGTTGTTTTAACTTTTTATCCCTTGTTGGACAGGGTGAACCTGGATCTCCTGGTTTCCCTGGATCCCCAGGGCCAAAAGGTCTAACAGGGTCTCTAGGCCTTCCTGGTTTACCTGGCAACCCTGGAACAAAGGGTGATCCCGGTCTCCCAGGATTCCAAGGTACAGTACCGGAATTTACAAGCTGCATATTCATTCGAGGGGGATTTAGAAAGTGTTCTGTTTGTCTCCAGCTTTAAGAAAATTATTTATATTAAGATTCTAAAATGTGTGATGGTCCTGTTCCCTTCAGGTGTGCCTGGTATTCCTGGTTCAAAGGGTTTGGATGGAGCCCCAGGTGCACCTGGCCTGAATGGAGCACCTGGAAGGCCAGGAGACCCTGGCCCACCAGGCCCATCAGGTTTTCCTGGGGAAAAGGGTCAAGCTGGTCGCGATGGTATTCCTGGACCTGCAGGAGTAAAAGGAGATCCAGGTAAGTCTGATAAGTTTGATGTTGTATACAGCAGTATATTATGATACATTCAAGATGTGTATATACAAAAAGATCAGGTGAGAAAGCTATATGAAATATAGACATGGCATTAAATGTGATGTCTGTAAAGATCTATGTGTCCTAAGGCATTTTTTTGTTTTCTCTCTTTATAGGTCCTCCAGGTATTGGTGGCCCAGGTGGCCCTGGTTTTCCAGGATCGCCAGGTAAAAGGTTTCATATGATTAAATAATGTGAATTTCCCACAATATTTGTCTGTTTATCAATAGACTGCCATTAACATAAGAATACAATTTAGTTTACTGTATCTTTCCCTTAATATTACAGGTTCCAAAGGAGAGCCTGGACCATCTGGCTTGCCAGGTGGTCCTGGTTACCCAGGAATAAAGGGAGAGGCAGGATTCCCTGGCCCACAGGGCAACCCTGGTGTTCAGGGGGCCCCTGGTCCTCCTGGCCAGTCCCTACAGGGGCCTAAAGGCATTTTAGGTCCTCCTGGTCCACCTGGAAGATCCGGTAAGTTGCCCTATCATATACTTTACACGTTCCAGCCCTGCTTCTGGAGAGTTGTAGTCCTCAGAGCTAAACATCCAGTCCTAAAATTACTAACATTTTTTCTAAAGTTCAAATCCTTGTAATCAGCTTAATTAACTAGGCCAGGCGTGTGAGATTAGTGTTAAATTAGACAAAACTCTGCAGGACATAAACTCTCCAAGAGTAGGGTTTACCTTGTTGATTCACTCCACTGTTTGGTTCTCTCAGCACTAAACCTGATGGTAGATTTGTACAGACAGATTTTTTTTAATCATGCATTAAGTAGTTTAAACATCAACCACATTAAAAATCAGCCCATGTGTGGATAAACTGAACCAGACAGTAAAGTGGCATCTCTAAATGTGTTTAGTCATTTGACTGATTTGCATGGGATGTTGCACAAATCATCAAAAAGTGTTTTGCATCCATGTCACTTGCACAAAAAAGGCAGCACAAAATCCTGCATACATACAAAACAACACTTATTCCAGTGCACGTAATCCTTTCTGTCACCAACTTCTTCTCATTATACATGTTTATCAGAGATGTGTGTGAGGTTGAGGGTTTTGCACGCACCATTCACTGTGTTTTTCAGATGCCCGACCAGGGCCTGATCAGCATGGATTGATCCACAGTGTCTGTGTTAATTTGTTTATTTGTTGTTTATTGTTCATCCATCCATCCCTCCTCATGTGTCCTCACTCCCTTCCCTCCTCTTGGCTCATGGGGAAAGAAAGCTTTGTACTGTGTCCACAGGGTTCTGTCTCTGTCTGCTGTAATGTTGAATTTGAAAAGAGGATCACCAATTATGTAATGTCGAGTGGTTACAATTGTATGTGTTTTCACCTGCATGAGAATCGTGTTTTGTGTCCTAATGTTTAAGAACTGCAAAGCCATCACAGAACTGTCCAATATGGGTTAAATCAGTCAATTTAAATTGCACTAAATTAAATCAAATTAAAAGTCTTACAGTGTAAAACTCTAATGGGTTCCAATGGATAGACTGGTTCCCTCTAAAGAGCTTGGTGTAAAACAGATCTTTACTGATCTTAATAAAACATGAAAAACTGAGACTAAACAACAAACCCAGTGTTGGGTAGTATCTGTCAGGCTAAATTTATGCCCAGATGCATTCTGGGTATGACATGTACCTCCTATTTTCAACGGCATGGCTTCACTCCCTCCGGATGACACCTGATGGTGACAGGCCTGGCAGGTCAGATTCTTTAGAGTATATACAGATTTTTTGACTCATGATGTTTTGACTTTTTTAACTGTTCTACACTATATTATTCCTGATTCAGATAATTAACCTACTTTAATATTGTTTTTCTATAGAAATCATCTGAAGATTTGACAAAATAGAGACCTTGTTGTGCATAACCAGTTTTCCTTAATCCAAGTGCTGTTATTTACAGAACATGAATGGAGACTTACCTTGCCTCTTTGAAAAGATTTTGAGAACGCACTGATTAATCTTGCATCCATGTCACATAATAATGAATTGATCATGTCTGAAGAAAACCTGTACACTGACTCCCCACTTTTTTAAATTAGTGAATTTGATACACTCAGCATTGTGTTACATTATGCTAAGAACTTTCTTAATAGTTATTTAATTAGTTTGGTTGACACTGTCACCTCCAGAAGCTGTAGAATTAATGAAAGGAATCTCAGTCCATGTTTTGTGTAATAGTATGACTTTGATTGAGGAAATTGGACTTGTTTTCAGTTAAAGCAAGATTTTTTGCAATGCAGAACACCATTGTTTTTTTTTACATTAATGTTCCATGTAAAATGAATTTGATGTTTGTCTTGAATGTTCATGTTAAAGTGCTTGGTTACTCAATGGAGGTAAACACAAAGATCATCATTTATTTGTGGTTTGTGTTTTGCCCCCAAATGATGGAACCTTGCTGATGCTACCTTCACTGTATTGCTATGCTAACTTTTGCTCTTGTTTTAAATCTGCATTTTACTACTGGGCTCTCTCTCTCTCTCTGGAATTTTGGGAACCTGTTGACCTTTGACCCCAATATAGGTCCTCCAGGTTAGATACCTTGGTTTGATGCCCACCATAATGGTTCTCTGCACTTTTTTTAATCTTTAAAACACTGTTTTATTATATTAGTAGCTGGGTTGTACTCAATATGTGTATGCTCTGATTTTCTTTCTTTTAAAAACAACATGTATAAAGCACTCAACCACAAAAGTCCAAACATCAGTAACTGACAGAAACACATATATTTGGTCACACATAACAATACAGATACATGCAATCAGACACTGGAATGTCGTTTGTATGATTATTTTGCTTGGCAAACTGTGTGTTGTGTGTATGTAGATGATATGAGGTTAAAAGTAATTAGTGGCATTTTATGGTGAGCAGAAGGGTAAACACCACTTTCATCTTGGTACATCTGAAGGTCCTCCTGGTCCAGAGGGTCCTCGTGGACTTCCAGGAAGTGGAGGGCAGAAGGGTGAGAAAGGCTTCCCAGGAATTCCTGGATCACCTGGCTTACCTGGAGAGAAAGGCGACACTGGGTTTCAAGGCCCATCGGTGAGCTACAGGATGAACATGAAAGAACAGTAGGCAAATGTTTAGTGGGGATAAGAATGTCACTTACGTAAGTAATACAACTCAGTTAAATCTGAAACAATAATGCTTTAGGTTAACATTCTAAGGTTGGTTCTTTAGATGTGTTTTGCTTATACTGTTTTAGAGTGGGACTACAAGTGACATTTGGTCTCTCTTTTTGGTCAGGGTCCTTCTGGTTTCCCTGGAGCTTCTGGATCTAAAGGAGATGCAGGTTTTCCAGGTGTACGTGGATTCCCAGGTAAGACAAATCTAAAACCCAGACAACAGCACTGAATTCCCCCGGTTTGCAGTATGAGGTTATTTATCAGGTTATCTGCTGATAACATTGCAGGATCTAAAGGTGTGGCAGGTCCCCCTGGACCTACTGGTCTTCCTGGTGATCCTGGTGACACTGGACCTCCAGGTGAGTGTATCATCATGTGTCTTTTAAAGCTGTTATCACTTTCTCTTATCCAAACAGCTCTGATGTTCTTCTAATAATCTTCTTCCAAGGCCCTCCTGGAAATCCAGGTATAGCTCCGGGACCCATTATGGTGAAGGGTGAGCGAGGACCACCTGGTCCCCCAGGCCTCCCAGGAGCCCAAGGTCCTCCAGGACCTTTTGGGCTGAAGGGTCTGCCAGGTCAGTGTCAAAAATAGCACCTCATGAATATCTGTACTGCTAAGTGCTACATGACTGATCTCAAGTTTGTGACCAATGTCGCATGCTTTCCACAGGCCCATCCGGATCCCTGGGTGACACAGGTATTGATGGAACCCCAGGCCTCAATGGCCCACCTGGAAGGAAAGGAGATACAGGACCAGTTGGACAGACAGGTGAGATACAGTAGATCTTAATCAAAGTGACGATGCTTGAATTATACTAATAGTCTATTCTGTGCAACCTGACTATAATACCTGATTGTGTATTCCATGGTAGAGAGAGACTGTTTCTGTCTTTTTTGGGCTCCATCGATATCTTTAGAAACCAGCATTGCTTTTAAAGAAGACCTAAGATTCATATCATCATATCTTCTTATCATTCTCCTAATCCTCCCAATGATGTTACTGTCTTCAGGACAGCGAGGTATTCCAGGCCCTCCTGGTGCAGATGGCCCTCCAGGTTCTCCAGGTCCTCCAGGTCTAGGTTCAGCTGCACATGGATTCCTGATCACACGGCACAGCCAGACTACAGATGTGCCGAGATGTCCAGAAGGCACCTCATTCATCTCTGATGGCTACTCTCTGCTCTACGTGCAGGGCAACGAGAGGGCCCATGGCCAGGACCTGGGTGAGACAACTAGAAATTCATGCTTGTTGTAATGGATGAAAACCTCCCAAAACAGCAGTCCTGACTGTGCAATAAATAAAATTACTGTAAATGTACATACACAAGAATTTCTAAATCAAATGTAAATCAAATTCTCTTTCTCTCTCTTAGGTACTGCTGGAAGTTGTCTAAAGCGTTTCAGCACCATGCCTTTCATGTTCTGCAACATTAACAATGTGTGTAATTTTGCCTCACGGAATGATTACTCTTATTGGCTGTCCACTCCTCAGTCTATGCCCATGTCAATGGCCCCCATCAAGGGAGAGAGCATCAAACCTTACATCAGCAGGTCAGACACAAAGACAAACACACAGATACAGAGTGAAAAGAGCCTTACAAATAAGCCTGAAGTGCGTCAGTAAAGTTCTGTTTGGCAGTATAATTTTGTTTATATACTTTGAGTGATCGTTCTATGTGCATGTGTTCAGGTGTTCTGTATGTGAAGCCCCAGCCATGGTGATTGCAGTCCACAGCCAGACAATCCAGGTACCAGAGTGTCCAGAAAACTGGTTTCCTCTGTGGATTGGCTACTCCTTTATGATGGTATGTAATACACATTCACGTTTCACCTTTCTTTAAACTTGACTTTGTTTTTAAAGGAAAATAGCCAAAGAACATCTGTGAATCTCTCTAAAACAAACTATCATTAAGGCCTTAGATAAGATTTGTTAGAATTAATTTACCGAAATTTAAATGTAACTGTGGTACATATCAGCAGTGGTGGTGTAACTATAAGGAAGTTGCCCCTGTGACCTGAAGGTTGCCAGTTCAAATCCCAGACCGGTACAGGTACCACTACGGTACCAGGTCAGCAGCCCACTGCTCCTACATGGATGGGTTTAATGCAGAGGTCACAGTTCATTGTGGTGCACTGTATCAAACAATCACTCACTTACCCTCATTTAGCATTGCAAATTAGCAACAGTAATATAACTTATAGAGAAGAAGTCAAATTGGTATAATCAACATCTAATGCAGAATGCTCCCCCGCTCTCTCTCTTTCTCTGTCTCTCTTGCAGCACACTAGTGCAGGTGCAGAGGGCTCTGGTCAGGCCCTGGCCTCTCCTGGCTCCTGTCTGGAGGATTTCCGCTCTGCTCCCTTCATTGAGTGCCATGGCCATGGAACTTGCAACTACTACGGCAACTCCTACAGCTTCTGGCTGGCCACTGTTGAAAGGGAGAATATGTTTAGGTAACAAACAGTTTACAGAATTGATTAATTGCTGCTGTACAGCTCAATGCACTTTTTTGTGGAATGTAACAGATAGTGGTGACATGGGTGATAAGGAAAACTAGCTCTTAAATCAGCATTTGTGATAGAAGCAGATATTATACCACATATTTAAGCCCTGGCGCACTGACTCAATGTCTGACTCGTCTCTATCTGTTCTTAACAGCAAACCACTGTCAGAGACACTGAAAGCAGGGAACCTTCAGACACGCGTGAGCCGCTGCATTGTGTGTATGAAGAGGACGACGTAACATAGCGATGTTAACGCTAACATTAATGAGGCCCCTTGCCAGGGATCAGCCATCACCACAGTGACTGCAACAGTTACGTCGAGAACAGGTGGAATTCCAATGGTGCATTATCTTCAAGTTCAACTCTATGGTGCTACTGTGCAACACAGCAAAAAAAAAAAAACTGAAAAATTAACTAGGCTTTTATTTTTAAGAAGTACCTCAAAAAAGAAAAAAAACAGAAAGGTGCCATGATGGATGAGTGTTTTTAAAAAGTGCATTTTTTTTCTCTTTTCTAAGAGATTTTTTTTTTCTGTAAAAGAAATTCTTCTCACAAAAGTTTGACGTTGGTATGCAAACAATATAATTTTTGGAGAGAAGTGCTTTTTTTTTCTTTCAGGAGTGGATTTGTCTCCATGTTACCAAATCGGCACTTTGAACATCAAAGAGAAAAATGCACTGAACAGTTACATTAGCGAGACTGCATTTTTTTTTTTTTTTTTTTTTTTTTAATGCTTTCATTTTTTTCCACCACTCTTTTCTTACTCCTTCTTCTTGGTGGTACTAACACTGAATATCCAAGAAATGTTAACTATAGACCTTTTATCTCTTTTGTAAGTAATAAAATGTGTATATTGTGTAAAACACTTTTTTAGTGTAAAACAGTAAGTGGTACTTTATAATGAATTTCTGGATTCTTTGGCTTGTGTTCGTTCACTCACACCTCACTCACATACTAGCTCACTCATTCACTTACACAAATATTTGTATAAAGTAAACTTGCTTCAAGTGAAACAGTATTTTATTTGATAAATGTAGCTAAGCTTGAATTGGCTGTGTATTTTCTTTCATATTATAATTCATCCTCATAATTAGGTACATTTACAAACTACTGATTTTGGACGTCATTCTTCTTGAAAATGTCCTACCCCCAGTTTTAAAAACCACCAAATTAACTGAATAATTTGAACATGAACGCATTACTGTTAAGCTCTATATTTAATTTAACCTAGACCTAAATTCCTGTTGAAATCAGCAAAGTATTAGTAAAGTAAGTTTGTTCAATTTCTACTGGGTCTTATGTCACTATGTACCACAGTGTGGTTTATATTGTACATATGGCAAACAAGAGAGCCAGTTTAAGAGCCAATGATTCCTTTGACTGTTTTCAAATCCTTTTGAATTTAAGTCATCATAGGGTGCAAGAATGTGTATTTCAAATTCTGTTTATGTTTATTATCCAGAAGTTGTTATAAACTTTAAAAAGACTGAAATAAAGAAATCTTAAGTCCACATGTTTGTGTCAGCATAAACATTTCTGCAGTATTCATTGTTGCCTTGGCAAAAGCATTGCCAATAAAGTTTTTTACGTGTTGTAATGGGAACCTGGCAGTGTTGCATTTTGACTGATTTTTAAAAAAAATACTGATACTGAAGGAAGAAAATGCACTTGCATGGAAGAGCCACTAGAGGGAGTAACATCAGCTAATTTAGATATAGGACAAACTCAAAGTCAAGGGTTTTTCTGACCTTGGATCAAAGTTTAGGAAGTTCAGGCTTAACCTTTAACCTTGAGTCTGACATTAGTAATCTACCTTCCGACAAGGATTTGGGTTCAACAGAATAGGGCCCTGATGACTGACCTGCTTCCTGGAAGTTTACCTCATACTTTAAAATGACATAGCATTGCCCGTTGCCAAAAGGCAAGTTACCACAGCCCATGCACTTTCTTACATAATGTCTGTCCTAGTGTGTAGCCGCCTTAACACATGAATGAACATTTCATATAGCATTGTCTAGTTCTAGATCATTTGTGTTCAACTAGTAGATGTGTTTGACGCCATAGAAGGACGTTTTGAATTTCCTTGTCAAGGTTCATCTTTGCTTTCTCTCTCTCTTCTTCTGCACAGATTGGTTTATGACCAAAGCGGACTAAGCTATGAGCTTAGGGGAGGTTGGCAGCTCCTTAATAATCTGTATTAGAGCCAGTTGACTGAGGCTTGCCCATGATATTTGACTACTAATCCATCAATAGGATAATGGAGCAGGGATAGTGATCTCTTGGCCTTTGGCCAAATGTCTTTATCAACACACCAAGAGGGAAGTCTTGATTAAATACCCAGTTCATCTACAGATATGGTAAGAAGTGAATTAAAATATTGTTATTGTGATAAATTACTTCTCGACAGGCTTCTATGACCATGACTGAAAAATGAGAAATATGTGCTTGATCATGTGTAAGCAGTTGTAACTGCTAAACCATTTTGGTCTTATTTTATGCTTCAGCTCTTGCCATACAAATAACTCATGCATGATCATTTAATCTGAAACGTCACCAGCATGGATAAAAGTAGAGAGGTAAACCCACAACAACAATGAAAAAAAGTCTGATGCATCCTGAGCAAGAAATCCTTTACAGTCTAAATAGTCCTGTAATGTTTAATCATAATGCCACTGCTAGTGTGTTAAATTAAGAATTAAACACAGTATTTTCACACACAAATCATACAAAATACAGTAAATCAACTATATATGAACTAATGTTTGATTAGATTACCACCTGAGAGTCATGTGAACATTACATAGGACAGTGTGTGATTTATTTTTTTATTTCTTTATTTCTTTGAGCACAAGTTGAAATATGTCCAGAACATAACATTAACATAACATTTTAACATAATGTTGAATTTTTTTAGCTCATCATACCCTAAACAACTGCATGCCAGGAGTTTGTTAGATCATAACTGGTCCTACTTTTTCAGATGGATTAATAATAAAAAAAAATTCCATGTTTTTAAGTACCATGTGTCTACTTTTTTGTCATACTCCCCCCAAAGTAAGGAGAAGTTTTTGGTTCAGAGCTCATAGTGGATCAAGTTAAAATGATCCTAATCCTACCGAGTGATGAGCCTCTTACCCAGTTAGTGACATTATATAAAATTACTATTAATGGCACTTGTCATGTTGTGTTAATGTTTTAAAGCTGTGTGATGTCCTGATACTGACACTTTCTAGTGTAGGTAAACTATTCTCACTACTGGAAACCAACAGGGCTCAGGAAAAAGGGAATATACTTACATCAGAGTAACAGCAACCACCCCCACTCCCACCCCCCAAAAACAAAATTAATCAGAGTTCAAAAGTTGCCAGCTGAAACATGACCATGGTACTTTCTTAAATTTCAGATTTGCATTGAGGGCAAGTTGAATGCCTTGGCTTGTTCAGATGAACTTTTCGCCAAACTGGCAGCCTCTGCAGCGGAGGGTCAAGAGTAATAGTAGTTGCTGTGCTTGACTATTCACAGGCAGGGATCGCATCTCTTCCACTTGAGTGACATGGACAGTTGTAGTGGACACTCAAGAGGTGCAGCAGGTACACTGAATTAGGCAGAGCAGACCATGTGGACTGCACACATGAAAATGTGAACAGAAGGTTCGTGGAAATGGACTATAATGTGTTTTGGAAGAAAAACTTTAAATCTGAGAAGAGAAAAAAAATGCAAAAGCCTAAAAATAAATTACTGATTGAAAGTAAACCTAAGTCGGATGCCAGAAAATGCCCCACAGTCTAAAGAATCATGTCATGTTTAATGTTATTTAATGTAAGGCTATATATTCTAACATATCACTCTTAGCGAAGAGGGAAAGATCTAATTTTGTAAAGAGAAAATCCGAGTTATAATGTGACTTCAGCTATAGTAACCAGATGACCTTTCCACATTTTCCCAGTGTTAGCTGTCACTAATACACACAATTAGTTAGTCACAGATCATTTCTGGTATTTGTTAACTCAGACACGATGTATATCAAAGTCAGACAACTCCAGAAGCATCCACTCCTGAACTTACAGTAGGTCACTTGCTGCGTCAGAGTGTTGGGCCCTCATCTGAGCTATTGCTGACTGAAGGGCTTATGGTTAAACGATAGCTTAGTCAGGTTTGCTCAGAGATCAGGACCTAATTAGGGTGGAATAGGGGTGTTGTTTTTTTGGCGATCGTCCTCCACCACTGACCTGTGTTTCTAGGTACTGGGGCACTGGAGAATACATTCATTCATAACCTTTTCCTTAACGAGTTGTTAAGAAGGAGTGCCATGCAGACGAACACCCATTCAGACTGTTTTGAAACTCAAGTCCACTACAGCAAATACTACATCCCTGGAGAGGAGCTCAACTGATTACTCCACTGCCATATTAGAAATTAAAGATGTCACATGCTTCCACTGATCATATGGCCCAAATACATGCTCAAACACCCTCAATACACTCATACACACTTCTCTTCTCTCTTTCCTAAAGTGGACAGCCAGCTGGAGATATGCTGGTCTCATGATACAGGAATATTTGTCCGCAAGTCATGCTTTTCCCCATTTGCTCTCTAGTGACAAGGACCAGGGTGGCTTCCCAATTAATCTGACAATAGGTGGCTGCCCATTTACAGTTTTCTGGGCACTCATGACCAATGGGTCACACTGACAGCATTGCTTAATCAAGCTCAGTGTTTCCCAACCCTTGTCCAGGAGGACCCCTGCCATGCCCATTTCCCAGCTTTAACATAACCCAATGCAACTCAGTAAAGGGCTGTGAATGGGCAGGACCCATACCAGCACTTTTCGTGACATATCTCTTTCTCTTTCAGGAGATTCATCCACTCCATTCCACTCCTTATGTCATTTCTACAGCTCCTCAAATTACTTTTCCATTATAATTTGTTATGATGCTGTTATTAGGAAGAATGTATCAATTGTTGTAGCGGTTCTCTGTGGTTAGTGTAAGCACTTGTCATATGTATGTATTTATTGAAGTTGCTCTCTGTTGCAGTATAGGAACTTGGTGTATGTATTAGTTTGCAACAGTTGCAGTAGTGGCTGTCCGTAGTAGTATAAGCACTTGGCTTATGTATGTATTATAGTAATTGCATTTGTTATTTATTTCTACAACTATGAGCAATGCATTGGTCTTCTTGTGTCATCACCTTCAGTGTTACTCTATGCAATGTGAACGCTTGATTGTTTCCTCTGTCCTGGAAGTCGCTTTGGATAAAAGCGTCAGCCAAATGAATAAATGTAAATGTAAAGAATATCCTATTGGAAGGCTCCTCCAGGATTCCTTTAACATGATACCCTTAGCAAATCATCAAATTAGCTAGTTAGCTTAAAAAAAAGTTAGGAAAAGGAAATGAGAGTGCCAAATTGGTTCATAGGTTAAACAAACATAAGCTAACCAATCACAAACTCACAAAGAAAAGCCTTTCTAATTGTCTAACCAAACACATGCTAACTAATCACAGACTAACCAATCATCCAGTAAGCAATCAAAGCTTAACCACTTTATAGGCTAACCATAACAGGTTCCTTGTCAAGGAAAAGGCTTTAGATAAGCCTCAAATTCATTCTAGCTTTTGTTTCAACTTTATGCCATAGTTAAAAATATCAGAAGGTGTTTTACATTCATCTTGTCCAAAGAACTGCAGTTGTACAGCTGTAGTTGGTTGTGGAGCAATGGCTAATGCCATCAGGTTCAGTCACAGAGCAACAGTATTTGTTACTAGGTTAACAGCTAATGTCCACAATAGGCTATGCTTGCCCTCATGTCAGAGAAATATCACTGAAAGCTTTTTTTTTTTTTTGAGAAGCAGCTGAAGGAGACATGGCATGGCAAGCTTGCTTGAGAAACCAGAGTGGTGTATCTCCATTTGAAAACTACTCGGCTTGTTAATTAGCTGGCTAACAGATTTCTGCAGCAGTTGGATCCCTTTATAGAGATGATGGCTGCTACTGCCCTGCTGAGGAGCCTTGCTTAATGCCCACAGGAGGGCAAATAAGCTCAGTGCTTCTGGGAAAGGCGGCGACCTCCATGCAAAAGTTCATTTGCAGCGGCCAGTCATCCGCTTTCCACAAGCTGATTACTCAGACTGCTGGCACAAACACTGTATGTGTTTGTTTGTGTATCTAATGAGACAGAATCAAGTGTGAATGCCATTGTTCAACTGAACAGAAAAGAGGAAAAGGCAATTGCTGTCAGTCATCTCAGGTCCATATCTGGACATGTATGCTATTGACTAGATAAAGTGACTTGGGTCAAAGTACAGCAAGGACAGAGACCCTCTTGTGTCGTTTGTTGTTTTAACTGGGAATCTAAGAGAAAAGCAGCAGCTGATGTTTATGGTGCCCTTAATCACTGAAGCACACCTTTTTTGGCTGTCAGGATAATATCACTGCCGAACTATGGGGGCTTTGAATAAATGAAAAACATTTAGAAATGTTCAATACAGTAATGTGAAGAGAACTTATTCTAAGTAATTGTGCAGCATTTCTTTACCCCATTCCTCATGATAGTTTCACACAGTGTAAACGGCAGCAGACAGTAATGTTGTTTTTGTGTTATCCCCTAGCTGGCCTCTGAAAAAGCTGGAAGGAGTTAATTCACCCATCATGTTACTGAACAACCTGGAATGCCTTCCAGCGGCATACCAAAGGAAAGCAAATGCAGCTGATTGGTTGATGTGGCCATGGACTTCACTCTGTTGTGTAGGTTATTTAATCCCAAAATGGACTTTGAGTTCTTGGTTTTCAAACAGGTAGGGGCGCCAAAAGGTGGCGCCAAACTGATTTTATGTTGGAATGCAGAAGTGTGACAATCCCACCTGGGGCTTTTTCTGCCATCTCAGAGATAAAATCTTCCTGCCTTTACTAACTGTCATGTAATTGCCTTCCATCACTCATACCCTGGTTGTAAATCTCAAATGTATCCTTAGGAAAAGAAAAGCCTGTTTCTAAAGCAGTCACTTAAGGCAGGATTTCCCAACTGCAGCCCTGGAGGGGCTGGTGTCCAGCACAGTTTAATGATTTTTATGTGTGTGTGTCTATATAACTACCTAT
>JBBPDA010000013.1:71433-93877 GCA_037974385.1 Arnoldichthys spilopterus
ACCTGCCAACTTTGCTCAGACTGAATTATAACACCCCCCCCCCCCACCTGTGAAGCTCCACCAGATTCCTTTACAGTGGTGGTGAATGGAACCAGACGTCTCCAACACAAATAAGGCCATGTTCTCTCCTCTCCACCCCCCAGTGAAGCTCCGCCTGTCTCTGAGTGTTTCTATGGTGATGTTGATGATGTAAAATAGTGATTCTGTACTAAATCACTCTGGGGGACTATTTTGCCTCACAACGCCCTGCACGTATCCCTCCACCATGAACGGGGTTTAGTTTTAGGCCCAAAAGCTTCTCCACGTCTCAGGCGTCAGCAGCGTCTTCATCGCTGTCTCAAGGAAGAACTTTCTGTGAGGAGCTTTTTAGAGACGCCACAGCAACCCTTTAGGCCAAAAAGCACAGAAACATCTTTTATACGGTTAACAACAGTTTCTGCTTTATTATTTCACGAACACAGTGAACATTTTAGAGAATGATCAGTTCTACAAGAAATGTGTGTTAACATCTGTTGGGAAAATGAATAGAAATCACAGAGGTTACAATACCACAGATCCATAAAGAACTATTGCTTGTGCAGATCCGTGGACTCTTACAGAGTACAGACTCTCAGTGCTTACTACAAACACAAGATCAGCTGATCAGGAACCTCAGCATGAGTCTCTAGATCAGTTCCATCAAAACACGTGAAGACCACTTTACCTCAGGATTAGCAGTGCATTACAACGGCCAGCAGGAGGCGCCAAAACTTGCTGTACTCTGATCAGCGGTCATTTTAAAGTCCTGGCACCTCCTAATCCATCAAACTGGCAGTAATGATAAACTCCCAGTGCAGAGGGAAGCACAGCAACAGTGCAATGGTCTGTTTTACACTTTGGGGGGCTCACCACGTTCTGTAATGAAAATATCTGCCCATAGACATTTCCACTTCAGCCTCATAGAGCAAAATCACTGTAGTGCAGGTGCCAAAAACAAACGAGGGCCATGTTTTTACATGTCAAAGCCTGCAACTTTAATTTTATACAATATTTTTTTTTAGTTTTAATTGGGGGGGGGGGGGCTGCTCCGTCTTCGGGATGTTTAATGAAAATAATATAATTTAATCGCGCGAAGCTTAAGAATTGGAGCTCTGGCTCGAGATTCAAGACTGAAATAAAATGAATATTTTTGGTGAAAAAATGGCCCGGGCAGAACAATAATAGATCAATTTAATGAAATTAATCGCATTTAAATTACAAACAAAATATTGATTACATTTTTTTTTTTTTTGCCACAAATTGTTGATCCCCTTATCGTCGTTAATGCTGCTGTGAGCCAAAACCCTTCTTAAAGGGCCAGTAACTGACGTCTCCTAATTTATTCTGTCCTCTGAATTCTTATAACATCTAAGCTTTTCTACAAAAAAAAAAAAAAACGGGTCATGTTTCATTTTCATGTGACCATTTCCCACCTGTGTCCCTTTGAATTAAACAGGCCGTGCCTCACTCAGAAGATGTCTTTATTGCTTTACAGTGGTGCTAACGCACCGTAGGCTGGACAGACGTGTTTCTGTGACATCACAAAGAAGATTTTAAAACGGGCTGTTTTAGCCGTGAGGTGTGGGGAGCGGAAGATTCGCCTCGAAACGAACAGAAATTACATTCAGACCCTTTTACTGCGGAAAAGGCCGGAAAAAATGAAGGAGCCTTTAAAGAAACACTTCACCGCTTCCACGCATGAAGTTCAGCAGGACCAGGAGAACCAGGAGAACCAGTAGGACCAGCAACCATCCCAATAAACAAGCAACGAGCTAAACCAAATCTTTATCTTTGATCAAAATTTCATCAGCCACAACACTCCTGATCTGAGCTGTAGATTAGTGATCTCAAATAATGAAGCTCTCAGAAATAACGAGACTTCCTTCCCTGTTACAAAGCCCAGACTTTAAGGCCTCTTACAGTGGTTGTAGTGCTAGACATAATGGCCAAGAATGTAAAAACTGATGAGCTGATGTGGGCTGTTGGAGCATCTCCCTAAACAGCAGGAACTCACAGAGCTCTAGACATCGCCTGGTTATGTATTTCCTTCTCAGCCTCCAATCAGTGGAACCCAATTAGCCTCAATTAGACGATTAACTCAACTACGCCTCTTAAAAAAGCAAAGCAACCAAATTTAACCCCAACACTCACACACAACAGTCAGTATAAACCTGGGGGGCCCAAACCTGGTCCTAGAGGGCCGGTGTCCAGCCCAGTTGGACGTTCTCCTCCTCAAACACACTCACTACACCTGGCAATGAACAGGTGAGTTTAACCAGGTGTGTTTGAGCAGGGAAACCAGCAAACCGTGGTGGACACCGGCCGGACAGGACCAGATCTGGGAGAGAAACACACTGACTCACTGACACAGCCACTGAATTTGACTGTGTAACACCTCTCCTGCTTTTACCACTCTACACTAGGGTCCAGGAGGACCACCGCTCTGAAAAAGGCTGGCCACTTTATTAGAAACACGCCCCAGTAGATCTACAGTCATAATCTATAGCCCACCTTCTGCTTTGGACCCACTCTAACCCCTTCTTCACTGGTCAATTTCTGACCACGGGACCACCACTGTCCAGATTTGGCACCTTCTCAGCATGGCAGTGACGCAGAGTGTGTGGTGCTGGTAGGTGTGCATCAGGCAGGTGGTCTGCTGGGATATTTTAGGCTGAGGGTGGTCCAAAGACATGCAGAGACTGGGCACTGACGAAGGGGTGGAGATGGGCTCCTGTAACTGATCAGCACGGTGGAGCTACACTACAGTGGCGTTTCTAATACAGTGGACAGTGGGAGCAGTATCTTGGCCCTCCAGGACTGGACCCTGATCTACAGCTCTCCACGGAGCCGTGTGTGCAGGTCCTCCTGGTCAATTTTGGCCGTCTGCTCGTGCCAGCGGTGGTGAGCGAGCAGAGCCACGTTGCGAGCGGAGATGGCGCTCATTTCCATGCAGCTGGCAGCCCATTCGATGCCGCTGAGGTAGAACAAGCGGTCGTGGAGGACGAATGGCGGTGCACGCCGCTGCGGCGGGCTGTACGTGGGGTAGGCCAACCAGCGCTTCTCCCACACCCCCTCCCGCGACACGAAAATGTCCCGCAGCTGCTCCTCGGACAGCGGCTCCGGAGAAAACATCTTCCACACCTTGCTCTGGCTGGCCGGGGGCCGGCGGTAGCCGGGAGGAATGTGGGTTGGATCCAGCGAGCTCAGGCTGTTGATGGCCAGCGCCTTGTTATCTGTGGTCAGAATATCGGTGACTAAAAAGTGTTCCGGTTTCTGATTCGTCCCCAGGTACGAAACGTTGACCCGTCCCAGGACCAGGGTGTTCACAATCTGCTGGTAGCGACCAGGGAAGTGAGAGGGGACCGGAGGAGAGAGGCCAGTGAAGCTAATTTCAGACAGGCCCTGATGAAGGGGCGTGGCCACAATCACAATGTCGTAAAGGGAATGGGCGGAGCCAGAGTCACCGACGTAGTTGACCTCGTAAAGGTTCGCTACAGTGCCTGATTGAGAGGGGAGGGAGAAATAGAGAGAGAGAGAAAGAGAGAGAGAGAAATAGAGAGAGAGAGTAAACAACACTAGAACTGTCACAGGTCCACTAATCACTGTACACACAAACATGGGGTCAAGGTCTCTTGGGAGGGGAAGGGGAAGTGTGTTTGTATGCAAGGGGTGGGGGTCAAAGTTCCACTATGTTCCAGTGCATATCGGTAACTCAGAATGCCAGTCAACTTGTGTAAGTTTCAAGTTGAACATGCAACACTGACTCAAACAAGTGGACGACAAAAGACAAACTAGGCCAATATTTGGCTACAGACCTGGTTATGACCTTATATTATTTGTCCAGGAATGTGAGGACACTGAAAGGACCTATATACTAAAAAAATTTATTTTCTTACTTTTAGGTGAGAAACTTGGAGAATGTAAATCCTGTTAGTTTCAACACAACTGAATGTGGGAACATCCCTTCAGAGTCAAGCACATAAACACAATGTACAAAATACTGAAGAATAAAGGCAAATGTGTCTTCCCTCATTTACTGGCATGTTTCAACCACTGTGGTGTCTTCATCAAGAAAAACACTGTTTACCTTCATCTTTGGCCTCTGGTCCAGACAATCCATACATGGAAGCTACAACAAACAGTGTATTTTCTGTAGGTCACACATTTGAACATATCTACCTATTCAGCTATTTAAACAGCTTATTTACTTAAAAAACAGATACATATTATATATTAAATAATACATTTGTGTGTGTGTGTGTGTGTGTGTATGTGTGTGTGTGTGTGTGTGTGTGTGTCATCAGGAATCACTCTGGAAATGCAGGAAGTCTTTCACATGTCATGTGCCTGCTTTTCTCTTACCATTTTGAAAGTGCTAACAGGAGTGTTGGGTGTCAATGTGCACGACAGGGCAAGGAAGCCTGCTGAGTAAATGAGTGTCCAAACATGAGTAAGGGAATGAGTGTGTTTATGAGTGACTGTATGCATTTAACAGAGGAAAAGAGACGCTTGTATCGGTTTAGTCATTTCCTGCTATAAGAGCAATACTGATAACAACACATGCCACAGCACTAAATCCTGGCTGCTCTCAAAGCAATAAATACAGTATGTGGTGTAAAAAGAGGGCGCATTGCTTATACTTGGAAATTCAGCTCCACCTAATCTGCTGCAAAGAACAGTGTGACTCTACCTTATTATTTCTGTGATGTACCAATCAGAAATTGCCAAAAAAGCCCCTTGGCCTGTTGCGCCACACTGAGCCTCTGTTGTTGTCGCAGCCCAAATGGTTGGCCTGCCAGCTCCAAAGATTCCTGCTTATGCTGTTATCCTGAAGCTTTGCTCCCTGTCAGTCTGATCAAGACTAATTCATTACGATGCATGAGCCCAACCACATAAATTAATTTAACACTGCTTATCCAATCAGCAGCCCCGCTGGACATTAGCAATAAAGCACAAAAATCTTCCAGCACAATAAAATGTACTCAGAATAATCTTTCCCTTTATCTTGCTGACTGTTTGCTCATGCTTCTTGTCCTCAACAGATAAATATATACCTTTCAGGCCACAAACACTGTCTATGAGGTGGTACCATCAAGGTACCAAGGTATGTCCTCAGTACCTTTAGTTAGGGATCAATTTTTCCATACAGTTGTATGCAAAAATTTGAAGTTGCCAGGTCAAATCCAGAGGTGGCCAATTCTGCTCCTGGAGGGCCGGTGTCTGGTTAACAAGTGAGCTGAATCAGGTGTGTTTGAGCAGGGAAATCACCAAATTGTGCTGGACACGGGCCCTCCAGGACCAGAGTTACATTACACCCTCTACAGCAGGGGTGGCCAATTCTGGTCCTAGGGATCTACCACCCTGCAAAGTTTAACTCCAGCACTAATCGAACATACTTGATGCAGGTAATGAAAGCCTTCATAGGTTGTGAATATTATGGCCATGTGTGCTGGATCTAAACTCTCCACAGTGGTAGATATCAAGGACAAGGGATAGGCTTTACTGCTCCACTGAACATATTTCTGCACATTTTAATGCACAATTATGGACCTTTTGTTGAATTTAACATCCATCCATCCATTTTCTAAACTGCTTCTTCCGTTTCCGGGTCATGGGGGAAGCTTGAGCCAATCCCAGCTGACTGCTGGCCTAAGGTGAGGTACACCCAGGACAGGAGGCCAACACATAGACAGACAATCATTAATACACACATTCATACCTATGGGCAATATTTTCAGCCAAGCTAAGGCTGAATTTAACTTAGTGTGTTTTATTTTTTGGTTACTTATTTTTGCACA
Organism: Arnoldichthys spilopterus; assembly: GCA_037974385.1. Lineage (NCBI taxonomy): Eukaryota > Metazoa > Chordata > Actinopteri > Characiformes > Lepidarchidae > Arnoldichthys > Arnoldichthys spilopterus. Next base: position 77,250 of record JBBPDA010000013.1, read on the forward strand.
AATATAAATGGTGCAACATTTCATCACATTACACAACCCAGCACATGAAGATCTTGTTAATTGATTAATGTGTTGAGTCAGGTGTGCTAGAAAAGTACCTATGGGCTTACTTACATAATAAAGCATGTAAATAAAAATAAAGCCTAAAGTCATTGTATTGGGGTTTTCAAATGTTTGCATTTGACTGTATTACACTGCAGTTAAAGTTCTTTAAAGTTGCTTTGATTGCAAACTATCTAACTCCCAACCTTAATATTAATTTATCATTTTAAACAGTTAACTTAGGAACAGTAATATAATATAGGCCCCTTTCTCCTGGGAAACTAAATGCACTGTTCCTTAAACAGGTTCTTTCAGACTTGGGGAACTTTTTCATACTTCTTCGAACAGTTTGAAAGTTCCCCCTTTCTGTGTGTCTGCACTGCGGGAACTGAGGACGATTATAGTTCTTGGAACAGCTTTTAGAGGGACTCCTTCAGGGTAAGTACTTTCCCAGCACATGAGTAACCATCTGTGACATATGTCTACAGTGACTGGTCCAGACAAACACATACAGTGATTGCAACCACCATTTAAAAAATTCTGTGCGAAACGTCTGCCCCTTAGCCAACAGTTCTTAGCATTAATAATGCAAAAAAAATGTAGAAATGAACTGACGGTGAACTCCAATCAACGGCATCCTCAATCACCTTGCATGCGGTCGCTCTACCAGCTATCAGCCGGCTTACATCATGTCAGTGCTCCTACTGATGGCAATTAGAGGTGCCAGGTCAAATACCTACAAAATGGCCCAAAAAAGGTACACAGGGTACAGTAAAGGCCTGGAAAAAAACAAAAAAGATAAAACCGTCTTGGGTGCACGACCAGAGCCAAAAATAACTTGTCTCTATCCTCTTTCACCTCGGCAGAAGCCTGCACTTCAGTCTGAATACGCTGTCCTGTTCTCTGCCACCTAGCCTGTTTACCTCAGGCCGCTTAAAAGCCAGGGAGCCAGCAGTGAAAAGCACTGTGTGGCGATGGAGGCGCATTCCTGTGTAGCTATGCGCTCGCTAATTTACATTCCAACACCACAAAGAGCACACATACCCCAAACCCAGACAGGCCGTCACACTGCCATAGCCAAAACACTGCTGCAGCATTCAAACGACACACAAACACAGCAGAGGAACACTGCCCGCAGGATCAGAGCCCACAGCCTGCTGTCACAGCCTACTGTCGTGAAACAGCCAAATGGCACAAGAGGTTTAATGTGAGCTGTGAATTTCGCAAAGCACGTGCCAAAGTGTACCGTTAGCAGCTGGGTTGCCCCTGCACCAGGGCCCATCCAGGTGGAAGCTCAGCAGGACAGGAAGCACAACTGTAACATTGCTCAGCACTGATGTGTTTCCTTTAACATGCCACAACACGCTGAGCCCAATTAGCTCACATCAAAGAGAGGCGAGGACGAGTCAGCAGAACATGCAGATGCCAGTTCTACTAAAACAAACAGACCCCACACCTGGATATGATAGAGAGAGAGAGAGAGAGAGAAAAGAGAGAGAGAGAGATGGTATGAGAAAGAGGGAGGCAGAGAGTGTAGCAGAGAGAGGGGGGGAGAGAAATGGGTAGAGGAGAAAAGAGAGAGAGGGAGGGGGAGAGAGAGAGAGAGAGAGAGAGAGAGAGAGAGAGAGAGAGAGAGAGAGAGAGAGAGATGGGATGAGAAGGAGGGAGGCGAAGAGTGAAGCAAATAGAAAGAAAGGTGGGCAAAGGAGAAGAGAGAGAGAGAGAGATGGAATGAGATGAGAAGGAGGGAGGCAGAGATTGTAACAGAGAGAAAGAGAGAAGGTAAGATAGGTCAAGAGTTCAAGGTTTGTTCTTTCTGACAGTTCATGACCACTGCCCTGAAAAAAAACATCCCTGATGCCTGCACAAGGCCTTACGCATTGTACACACACACCACACACACACACATTCCTTCCCACTGTTACACGCCCTTCCACCACCTCACTCACACACAGGTGCTGCCTCTCCCTCTCCCTCTCGCTCTCCCTCTCTTCTCTGTCTCAACTCCACGATAAACAAATGAGTCAGCCGGGGCTTGCTGAGAAAACTGACTCACTCTCCCCTCATTTTATTGCTCACTCTTCACACACACACACACACACACACACACCGACTCTTTTTCTGCCAAGCACACAACAGACCCAGGAAGCACTAGACATGGGGGAGATGGAAGGATAGTGAAGCAGGAGTGGCAGCACAGGTGAAAGAAATTCAGAAGCATGGTGTACGCTGCACAGTGAACAGGAGCAGCAATAAAGTGTAAATACTCCAATCGCACATCCTGAGGTCATTAACAAAGGTCACAGACTGACCATTTCAAGAACAGAGAAAGATCAGTGCAGCTACTGAGACTCGAGTGTGAAACAGACCTGCTGTGTCATCGCTAGTGGGAAGAGGTCGCCTAAACCAGTGCACAAACACCGTCTCCAGACAACACACTACAGCGACAGTGTCTTTGACCCTTTCTACTCAACTTCGGATGCAACATGCCCACAAAGTCCCTTTCAAGCCTCTTTTTTTTTTTTTTTTTTTACTAAAAATAACGCTTTTAACAGATCCTGCACATTGACATGCACTTCTGCAAGGAGGGTGGGATTCAAGGATTCAGTTTGATTGTATGTAAAAAGTACAGTGTATAGATTACAATGAAATTCGCTTTCTTCGCAGACTACACAGTTAGAAACATCAGCATTACAATAAATACAATACAAATAATATACATTTTTCTAACTAAACTGTACAAATATCAAGTGACAATTAACAAACAGTGCAGGTGTGAGCATGGAGTGTAACACCCATAAGCACTGGACTGAGAATAGCAACACTGGACATCAGTAAATACTGTTAGCTATGCTAATCAAATATTTCACTTTATGATCAAAAGGCTCTACATAATCACACTGATGTGTGCAATGAGGCACTGCTCCATTGATGTGTGAGTAGATTTAACAGTTTTAGTGACTGAGGCACTCACTGCAACCTAATGTTACTACCTACTGCATGCGTTGTGGTCAGCAGCTGTAACAATATAAAACATCTGCATATCTGAACATTGCAGCACGAACTCTGGACCTTTTGCTTAACAGGAAAGAGATAAAATTCTAGGACTAAATCAACAACTAAACGTGTCTTTGTGCTGACAGAGGAGACACTAACCTTTAGAAGCTGCAGTGATTCCCTCAGATTTAGCGAAGTCTATGCTGGCATACGCCCCATTTTCCAAGAGGGGCACAGCAGTGGGGGACGAGGGAGGGGCATCGTGGGTGCAATCAGCCCGTGGGTCCTCTCTCAAATCCAGGGCGATGTAGTTGAGGCCGTTCTGGTGTTCCACAGATAGAGTCCTTCCAGTCCTCACAGAGGAGGCACTTGCTTCAGCTCGGTCTGAGGAGAAGCCAGGTGCTTCCCCTGCATCACACACTGCCACGGTGTCTACACACATCCACATGCTGTCAAAGGATGGTGAGCTCTGCCACTTGCCGGCCCCCGTCTGAGGTGCACCGCAAGGCACCGGGACACTGCTGTTTGAGCCACTCCCACCTGTCACCTCTGAAGATGTGACAAAGGTTTCAGAGCTATGTCTCCGTCTGCCTTGGGGGTCTGCCCGGATCACTTTTGGCTCAGAAGGGGGACTAGAGCTTGGGTAGCGCTGCTCCACAACATGCAGGTGCTGGAGCATAGTTGTTGGGGTCGTGGACTCCTCCCGCTGACCAAAGCTCATTTCAGTGTAGTCATCCCCACGACCCAAACTGACCCCACCACCACGGGTGGAAGAGGAGGTCAAAGGCCGGATGTAGGTAGGCGGGTTCCAAGGGGCCACCAGAGAAGGCCTTGGAGACTGGCTTTTAGGTGGAAGGCCATCCACCACAGTCATATAGTCCTGGGGGAGAGGTGAGCACCTGTGCTCTCGGCTTGTGCTGTGGGCAGGGGGAGCTTCCTCTGTAGTGAGCGAGCAGGCCTGGTCACCAAACTCAATGTTGATGTACTCTCCAGGACTGGAAGGGCCTTCAGGGTCCTTGCTTACACGGAACGACCCATGGAAACTGCGTCGGCTAAGAGGAAGAATGTTCGGACGCACTGCCCGCCGATCTGTCACATCACTGCAGCCATTGTGCTGGGGCACATCACTAGACGAACACCTGCCACTGTGCTCAGGTGTGGCAGCATGAGGGGCATAGACAGGTTTGGCTGGCGAGCTCATGGGAACATATTCGTCATGCTCTGTTGAATTTCTCGTTGGGGTTTTGTATGAGCGTGGAAGGGAGAAGTATGGGCTGTAGGATTTGTGTACCTCGGGAGTGCTCAGTGTGTAGTAACTGTCATTAGACAGTTTTCGTCCGCCTGCTCTGGACCTGCTCTGGGACATGTCCATGTATTCTCCATTCTCAGAGTTCTCGGCCCCTCTCTGACTGAGACCCCTACTACTTATGTGAGGGCTGGATGGGGCTGAGGAGTCTGCACCCCCACTCCCACCTGGCAGCATCATCATGTAGCCTTGTGAATCTACATGCTGGGGGGCAGTGCTGTAGATTTTTGGGGAACTGGAGAGGAGGGCACTGGGTTGCATAGGCATGTAATCTGTGTCACGTGGGGAGGGAACCACACCAGCCATCATGGGCATGTACCCCTCATCTTTGAAGGAATCTGCAGCTCGCAATGCAGGGGGTCGTTCCTGGCTGTGTTCGGAGCTGGAGCTGTAGTCAGAGCGTACCGAGGAGGAGGTGGATGCAGGCTGACCACCGCTGTGCAGAGAGCTTCCCTCAGCAACAGCCTCGTCCAGCGAGAAGTTGGTCTGAGTCGTTTTCTGGTAAACAGCGACTCCGCATGCACCACCACCCCCGACTTGTCTGGTAAAGGAAGGAGTCCGCCTCCTAAACGACCCCGTCCGTGAATCTTCATCTGTGCTCTCATCACGTGAACCCTCACCAGCACTTCCACTGAACATGTCTCGGTTCCAGCCCATGGCCATGTAGTCACTCAAACAGTGCTCTTCACGGATGGGCGGTGTGTTGCCCAATGAGTCAGGTGTGTTGCTGCGTACTCTGAAGTATCGTAAGTCTCCGGGGCTGGAGCCGTACTCGTCCGAAGAGTTGAAGCCCCCGTCACTGGGGGAGCCACAGATGGATGCGCTGGAAGGGCGCGTAATGGTGTCAGTAACAGAGCCGTGGCCGCTGCTGCTGGACACGCTGACCGGGCTGGTGGTGGAGGGGAAGTGAGAGACGGGAAGCGAGGCTGACCGTGCGTGGTAAGTGGCCCCAGGTAAGGCTCGTACATATCGGTTACTAGCTCCACCACTGCTGCTCTCCTGTCTGCTCAGGTTGGCACGAGCCGTGTTGAGGTGCATCAGGCTGCCAGTCACGGACCGGAAGGGCCGGTTCATGGTGCCCTCGCCCTCACTAGAGGTGCGGAAGCGGTAAGCACTCGCGCCGCTGCTCTTACTGCTAGGTGGGGTCCCCACCACAGACTCGGTCCGTGACCTCCGCTGGAGTCCTGTCTGGCTGGGAGGGAGGTTGCCCAGGTGGCGGCGTGTGGTGATGAAAGCCATGGGGTTGGAGCCTGAAGACTGACTTTTACTCCTCGGCCTGAACTCGGCGAAAGCCTTCAACGCCTTCATTGTCTCTAAGATGGTCTCGTGCATGTTCTGAGCCACCACCGAGTCGTCCACTTGCATCCACAGCTCGCCAGGGCCGATGGAAGACGACCGGCCGACCTCTATGAAGAAGAAGCTCTCCGAGTGGCCACAGCGTCTGATGTTCATCAGCTGCAGGTTCACACATGGCGTTTCGGAGTTCAGCTTTACCAAGTGAACGGCCTTCGCAGAGAGACACAGCCTGTACACTCCGGTGAGATTCTTAGTTTGGCCAAGGCCTTTGGGTTTCACATTTACCTGCCACACCTCCTTAAAGACGGTGCCCGGGGTCACTGTGCCGTAGCCATCATCCAGCTCATCCGCATCCATGTGGCCCTTTTTGCCCTCATTCATCAGATCACTCAGGGCCATGTACCAGTCCTCCTGCTCCTGCTCATTCTCTGCAACAATAGCAAAGTACTCGTCCTTAGTGTACAAAGCGATAAGGTGTTTGCTCTTTGAATCCGCCCTTTTGTTAACAGTGAAGCACTGGTACAGATAGATCACCCTTTTGGGAGGAGAGGCAGTGGCTACAGCCCCAGAGGATGAGGAGGTGGTGGCGGCGGCGGCGGCGGCGGCGGCGGCAGCGGCAGCGGCAGCAGCAGCAGAGGCAGCAGCAGAGCGCAGACTACTACGAAATTTCTTCTCGCTGTCATAATATTCCAGTCGGCTCGGCCCCAAATGACTAGACGAGCGCAAGACAAAAAAGCGCTTGTGACCGTGTTTCTGCTTCCTCAGGTAACCGCACTTTCTAATGTCATCCACTATGTCCGTAGCAGCGGCACTGGCGCTCACAGCTAGAGCAGAGGCAGCGGAGGTAGCCTGTGTGTGGCTTGAAGTAGCAGCGGTGCCCTCGTGTAACGGGTTAACACAAGACGAGGACCTCTGTGACTCCTGGTGCTGTTCGTGATCCAAGTGTGGCTGCTGCTGCTGTGCCTTCGGCTGCTGGTGAGAAGGAAGCGGTAGATGTTGATGCAAGCGAGCGCCGCCGCTACTAAGCAGGGAAGAAGACGCAGAAGACGAAGAAGAAGGGGGTTCCCCGACAGAGGTGTCGCCGTTTGCAGCCGGTTCAGTCCCAGTAGCCCTCTGCTGTGGCTCCAGCATCAACATATTGCCTTTGCTTTCTTGGTAGCTCGCAGAATTTGCCATTGGAGAGCTGAGCTAAACGTACGGCCACTCTATCTTAGATGCAGCGCTGTGCTCTGAGACCCCATTCTTGTTTTGGGGGAAAAAACTCGCGTCTCCAGCAGCGGAGGTGGCGGCACAGGGCGCAATTTATTTCTCCCAGTGATGGGGTCCCAAAGGCCGCTTCATGAAAACGGATATGCAGCCGGTGCGAGCCGAACTCAAGCCAAGCAACTGCAACATGACCACATCACCAGTTTCTATTATCGGTAGATCCTCCGAGCGAGGCTGCCAATCTGCTTCTCATTCCCTCTGTACACATCTCTACGGACCATAGCACAAACAACACGTGACCTCTGCCTCGTTCGTCCGTGGGCGGGACGGCCCGACGACGCGATTTTCGATTGGACCAGCCGCGAGATTAAACGCGGCCGCCACGATTCGTGGCAAATAGTGACGCAGAATGTGTGTTCGTCGTCTTTGCGTTTGGCCAATGACGATACTCGGAGTTTCATTCAACTCGATAGGGGTGCGCCCCCGTGCAGCTGATTGACAACTTTGCAAGCCAATAAAGTGACAAAGGGTGGTAGGCGGACCTTAGTTGCCCGGCATTCATTGGCTGGGTATTGTGAACGACGTCGACTGTGTCCATTCATCGTTGTACTGGAACCACCGCTTTCTTTGTAGTGGACTGGGCGTTTGTTGTTGGTATTTTCTAGCAACCTTGCTAGCAAGGTGGATATTTAACCTTACGGGCAAGCAACAGCAACGCATTTGAAGTGTTTAGGGTTGCGTAACTTTTATACACACTCGTTTAATGAGTCGTCGGTCTATTTAAGTGCTTTGGTGCATAGTAAGTTCTCCAGTAAGCATATTTATTAGCGTCCCCGTGTCCAATGAAGCGCCGAGTGCGGTGTCGCTAGCCTCGTAGCTACTGCCGGCGGTGTATCATGTAACGTTAGCAGATTACATCTAACAAACTTCTCTGCGTGCTGGCGGAAGCTATTTGTCAAATTCACACGGTCGGAAAGTGTTGGTGGTGTTGTGTGTGCTGCCTGCCTGCCTGGATGGGTGGGTTTCGCAGTCTGTTTTTTAATGGGCCCACAGACCGTGGGAAAGCGGAGTCGGGTATCTGTGGGAAAATGCTCAGCACTTGAAGTTGCCCTGCAGGTTGGTCAGCCTTATTTTAGCCAAAATGCTAAACTGACCCCCTAAGCGAGCCACTAACGCGTGCGAAGGAAGCTCTACCTTCTTTGAGCTCTATAATGTGGCTGATATTTTTCCCCACCCGTAAGAGCGATTCCTAAAAAATGTATAAATTGTGGTTAATAAAAGCTTTTGCGTTATAGTCTGTGTGCATTATGTTTCTTAAGCACGTTCACATTATGTGCGTTAGAATGACTGATCCCTCCCATCACGGGTCGCTGTGTAAGGGATTTAAAGTTCCACTACGTGTAAAAGTACTGCTGGAAACATTAGCAGATATGAGCTTTGTTCAGCTGCGTGGATCATGTTTCCCCTGGTCTCTGCTGCTCCTTTAGGGCCAGTTTTGTCAGAGACAGATTAAGCCCAAGAAAGAAAAAAAAAAAAGATTTTCAAATGGAGATTCACTATTGGCTCTGGAGTTTGGTCTAAGACTAGGCTTGGTTTATGCCCATAATGTTAGTTTTTTGTGAACTTGAGTGAGTGAAAGCCATTTGGTCTAAATGTGCAGCATTTCTTTAAAAACCTTTTGCAATTATTATTTTTTTAAATAAGGTATGAGATTTTGGGAATTATTTGCTTCTTAATAACATACAGAAATGACCTTTTACAGGACACAGATGTGTACATTAAAGAGTAAACTTTTTTTCAGTGTTCATGTGTCAGTTTTATGCATGTGTGCAATCTGATCTTGCAGACAGCTCTACTCTGACTAAAGCAAAGTCAGTGTTACTGTTATATTAACCTTTGAGTGAAAAGTGGGCAGATCTTATCTTGCATGTACAGGTTTACATAATACTAATAGTTTCCATTCGAACACAAGGTAAAGAAAAATGCAGAACTTCTTGTCCTGTAACTACAATTCAGAAAACCTTCCTGTTATGCACAGTATGTATATATTCCTTGCTTAGTGCTGAAATTTAGTAACATGTGACTTTATCTGGGAGACGTGCAGGTCACATCTCACCAAACTTAGGCCTGTCCTTCCCGGTGTGCTCATCTAAAGGTGGGGTATGCAGGAAACAGTTCCAGATTTCTCATACACTACTGAATCAAAGCCAGTTATTCACATGGACTTCAAATGTGGACACCTAGCTGGTTGTCCTGTACCCATCTCCTGTAGCATTGCACAGTAGACTGATTTGTAAGCAGTGTCTGTCTGCAGCCAGGTGGATCATAACTCTTAGGAGTACATGGAGTGATACTATATATTTTCTTTCTTTTATCCATGGATGTTTTATTGTCACAATATCACAATAAAATTCTAACATGGTACCTAGCCCATGCAATGCAGCTCTATGTGAACAGACCTTTTATTCAGTCCATTCACTAAAGCACGGTCACTCAGATCTGGGACTCTTGCTCTAAAGCCACTATTTACATCAGCGTTGATGACTCAATTGCTCCTTCAAGTGGTGTGTATTGTGAATTACCTCAAGCCTGCTCTCACTGGTAAACAACTGGTAAAAAATCTATTTCTCTTCTCAAACCTCTTTAATATACTGCCATATACCCTAACAGATGATTCAGGTTTTCTTTGTACAATCTCAATTAAGGTTATGTGTGCAGAAGTGCTGCAGTATTGATTTTCAGTTATTCCCAATCATTTTTCTTTTAGCAAATCAAACCTTGATCATTGTTTCTGCCAGTATGCAGTAAAAATAGATGCTAGAGACAGGTTTTCACCCTCTCAGCCAGTGAAAAGTCAAACTGAGCTAAGGTAACTCCTTCTCAAAGCTGTTGTAGTTTTTAAGAGTTCCTTCCACCTTCAACATGTTATTCCATAGATTTCCTCAACTTTAGAGTGTAGCTACTACTGTGGCACTGCTGGAGGATGTGAGAAGACATGTTTACAACAGATGTTTTTGTGTCTCTTTAATAGACATATTACATGTGTGAACACTCGCTTCAGTGATCAAGCTGACTCATGATAGTACAACCTGTGCCGGTGAGAAAACACTTTTAAGGCTTAAACTGGCTCATGTTAGTATTTTTGATAAACACCATAAGGTCATTTATGATTATAAATAACAAGTGTCATACTGCTCTTGGGGAACACACAATTTACCCATTTACTCTTTAACACACTAAGGCTTTTCTATAGGCATAATTACACATGGTTATTTACAGAGACATACACAGGAATACGGTTATGGTATAATCTATGTGTAAGATGACATGCAGGCTTTAGAGTTGTATAATCTGGTTAAGAGTGACCTTCTTACAGAGAGCCAGGCTACCCCTTTGGCCTAATCCATGCACCATCTAGGTCACCATCTGCTGCACTTACAGCTATGACCACAAAAGGGCGTAATTTCATTGTATCCGTAGTCTGTCAGTGCTGTTAGATGCTTTAATTGAAAAACTAAGAAACACGCAATCATTCCAACACAGTCTGATAATAATATTTTTTATACATTTTTATTTCATGCATTATGTAATTTTATGTTTAATGCAGTAATGTTTTATATAATTGATTGAAAGGGTAAATATCACTTTTTGTCTCCCCACTTAGGATCTTGTAGGCTTGAGGACACCCTACAATAAAAAGCTAAATACACTAGTTCAGATCTAATCCATCTAGATCTACAAAATAAATAATTTTCCAGCTTGTTAAAATAGAATAATCTACTGGCTTCTTATCTTTTTGAACAGCCTTTTTATAGATGATACTTATTTACTTATTACTTGGATGTGATTTTACATCAAAATGAATGAACAGATACGTTTATATTTTGAAACATTTGAACTCAAAGATACTGTACAGTAAAAGTGAGAATATAAGTAAAAAGTGTGTGCAGTAATGACATCCATGGGAGTCCCATTCATCAGTCCCCCCTCATTAAGACATGTCTGTATAACAGTTCCTGTTAGTAACCTGATGTCTGATGCATCAGAACATCTGCCTGCATTGTGTATGGTTCCATTTAACTCGAATTATTTCATAAATTAATTTTCATTTCATAAATGATTAATATGTTTAATAAATTAAAATTTAAAAACATATCATTTTTAAACATGTTTATTCTATAAGTTAACAGTTTAATTAAATATTGCTTCTTCTGCACCATTTTTCATCCTAACTAGGCTGAAGAGGTCTCCAAGTTCTCTATGTCAAGAAAACTTCTTTAAAATAATAAACACTAAAATTCCATGATATGTGTGTATGGATTTGTTATAATATGTATGGGGGAAATGGGGTGAGGGGTGGGGGATGGGGTGTCTTACACTCACTCCTTTCTCCAGCCTTATTTTCTACACCTCCCACGCCACCCTCCCAAACCTCCCTCTCTCAGATCCAATCCATCTCTCACAGAGCAATGGATTCCCAGGGGATAATTTTATTTCCTCATGTGACTTTGGCTCATTTCACACAGGTGCTTCATATTCATCACACAGAAAGGGGGCACTTCCTGACACTGGCCCCAAAGCTTCTGGAAGGTAGTTCTGAAATACTCTATTAAGAGGCTTTTTCTATTAAGAATGCATATCCTGGGTTTATTGTTCTTACTTGTTACTTCTTGCATTTTAAAGAGAACTGCCAGGATGTTATGGTCTGTGCCAGTCAAATGGACTGTATCTAATGCTTCCGGTGACATGAGCCCTGTCTTCTACCATCCAGTTCATACAGAATCCATGAGTATCGATCAATAAAAAGCAAGATCCTTTATCTTATGGACAGATCAGTCCAAGTGGACAGAGCTGGTTAGATGAAGCAATTTTGACCAGACAGAGACAGAAATAAAAGGCTAAACCTCACAAAGGCTTATTTTATGCCTTCTTGGTTTATCCCCTGTGCTCATATGAAGGGCTATTTCATTTAAATCATCTCTTTCCCCATGTGCACAGGTCAAAAAGTCACAGGTGAAGGGTCGTCAGTGGTGGTGTATAATGACGTTGCCTTCATCGGCCATGGTGAACTGGGCCACCTGACGTACAGTTGAGATCTTCTTTACAGCCTTCTGAAGTGTCAATTTAAAGTCCTTGGTCTCAGGCCTGCAAAACACCACAACAGCAACAGAGAGTGGCCCATCAGCCTGGTTTATCTAACACAGCATCTCTTTGTGATCTGTCACATTATGAATGACCAAATAGGCCTAATTATTTTCTCATGTTGCTGACTTAGTTCTTCTGGAGGTATAGCAAAACATCCAATTAAAATGTCTGTACTTTTTCTGCATGTTGAGGATCACAATGTATTTTATAGCTGCTGTTGCATTTGTTTAGATCTATGTTAAGACATTGATGCATGGAACATGAGGAGGACACGAGACATACAGAGCATGACAGAATACGCAAACAGACACACATCAGCATGCCAAACATAGCCAGGCATCCGGTTTTCAAATGCTGACCACATTCACAGCTATCCATATCAGAAGAGTGGCATGCCATCTGAAAGGAGAGAGCATGTATAACCTCTATCTTTGGCTCCACGAGTCATGAATCTTCAGAGTCCAAAAAATATCTGTCCAAAACCGGAGGCGCTAATGCGTCCGACAGTATGACAACAAATTAGTGTTTGTATTTTTATTTCTCTTTAATTGTCTTTTTTTTTTTTTTGGTTACAGAAAGTTTGGTTTGTACTAATCAAAAAAAAACCTCAATTATATAATCAGGTGATTAAAATCAAAGGAATATCTGAACTACACATGCTAATTTCACTGGCAAAGAATGGAAGCCAGTAGCTAGCAATTAGCATGATGTCACTATCCCTTTAAAAAAATCTTCCTAAGTGCGTACACACATATATGAACTAGGGGTGTAACAATGAATTTATCTGTATCGATGCATCGACCCAAATTGTGCACAATCCAATGTATCAATGTGACACATAAAAGTGAAGTGTATGTTCAGTCCACAATAAATGTTACTTTCTTTTTACTGTGAGCAGTGTTTTGTACTGAGAAGCTGCTTTTGCTTATGAATACACTGCTGTATCTGACCTTATTTTAAAATGTGTTTTGTATACTTTGTTTGCATGTGTGAGTTGATAAAAATGCAGCAATTGTGTGAAATTTCATCATATTTCATATTGACTGCAGACTCCAGTATTGAACCGAATAAACCAAATCACACCGCTGCAAATTTTTAGGTATTGAAAATGTATCGGACTGCTGGCTAAAACAATCGAATTGGATTTAATCATAATGAAACATAATGTATGTAAGCCACTGTAATGTGCTGAGTGGTGCCACATTTCTGTGTTTTAACCTGATTTCTATCTCACTGTTACCACTCTTACTTGAGCAGTTTTTTGTACCAAGTACCGACACGACTTTGTGATTTGCTGAGTGGTACAAAAAACTAGCAAGAGTGAAAACTGGCAATACTTAGCAGCTTTTAACGCGATTTCTATCTGCCATGTCTGCAGTATGGTTGATCAACACAAACAATAGTTGTAATTCTAATGTAAAACACATCCCCTTGTTCAGAGAAAAGCATGAAAAAACCTATAATAGAAGACATGTTTATAATAAAAGCCAAAAGGACATAACTGATGACCCCTCTTACATCATTTGGCCTTTCTTTATTAAGTACATGTAAAATGTAGTTCTTGTTAATCAGCCCGGATGGTACATACGTGGCAGATAGTGTTTAGGTAGAACAAAACTGGAGTATTCCTTTAAAACATGAGAAACCCAACTTGAAAGCAGAAGAACTGAGATATTTCATTGTTGGATAATGAAATCCAACTATAATGGCACAGATTTGCTGATTGTGACCCATGCCAAACCCTTCCAGTCCCTCCCACCCAACCCAGATGCCACATTCAGTAATGTTATACATTTTCCATGCATAACATTACCTCAGTTATTCTTCTTTGCAAGCTCTTTCTCCACTTTCCACCTCTTGTATGCGGCTATTTCTTCCAGCTGCAAGCCATGAGCCATTTGCCTGCAAAAATATATCAGAAAGATAAAGAAAAAGACACACTGGGACACACATAAACAGGCCACAGGCCATGGGTTGGCCCTGTCTTACCCTGACTTGAGTTCTGGTGGGATAGGTAAAGGCTTGGAGAAGCCATCCCGCCCAGTGAGCCAGTAGGTCTCTTCTGTGCCTTTACCCTACATAGAACAGAAGATGTAAGTAGGTGGAGAGAAGGTGCATCCCTAGGTAGATCCTCAGGTGTATAAGAGCATAAGTTGTAGCAAGTTTACCCAACTAAGGTAAAATTGTTATTAGGATCACCCATCATTGGACCTTCCTGATCACCTGTCCCAGACTAGTTCATCTACCATATACCATCTCCATGTACTTCATATGCTTCATATGCAAATGCTAGACATGTTGGCCCAGGCTATAGGCCCTTAGCTGATGCTGCCTCTATAAACTGAGATTTTTTTCCTTTTTTTTAGTTTGTTATTGCTTTCCAGTGTTTATCAGAAGTGGTAAATCATGGTTTTTGAATCATGGTTCCACCCAAGATTTCTTCCTCTAGCTTAGGAAGCCTTTCTCACCAGTGGCTTGCTTATTAGGGGCTCATCAGCTTTACTCATACAGCAATATAGACAATTAACTAAACTTGATTTGGGAGTGAATATAAAATATGAATGTGAAGATGTTTGACCTACTGGGACAAGAAGTAGAAAAGACTGGATCTACATATGATTCATTTGTGCATTCTGTGGTACTAGGTGTGCAATGAAAGTGAGCTCTCAACTCTCCCAGGGTTTATTATGTAGACTGTCCAGAGATTGAATCTAAGCTGGACTTGCAAAGAATCAGTGAAAGAGAATCATATTTACACAATGGTCTCATTACTCCAAATGTGTTTGATTAGCCAAAATTTTTCTAATAGGCTAATAATGCTAAAAAGCAATAGAAGCTTATAGCTGCCAATTAGCACTGTGCAAACTGCATGCCTACATTATTACATGTGCCTCAAACAATGTGATCTTCGTAAGAAATCAAAGCAACAACAAAAAAAACAAATAAGGAATTACAGTTTTTTTCCTGTAGCTGCATTTGTGCTGTCAAAAATACCCCAAAAACATTACAACTACTGATTACAATAAAAGTTGTTCTGCTGGAATAGACAGAGATTTTATGCAAAACAATGATCAATGGTTATTCAGTATATTTATCTCCATTAAAAAAGTTAATTTAATAACATTTTATTCATAAGTCATTTGGATCATTAATACTGGTCCATTCAGCATTAAATGCTGTCATTTAGATTTTAAAACTATACATTTTATACACACACACATATATATATATATATAAGTTTAAACCAGTTTTCACCTGTATTGTGGTTTCACAAGAGAATCAGCCACTAAAACAATGTAATTAGTCTCAAGTCTTACCTTCATTTCCGTCCTGCCTCTCAGCTGCACCTTATAGCCAGCTTTCAGCTGCAGCAGAATCTGGACTGTGCTGGAGTGGACATGGATCCGGTATGCTGTAGGAATCAAAAGACTCAAATCAAATGCCTGTACAAAATGTTTTTTCTAATAGGGCGTGAACAGAGAGCAAGTGCTGAAGGATGGTAACTCACGCATTCCTGTGGACTCCATTCTAGAGGCAGTGTAGACTGTGTCTCCAAACAAGCAGTACCTTGGCATCGTCAAGCCCACAACACCAGCAACACAAGGGCCTGTAGAGAACATACGTACACATGCACATTTCACTTAGCTATGAAGTTAAACTGCTAATTTTCCCTAAAAATTCAAGTCTAAAATCTGTAAATATCAAGTGGTCATGCACTTGGAGTATAGCACTGTTCTTTAGCTTTTGCTATATATGAATAATAAATAACACACATAATAATAATAACAATCATAATAAACTATATTTGTATAGCACCTTTCATACAAGAAATGCAGCTCAAATTGTTTTTTCTGTAAATAAACAATTTTAAAAGGAAAGTAAGCACTGAGATAACACATGTTGAATAGGACACACTGTCTGACCTGTATGAAGTCCTATTCGTATTCGGACTGGGACATCGGGCATGTGTCTTATTTTGAATGTTCCCACAGCACTGAGGATGTCCAGAGACATGTTGGAAATCTCAGCTGCATGCCGATTTTCGTTAGGCACAGGTAAACCTGATGCCACCATGTAGGCATCACCTATGGTTTCCACCTGCAGAAAACAGAGTGAGGTACTCAGATTATCTTTATTTGAGAATTAAAATTGTATTCAGTTCTGGAATGAGTAACTATTCAAGATTTAAGAGGTTTATTTGTCACATACATAGTTATACAAGTACAACAGTGAAATATACCCTTATCGTTCCTGAGACTGTGCATTTATTTTATATACAAATAATAAAGTTAAAAAGGCATTTAGGATTACAAAATATTACAAAAGTATAATACGTATAATAATAAATAAGAAACAACACTAAACAATAAACCTAACAATATACAGAATAATCAGTTTAAACATAAAATACACACTCTTAACAATATACAGTATACAGACCAACAATATATACAGACCAATATAACATGATTAAAAATGTTAACACAGCATATCAGGTTGTATCAATAAAAATGAACACATATGTCTCCTTACAATTATATAAATTCACATATCCAGTGTACAGGTCCTTCTCAAAAAATTTGCATATTGTGATAAAGTTCATTATTTTCTGTAATGTACTGATAAACATTAGACT
>JBBPDA010000013.1:105430-129661 GCA_037974385.1 Arnoldichthys spilopterus
GACAGACAGATAGATAGATAGATAGATAGATAGATAGATAGATAGATAGATAGATAGATAGATAGATAGATAGACAATAACAATAAGTAGGTACAGGCTGTCAGATGCAGTCAGTACAGTAAGACATTATAATCTTACAGTGAAATACAGGTAATGTAGATTGTAAATACAATGATGTTAGTGTGTTAGTGTCATTGTGGAGTACTGAGGTAAGAGGAACTAAGGTTTTCTTGCCTAAAGTTACATATTATTGGAACCTGACCTCCCTCACCTTTATGTCCTGACCCAGGAACCACTGATGTGCCCTTGAGCAAGGTAATGTCCCACTACACTGCTCACTTTTTATATATAAATTTAATTATTAAATCAATCTTTAAAGCATGTGTAGGTTATTAATATTGTAATAATGTAACTGCTCGTTATATTATATTATATTATTGTACACAATAAATTTGGTCATTTGTGCTACTATTTCCTCATTTTTAACAGGTAATGTAATCAAAACACACACTAAAACAAACAAGTTTTTTATTTATTGTTTTTTATTCATCTTATCACCTTAGAATTTTTTTCTGAGCAGCGTGTTTTCCGAACTCACACGAAAAAAGCCGAGTTTTAAAAAGTGGCCTATGAGATGCTTCGTGCATTGCGTCGCTACCGAAACAGAAGTGACACTGCGTTTGTTTTTTTTTAATCCACCTATATTGAGACATGTCCCGCCTCCTTGCGCTCTAATTGGCTAGTGGCATGTCGATGCCCGCTAGTATTTTATACTCACAAGCCGTTGGCCAATCAGTGACTTTGGACTGCTGGCCAATTCAAGCGCAGGAAGGCAGTTCTTGTCGGAAAACGGGTGGGTTTACAAATAACGCAGTGACACTCCCTCATTTGGTTTCCAGCTGCTGGACGGGCGAAAGATTTCCCCGGAACTTCAGCCGTTCTGACGGCTGTCATCGTTTTTCAAATTGGGGTTTGGTCCAATATGGCGGCAGACGGATGGAAATACTGATGACAGTCCGAAAGATCGCCTCGATTTGTACGATGGTAGGTTTGAGCCCCCTCCGTCCTCTGTAACATTCCTCTTTACCCGCCCGTGCGTAGCTGTGTGAAGTGGCGCTGTCCTGTCCACTGCGCCGGCTAACAGGCAAACAGCTAGCAGGCGAAGAACCTTGTCATGTACGAGCAGCAGAAAGTTTGCAAACTAGCTAGTCCGTAAGTTGTTCGTGGCAGAGCAGGAGAAGTTACATCGTTCTCACAGATTAGAGATTATTTTAGGTTTTTACTGGTCTTTCTAAAGGTTAAATAAAGATACAGCGAAGGCTTAGCGAGCTAGGTAGCAACTAAGCTAAGCTAGCTGAGCTGTTAGCATTGCTGTACACAGACAGTGTCCGTGCATGATTAGCCAGGGCGGTTCCATGCCAGACTTTTCGGTTATCAGACGTGACCCGGACTGTCTTTTTTTCCAGCACAGTTCTATTTTTAAAGCTATGGACCTGATATGCGAGCAAGATAATCCGTTTTCCAAAGTGTCAGATAAGAACAAGCAACTTGACTTACAACTCCTGCTGTGTTTTGCTAGCTAACTTTCTTCAAGTGTGCAACTTCGACACAGCCTAATGTACCAGTTATGCAGTAACTACGACTAAGTCGTTATTTGCAAGTATGATTATCATATGAAAGGAAGTTAAAGAGCCAGACAACAACTATACAAGGCTAGTTAACTTCCTTGGAGGGTTTAACTAATCAGTGCTGCTTCGACACACCTATGTAGCTTTTCTTTGAAGTGATGTGGGGCTCTAGTTGCCCATAGCATAGCCAGCAGGTGGCCCGAATCTCTGTGCTCTGTCCTCGTTACATTTGTCTAGTCGCCTACCATCTTGTGTGTACGAGCCTATGCTAACCTACAGGGTCATCCTGACATCTGCAGTCCTGTAAACAAAGTGTTTCTTCCAGCGGATTACCTCGTTTGAGGAATCCATTCCTCTGCTTTACCTCGTTCCCAAGTCAAAATCCTGTCAAAAGTCTGGCCAGACAGATGGTACAGCACAATGTCACATGCCTTTTTATTTTAACACTTTCACTGCTGGGCTGTGGGTTGACTTTGAGACAGAGCCTTCGCACCATGGCCACAGATGACATTCCACTATTCCTGCTTTTTAGACCTGCAAGAAAGAATGTTACATAATTCTTTAGTTATACATAAACCTCAAAAGCTGATGGAGCTGTGACTGGTGGGCTATTGAAGTTCCACAAGGATAGAAATGTATGTTTCTGTGGGTTAACATCCTGTTAAGGTCAAGCAGGCTTACTTAGCAAACAGGATGCCCCTACTGGTTGCAAAAAGGCACGCTATGTTGCCATTCAGTCAGGGCAGCTACAAGAGCAAGATAGCCTAATGTAACTTTAATGACTGTTGATTACAGGGCGCCAATGCCTCTGCCTTGGAGAAGGAGATTGGACCGGAACAGTTCCCCGTAAATGAACACTACTTTGGGCTGGTCAATGTAAGTTAAGGCATTTGTACATCTGAAATATGCAAAACAAGCCTTGGTCTATGACTGTGAGTCACCTCCACATTAAAAAAGTGACCTTTAACACATGATTCTGCTCATATGTGTAGCAGCTTATCAGGTCTTAGATAAGCATGCTTTAGAGCCACCTGCTCAAAATGATGACCGGTGAGAATCAGTCTTTACTTACTGAAAGGAAATGCCACTTTGTTGAACGTGTCATACATGTACATAACAGATCTTTATCGGGAACTGGAAAGTATATCACTTTCATTTCCCTGTCGCTTCTTCCTGAATCTTCCCTCTTTTCAGTTCGGCAACACCTGCTATTGTAACTCAGTGCTTCAAGCCCTGTACTTCTGCCGGCCCTTCCGGGAAAAAGTATTGGCCTATAAAGTCCAGCCACGGCGCAAAGAAAGCCTGCTCACCTGTCTGGCAGACCTCTTCAACAGCATCGCCACGCAAAAGAAAAAGGTGGGAGTCATCCCTCCTAAGAAGTTCATCTCACGGCTGAGGAAAGAAAATGGTAAGGCCACTGTCTCAGTGAGGGAGGGAGAAAAGATGTGTACAGAAACCATCTTAACATACTGCCATAGGTGGAAAATTAAAAGGTAGCTTTACTTAATTACTGTATTATAATTTTTATTTAAATATTAACCTGAAATATTTTTAATGTAATAAATTGTTGTTGAGAATGAGCACTTGTGCTTTTAGTAGGGACACAAGTTTTTTGGTTTGCTGCTACCAGTTCGGCCTGTATGGGGGTATAAAAGCCCTACACAGGTTTTCAGCTTCAGCATAGCTGTTTTACTATTTCTAAGTCTTAACATTAAACACTGAAACATGTTAAAAAAAAATCACAGTGCTTCTTTTCTTAAAGGATGTAACTTGGAAAACAAATGAATTTGTCTTTAAAAAAATTGTCCATTGATGTAACTTTCATGCATTATATTTGTTTTATTGGGCTTTTCAGGTAATATCAGTAAAACTGCAGTTGGGTTGTTTTGATTAAGCAAAAATAATGCAGGAAACGTCCAGTATGTGTGTGTGTGTGTGTGTGTATATATATATATATATATATATATATATAGAATAAAGTCTGAAACAAATTTTCTTTCAAGAATCACAGCATAACAAGAGTTGCAGCCATGTTTCATGGTATCATGATGTTAGAACCTCACATCCATCATCTTAAATGGAATAAATCTGAGAACTTGCACAAAATTTGTTTTCATTAAGGTTTTCTTGGTCAAAGGAAAAAATCTGCTAAGCCTTACTGAATGGCGCTAATGCTGTTAGCATATTTAAACTTGGTAACAAACTTGCTGCTTGATTGGCTACAGCAACACTTGTGCATAGAGTTTCAGACACATCCAGAATTTTAGCCCATATTGTTATAATTTTACAGACATTGCATGTAACACTGTTGTCTTTGTGAAATTGTCACACTTTATAATAGTCTTCTCTGTTTCCTGCAGGGTAGACTCAGAGTTTGATGTAGCAGTTACATTTCCAATAGAAAAGCCGCATGTTTTACTCCTTACGTTTTAACTTTTACCTTCAAAACACCCTACAAATTTCAAAGCCCATGATTGTAAAATTAAATTGACCACAGCTGTGCTAATTGGATGAATATGTCAGTCCACTGCTTTACTAAACGATCTGTGTTTTTAAGGAGGTTAATTTTGTTCTTGGGTGAAAACAATATACATGTACAGTATGTCCTGTGAATAACTTTCCAGTATCTACTAAATGGCCATTGTGTTTTGCTAAAATTCAAAAACTTGGCCATCCTAATCTCTGGTCTTGCATACGTCACGAAACACAAGGCTGATTTGGGTTGTTGTGTCCACAGTGCCTAAACCATTTATTGTGGTCTCTCTGAGTGAGCTGGACCAACATCCTCAGAGAAAGCTGATGTATTGGTGAAAACACACAAGCAAACCTGAGCATAACGAGCTAGTGCATCTGCTTGCCTGTTGTCTGGGTCTTTGTCTTTCCTCAACTTGTCATACCAGCATTCCCTGGATTCATGATACAAAAGCTGGGAAGTGTTTTTAGTGTCTTTAAGTCTAAAACATGATCTGCAAAATCTCTGCATTTGTAGAGCTCGTTTTCCCCGCTTTGCTTGTGATGTTGTGGTTGGTTCTGCTTCAGTGATTTGTAAGATGGTACTGTTGGACTGATTTGTCCCTCATGCATGCTCAGCAGAGTATTGGGATTTTCCAGCATCTTTAAGCCATGTCTTATGTTTCTAACCTCTTCTCTTTTTTTTAACTTTGTTGGATATTTAATATAACACTCAAATTTAATATCATGCAAACATTTTAGCATTTTGCTGTGCTCTGGGATACTTCATGTACAGTTTTGCTGCCTTTTTCTAACCCTGCTTAGTCCTGGATGGTCTATTATAAAATTAGCACAGTTGTTTCCCTAATTGAATCACAATATTTTTTATGATTTTTTTTTGTTTGCCTGAATGAAATGAACGAGCCTATGTTTCCTGCATCTATTTTACAGAACTAAACGATCTTAATTTTTACATTTACCTGACCGTTAGGTGTCGCGTCGTGCCACAAGTGAACATATACAGGCCAGACAGTATTTTATGCCAGTGAACTCTTGACTTATTGGTCTGCCACTAATCTTAAAACACATTATTCAGTGACTGCCATGAAACTTCTAAGAAAGTGAGTAAGTTAGTATGTGAGTGAAGGTGGTTGGCCCTTAAGGTTTTAGGGGTTAAATGCTTGTTAAAAGTGACATTAATAATCAGATCATCCATTTAGCTTCAATAAACATGAAGCTGTAGTAGTGACATTTAGAACTGTTAATGCACTTAAAGCTTATTGGCTCCATTAGTCTCCATCTCGTCTTGTTTCCTCTTTCCTCCATTAGAGCTGTTTGACAACTACATGCAGCAAGATGCGCATGAGTTTCTCAATTACCTGCTCAACACGATTGCGGACCTGCTGCAGGAGGAGAAGAGCCAGGAGCGGCAGCAGAACGGCAAGCTGGTGCAGAACGGAGGGGGAGGAGGAAGTGGTAGTGGCGGCGGTAGTGGGAGCAGCACGGGGGAGGCAGAGTCGGACGAGAAGACTCAGCAGACTTGGGTGCACGAGATTTTCCAGGGCACGCTGACCAATGAGACACGCTGCCTCAACTGTGAAGCGGTGAGCTCACAAGATGGAGCATGGGGGAGGGAATCATATATATCTTTGTGATGAGACATATGAACAGCAGAAAATCAGGGAAATTTTATGAAAATAAAAACTCATAAAATTTATAAATCTAATATTTGTCCAGCTGTTCTTCTGACTCTTAATAGCAGCTTGTTAACATGTTGATCATAGACTCTTTTAGTTCATGCTAGTTTAGGTCATACTCAGTTTAAAAGCGTTTTTAGTTGCGTTGAGGTTTACTACATTCTGTAGTTTTTATGCATACATTAATTGCATAGTACATGAACAGTTGTTCAATATTTTTTCACCTGAGTGTATATTACACCATAGTGTGTTTGTAGAGCTAGGTCCTGATATGCTCAATATGTCAATACATATAAAAAGAAGTGCATAAATAGAATTTGCCATTGAAATTTGATGATAATGGTTACTCTGTCCTTCACCCCAGGTGAGCAGTAAAGACGAGGACTTCTTGGACCTCTCTGTGGATGTGGAGCAGAACACTTCCATTACACACTGTCTCAGGTAAGCGCATAAGCCTGCTATGCAAAAGGAAAACCTCGTCATGCACTGCTTTTTTCTTCATAAAAATGACTGCTAATATTTAACGATGTTCAAGCAGTTATTTATTTTGTTACTTATAAGGTCATGGTGATCATTGCTATAATCATATTGATTTTTTCTGTGAATCTCTACAAACAGGGGCTTCAGTAACACAGAGACCTTATGTAGTGAATACAAGTACTACTGTGAGCAATGTCGGAGTAAGCAAGAGGCACAGAAAAGGTAAACCTCTCTTTTTCCATCTGTACACAGCAAAGTCAGACAGACAATGACAAGTTGGTCACAGGCCTCTTAACTCTATAGTACCCTGACAGCTGTTTCCACAGCAACCATTTAAATCTCATTTGGTTTACAGGTGTTGTGCCTCATGCGTCGCCACTAATCAAATAAGGTACAATTTCCCATCAAACCACTTTTGTTCTGGTCATTTTGTCTCTTTAGGATGCGGGTGAAAAAATTACCCATGATCCTTGCCCTGCACCTAAAGCGCTTTAAATACATGGACCAGTTGCATCGCTACACCAAGCTGTCCTACCGCGTGGTCTTCCCTCTAGAGCTGAGGCTCTTTAACACCTCTGGAGA
Source organism: Arnoldichthys spilopterus (assembly GCA_037974385.1). Classification (NCBI taxonomy): domain Eukaryota; kingdom Metazoa; phylum Chordata; class Actinopteri; order Characiformes; family Lepidarchidae; genus Arnoldichthys; species Arnoldichthys spilopterus. The sequence goes on from JBBPDA010000013.1 coordinate 112,269, forward strand.
CGCCACCAACCCTGACCGAATGTATGACCTTGTGGCTGTGGTAGTGCACTGTGGGAGGTAGGAATACAATCTGAGCATCATTATGTCTAAACAGTGTGGACAGTGATGCATTTTTTTTCTTTATTTATTCAATGCCTTTGTTATTATAAATAATGGTTGCTGTCGATATAAGCTACACACACATAGCTCCTGGGAGGTGTGAGTGTTGCTGATTCATATGTTGCTGATTAGATCTGACTGCATGACCTAAAACCATTTATGCCCTCTTTCTCTGCCAGTGGTCCGAATCGTGGTCATTACATAACTATAGTGAAGAGCCATGGCTTCTGGCTACTGTTTGATGATGACATTGTAGAGGTAAGACAGAATGCCTGTTCTTTTTTGTTTTTTTTTGTTTTCTCTTGATATGGTTTTCTCAGAACTGAGAAGAGGAAGTGGAAGTTCAGCCTATATTTGGGAGAAAAAGGAGGTAATGGTGCCTTTTAGCTTGTGAACCATGTCTGCTTTATTCAATTCTGGAAATTGTTCAAATTGTATTTTCAAATCTGGTTAATCTGATTGTTCCTAGAAAGCAGTAAAGTGTGGACATTTGAAGTGAGAAATAATTTCAGTACCACACAGTTATAGGTGGTTGGTTCTTACACTAGTGTAGATTCCTGTAATATTGACCATAATACTTTGAATCTCTGAAAAATGGATTTCATGATTCAGGATTTATTCTATGTTGCATAATTTGCTGTTGAATGTAAAAATGTGTACTAGAATAGGTGTGTGCATCTTGTGATAAAGAACATTGTGAAGGTCATGGATAAGTGTTGTGACAAATTTTTTGACATCCTTATTGTTTTTTCTTGCTTTTTTTCTGCTCTCACAGCACTATTAACCTCTTAAATATAGTCACTACATTGTGTTAAATGAGCTCTGAAAACCTCTGACCACCAGACTCCCCATTTGTTTTTCAGTCATCAGCATTTTTCTGGCTGTAACCCTGGATATTTGTTCTAACCTACTGGATGTTTCTGACCTTTATGCACATTAATTGTTTAGTCTCACATTTTATCAAACCTTCTGGCCTGACAGAACATCAGACCAAACAGACTGAGTCAGGATATCCTATGGCAAACAATACTTAATGTACCAGGCTGTTTTGACTGGAATGTCATGGCTAGTCTGACTGTTAAGACCTGTGGCTAACTATGATTCCAATGTGTCTAGTGTAAAAGCTTGGGAATTTATGACCATATACAGGTATTGTGCATAGTTTGCATGGGTGTCTGCCAACAAACTTGCATTTAACATGACTCTGCGCATTAGTGAACAGTATCCAAGCTAGAAAGTACCGAAAATTAACATTTTGTAATATTTGAAGATATATAAATGTTTATAACATTGTACTTTATTTCCCTCTGAACCATGAACTGATCCATGTTGATGATGCACTTTATTGTGAGTCAAGATTCGTTTAGGTCTTGCAACCCCCCTCAGCCAAACAGTGTTTTATTAATGCCCTGCTCATGTGTTCTGTTAGTATCTGTAAACTACGCTTACCCACAAACCCCTTCTCAGTATCTTGATGCTGATCTGTTTAAACATAAGCTGTTTTAGGAACCTTTGGGTGTCAGTCTATTTTGTTTTTTTAGGCGTAAGAATACTGTGTTCTAAAGAGGTTAAAAAGCACTTGGCTCTGACCAAAGTTTGCCTACTGGAGGTTTAAATTGAATTGTGATGTACCTTTTAGCCCCAGATTTTACTAATACAGACTGTGCATTAGGAAAAGCACAGATTAGATTTTTCCACTACAGAGCATCTTTCCAGCAGCCTGTCTAGTCAGGAAAAGAGAGAGTGCTGGCTCACCCATTAGCCTCACTGCAGCATGTGGATCTTACCTGTCAGAAACATACTTTTACTCCATCATTCACTTCTTTTCATGTCTACTAATGGTGCATTTGGAAGGTCATCATAAATTTCCACTCAAGAATTCCCAAGTTAACCACAAGGAAGTTGCACTTGAACAGCTGCCAATGTCAAAATATTTTTGTATTCAGCTCCAGCTGTTCATCAGCAATTCTCCTGTGTTAAAATTTCTGACAAACTGTATGACTCTTTTTTTTTTTTGCTCTTTCCTCTCCTTCAGAAAATAGATGCCCAGGCAATAGAGGAGTTCTACGGACTGACGTCTGACATTTCCAAAAATTCTGAGTCGGGGTACATCCTCTTTTACCAGTCCAGAGACTGAACCAATGGGAGTGTGAGAATGTGACTTTGTGAAAGTCAGGGTTAGGGAGAAGGCAGGGCTTGGGCTACGTAAGCATGCTCTGCCCCCACTTCAGACCCTCTCAGTCGAGCCCCAGAGTCATCCAGGTCTATCAGCAAGGCTTTGCTCCGGAGCACCAAGCAGACAGGAGCAGTTGATGCCAGAATGACCAGGGCAAGGCACAACCATCTCCAAATCAAGCAATGGCAGTTTGGAGGCGACCCGTCGCTACCCTCCCATTTCATTGAGTTCCATGCACACATTGTCCCATCAGTCACAGCTGAGGAGTCACAAAAAAACCTTGGATGGCATAAAGATGGACACATTTGCAGCACAGTCACTTTTTAACAGGTTGACCTGCTTGAGAAAAGCAGCTGGGAGGTCTAATGTTTTGGTATTTGTTTTTGCTGCGTGACACTTTAAATTAAGTTTTGTCATGGCAGAGTAACCTACTGTAAAAGGTAATGTTTTTCTGGCACAACATCATGTTTGGTGTAGAGATTTTTACACCTCTACATGCCTGGCGATCTGTGTAACTGCAGTGTAAAAAAATCACTATATGCCCAGCAATCATCCAATTATTCATGATCAGCTGTTGTTTGTAGAGTAGGTCCCTTGGTTATCATATTAAAAGTCAAGAATACAGTGCATTTCTCCATGTCAGCAACTGGGTTTGGCTGGTTTTAATTACAGACATGTGGGTGAGTTTGTTGCCCCCCCCCTTTTTTTTTTTTTTTGGAAGGCCTAAGTGATCGTTCACAGAACTGTTTTTTTGGAAGGAAGCCTTCAAGCTGACAGTGAGTGACACAGAACATCTGCTTGGTGAAACAGAGGGTTGTGGATAATGGTGCAGTGCCTGTGCGGCGGTTTAGTTGTAAACGAGACTGGGTTTGCTTTTGAGGTTTCTGGTTGAATATTATATGAATGTAAAACATTCTGACGTTTCGAAGGGTGCGTTGTGCAAGTGCAATGCTTCGATTGTATCATGGAGTGCACACGTGCTTTGTAGTGTGTACTCTGTAGATTGTAAGGAGACATTTACATGCAATGCCAGTTATGACTCACAGACTCCTTTACAGTGGCAATGATGGATTATTGATGCTATTGCTGACTAATTGAATTTAGCCCAGTATTGACTGACTTCAGTCAATGGAATGTTTCTTTTACAAGAGGGGATGCAGACATCATTTACGGTTTTGTGAAGTTTTCTCTTTTGCTTTATGTTTGGTAACTGTTTAACTGGATGTGGACGGAGAATGGAAGTGAAGCACAGCACTACAGGCCATTTCTTTAGTGTAATCAGGTACCTGTTCACAAACATCAAATTTAGGTTGTTTTGGACGTTCAGCTCAGCTGCACAACAGTGGATTGATTTTATGGGTCATTAGAACAGCTCAACGATGCCCTTTAACTGACCGTGTCTGAATTTCACAAAATCATTGTAGCACAAAGAACATCATAACCATGTGAGCGTGTGAACTATTTTTATCAATTCATCACAGCCATCCACCTCCACCTTAAAATGCAGTTATCACTGGCAGAAGTCTTTGTAACACATTTGGCAAATTGGACCCCCTTTTTGTGTCTTTTGCATTTTTTTCTTGTTTTTGGAGCATGTCCAAGTCAGTGATCCATTGAGTGCAGTATTGCTGGTGAACATGCTCAGTCACTTTGGTGAGCACAGTCTCAATGTGCTACCTAGCAGTCGCTAGTAAAACTCCAGAGTAACATAAATCATCTCTTAGGTCTTGAGTTATAATTTCTTTCTCATATTAAAGGAAGGCACAAATGCCCTAAAAACAGACTGATGTCTTAACTGACCGTAATGTTTCTGTATACTAGTCCTCGGTGGGTTATCTCTGCATAAAATGAGCTCATCTCGTTCTGCAAAGCAGAAAAATTTAAGCGAGTGCATTTGTTTGCCATTGTGCAGTTATTATGTAGATTGCACATTTGTTTCTTTTGGGTTTTTTGGGAAGAGATATCTGAGGATTCTAATCTGGCTGTGATGCATTAAACTCCACAATTTTCTTATATGTTTGACAACAGCTTACACATGGTAATACTTCTGTTATAAAGCATGTATAGATGTTATAAACAGGTACAACATTATGCGTAATGCCTCAGTGTTAAACTTCTGAGCAACCATAAGGAATGTGCTGCTCTGACATGGTGTGTTATCATGTTTATAACACTTTATACTTCTTTTATAACAGTCTGAAGGAATTATTTTCATCAACATGTTAAACCTGCTTGTGTGCATTAACTGGATATTTTATATAAGATTTAACTAGTGGACGGAGAAGTGGAAAGATGATGAAGAAGCTGAAAGTCTTTGTAATTTATGTGAAATTGTAACTTATTTTTTCATAGATGTTCACAGTTTTATATATTTTATTATTTAGTCATTCATTTGGGCTTGTCATTGGTATTTGGGCAAACTGGAGCTGCAGAAATGTATGCTTTGGTAATGGGGTTTGGTTTTTGCTCAGTATAACAAGAAAGACATGCACAGTTTGAGTCAACCAGGCTAAGAGAAGACAGTAGGCTATATCACCAGTGTCATTACTATTCATATATTTACTATACCTTTATTGACATTTAGCATTAGCAAGCTAGAGTGCTACTGCAAATATTGAATGCAATGCTGCCTAATGCTGTCATGCTAACATTCATAGTACCAAGTGTGTAAAGTTATGTGAGTTTTGTGACCTTCCCCACAATCACAGCCTGTTGCGTACAGTTGCAACATTTGATTCAATATTGGTTCCAAAAAAGTGCACTTTTGACAATGTACAGATTGTAAACGAGAGGGCTTGGGATGTAGTGTATGGAATAAATGAAAGATGGGACTGGTTCAGCCAGTCTCCAATAAAATAAAATAAAAAAAAAAAAAAACATGAACTGCTTTGAGGTCTGTATGTGTCTTTTGTCATGAGCATTGTGTTCCAAGATTAGCAAGGCAGAAGTTGGTTTGTGATTGCTGTAAAAAGATCCATTAATGCATCGTCCTGGATCTTCTGCCCTGCATATTTAATGTTTTCCTGTTGTAACACATCCATGTCAACCCAGGAAAGGCTTATTGATTAGCTCACTGGATGAGTCTGGAGCAGCGGAACCACTAAGTGTGCAGAGACAGGGGCCTCCAGGACCAAGGCTGGAAACCTGTGCATTAGCAAGTGTGAGCTTTCTATCACATGTGCAATGTTAATATTAAATATGCTTCATACATACAAAAATTGTACCATCAGATGTCTCATATAAATGTTTTTATTCAAAGACTATGGAGTTGGATAGATGTGGACAGTTTTGAGAGAGTTACAAAGATTAAGCAGTCCGCATCTTCTGATACTGACAGTTTATCTATAAAGACAACTGTATTCCAACACTGCTTCAGTCTTCAGGGTTAGAAGCAGGATGCTTTCTGGATATTAACATTGCATTTTAAATGTTCAGAGTAGGACATAAAGGGGAATTCCACTGCCTCGCAGGACCATGATCTGTCCTTCATTTCATTTTGAGATGTAAACAACGTTGTTCAAAGTGGTTTGATTTTAAATGGTACATGTAGAAACTTGTAGAAAAATTGAGAGACTGATTTTATTTACATTGTTAGGGAGAGGAACCAAGGGTCTTAATGTCTATAAAGAAAATATAGCCATTTTATTCACTATCCAAAACAAGCAATAAACCTACACGTCTCTTCGGATTTTTATCTGAGTTGGTAATCGTAAACAAAAATTTAGTGTACCAATAATGCTGGTAACAAATCTGGGAAATGTGGGATCTATTTTGTCTTGCCACGTGTACTACTATAGACATTAAAAACTGTGTTTTAGGCCAAGAGCTTATCTAAAAAATATTGTAAAACAATGTCTCCGGTATCTGGAAGCGTATTTGTATTAACCTACTTCGAGGTACCTTTTAGAGGCAACAGGTGCTTTGAATGTCTGGTCCCTAACGCGGTCACTGTAAATAATTCTGACTCAAAGTTTCTCTAGAATGAAGCATTTTATGTCAAAACTGTCTGAAAGACTTTGTTTACACCACACTGATGTAGAAATGTAGAAAAATCAGTGAAATTCCCATTTGATTTAAAAATGCAGAAGTGTAGAAAAATCAGTGAAATTTCTCTTTTAAAGAAAAGCTACACTAGGTACAAACTTTATATTAGAGGTGAAGAGGTACAGTGTAGGTTTTAGGTGAATATCACTCCCTTGTGGTTCATAGCTGTATAACATCTTCAGTGCTCCACTCTTCCACAAAAAGCTCTCCCAAAGTTAAGGAAAAAAACGTTGATGGTAGAAAAATGTCTGTGGCCTCAAAAAATGTGCTTTGTCACTTCTCTTTCAACTTTTCTCATACTGAGAGTGGTCGATGAAGAAGTTTTGGAGAGATGGACTTCTTCTGATTAGGGTCATCTGCAAGAAAATAGCCATAGTAGAGTTTAAGTAAGAACAAGAGTCTCCTTTCTATGATCTGAATCAAATAAAAACTCACTGCTAGACAAAAAATCATCCTTTAATTTAAAGGGTTTCTACTGGAATACGTCTCTAAAGGATATAAAATATTGAAGACCAAGCTTCAAGAAGCTGCTTTGGCCAGCATACCAGAGCGTTTGAAATGTTGAAACTAAAATTGCATTTAAGTACAAGTATCTAATTATATCCAGAGGGAGGACTGTTAAAGCCAGGAGAAATCTGCAAAGCACAGCTCAGTTCCATCTCAGCTCCTCCAGTTTGATGAGCTAAAATTAAAATCACATTCCAAATGTATTACTATGCATGTTCAATATGTAAATTATTTCCTTCATGTGGATCATTTCATTAATCGTTTGGCTCTGAAATGGAATTCTCCATAGCTTTGCTATAGAAATGATTTCTAATGGTCTTTTCAAGAGTTTCAGTCATTTCAAGCTCCTGAAATCATGATTCAGGGTCAGGTTCCCAAACTACGCTTAGTCTTGGTTTATTTTAATCAGAATCAGTATAAATAAAATGAATTACTTACTAGTTCATTTTTTGTCTTTCTCATATAAAGTTGCTATTTTGGAAAGATAAGGCTTTGTACTGACCGTGATATGTAACGATATTGCTGTAAGCAGCAAAGACTGAATAGTACAAAACTTATGAAACTGTTTTGTGCTTTGACCTAGCCCACCATATTCCAAAAGCTTTTAAAGTAATTATTAAATTAAGGCCATTTAGGAATCCTAGAGCAGGAAAGATACATGCAAAACACTCAGGCTGAGGGGTCATCTCTAATAGGGATTGCATTCATGTAGCAAGTTTGTAGGTTGTTTTTTCCATAAAGGTCTTTCAGTCAAACACCTCTTAATGAATAAGTGTAGCCTTGAATGTAGAATGAGGGAGTTATTACAGTACAAATCTGTTTTTATTTCTTTAATTTGTGAAACATTTCACAGAATGTCTGAAGCCATGTATACAAAAGCTGCTCTCCGTGTGAGACAAGTAACTGGTTATTGCATATTTATAATCTTATCAGCATCTTCATAGTGACACAAGAGTTTTATAGCCCATATGTGTCAAACATCTAGAGAAATTCTAGTTTAGAACAAGATCCTTGACCAGAGAGGTCATATTCCTTCTGGTCAAAAACAGATCCCATAGTAACATTTTTTAACACTGATTAGTGCTTATGCATCAACAGCTTATATGGGTTTACCACATGTTAGTCATTTCTCTGCTGGTGTTTGTAATGTAATCACTTAATGGCACTTGAGGACAAAGGAAGCAGGAGCTAACATTACAAGAAAGTACATAATATCCACAACATGGTATTTTGTTGTGAGGAGTGTGTTGGTTAAAGGGAGAGTATTTCAGTCTCTATAAAGCAGGTGAGTAATTCTACAGTCCACACTTGCTATGCACACTACTCTAGCCCATCTAGAGGTCATACTATGGTCTCAGAGCCTGACACCTTGCCAGTGAAAAAGTCCCAGAAGTTGCTTGGCTGCTTGCTGTCTTCTGAGGTGGTAGAGGAGGCGTTGGAGCCCTGCCGCACCCACACACTCCGCTCTTTAGGGCTCTGGGGCTGGGAGCCACTGTCCCGCTGACCCTCTGCTGGACATCGCTGCCCCAGGATGCCACCTCTTCGCTCCTGCTGCTCTCGCTCATCGACAAGGGGGTGGCTCGAAGGCTGGGTGAGACTCAGTAGGTTGTGGTGGGAGTGGAAGTGCCGCATCTGAGCTATAGACTTGGTTGGAGTCTCTGAAGAGCCTAAATACACAGATGCACTCAGTAAATACGGAGACATTTTGCAGAACCCAACAGAAGAAGGTGAACACCAAGGGAAAACTGTCAAACCAGCCAAAATCATAAATGTTCTGAGAAGGAAATAATTTATTTTAAACAAAGGCACAGTTTGTCATTCCAGAGAAGAAAAAGAGTTTTAAAATGGCTGTTTTGGGTGCACTCCAATGTTCTATGTGAACCCCAGGTTAAGGAAATAAAAGAACAAATGAAGAATATGGCTCCTTTAACTCACGTTTTCTGTTGGTGTTGAGGCGCAGTACGTTAAAGAAAACCTCGCTGCTCAGGCTGCCTCTGCAGGCTGCGTCCCCAAACAGAGGGGAGATGGGTTCTACTGGTGACAGGTCATCACTGGACTGGCCCACAGAGTCCAGAGATGTCTGAGTGTCCCTGCGGGCCCCCACATCTGGCTCCAGCGTTACATTACTTCCACTGCCACAGGTCACAGAAGTATGGGTTTAATCAGATGATAATAAAAATACATGCCACTGTCCAAAGAAATCCCAATATAGATTCTTTTAATATTTAGAAAAATGGAAATAAGTTCTTTCCCACTGTGCTCCAGAACTGACCTGAGTTTTCTGCGCAGTAGATAGTCTATGACATCTGGGTCAGTCTGAATTAGACTCATAAGCACCTCCTGCTGGAGCTCTGCAGAAACCTGCATATCAGTGGAAACATGGATACATATTTACACTGCTGGATCAAGGTATGTCTCTCATACTTTCTCATACTTGCCAAACTACTTTTGTGGTTTTCAGTTAAATGGAAGTTTTAAAACCTGCCCAAATGCATGGAAAATTGGCCAAAATGTACAAGAACCAAAAGCATTGCAGCTACAATATAGCACTGAAACCAGCTTGACATCAAAAATATAACTATTGGGTCCATTAACTGATTATATCTCACTATCAAAAATATACACATTTACAGTAAGTTGTTGCTAGGTGGCAGTGTTGGTCTAGTTTCTATTTTGTCACTTATATGAACAGCCAAACACTTTAAACTTCACCTTAAGACTCCCTGGCAAACAGATTCAGACCCAGGAATGCTACATCAACTGGAAAATCTAAGCCTTGTATTGAGATTGAAATTGCATCTGCATTAATGGGCAAAGCCAAACCTGCACCTGCAAAATCATGATAAAGCACATTTTTTCACAGCACACTTCAAATGTAGCACTCCGGCAACACGAGATTTACTTTCTCATATATTAAAGTACGTGTTAATAATGTGACATAAAAAGAAAGCAACCAAAAGAATACATGTACCTGTGTTGAACTACACAAATACCTTTTCGTTCAGCAAAACACCCACAGAAACACTAATTTGTAACTGATTCCACACAGTAAGAGCAATATTTGTCATTGTGAACACACCACAGCACAGCACACAATGCACCACAACAAAGCATTGAACAGCTGGAACAGGCAGCGCCAGGGTTGTGGATGTGGTTGCTCACAGGTACCTCAGTGGTACCCTAGTGGTACTTCAGGCAACTTCCTGACAGTTACACCTTCTGCAGTAGTATTAGCAAAGCAAAGAACAGTATCATTCTAATAATGTAAAATACACCAATCAGCCATAGCATTAACACCCTCCGCCTAATGAATAGGTCCCCTCCTGCTACTGAAACAGCTCTGACTGTGGTGCTCTAAGTGTTCTGACCCCTTTCTATCAGAGTCAGCATTAACTCTTTAAGCTACAGAAGCTCTTCTGTGTGATCAAACCAGATGGATTGGCCTTCATTGCCCACATACTCTGGATGCCCATAACCCTGGTACTGATTGACCAGTTGTTTTTCCTTGGATCACTTTTAGTAGGTATTAACGACTGAATACCTGGAACACTCCACAAGATCTGCCGTTTTGGAGATGCTGTGACTCAGATGTCTAGTCATCATGATAAAGCTCTTGTCAGCGTGGCTCAGATCCACATGCTCACCCATTGACTGACCATTTACTTGCTGCCTAATATATCCCACAACCCTGACAGGTGCCAATGTAATGAAATAACTAGACAGCCAATGTTATTCACTTTACCTGTCAGTGTGTCAATGTTATGGCTGATTGGTGTATATTGTACAGTCTTAAATGACAAAATATACATTTACAAATAACACAAAAGTGTGCTATGTCTTAAATTTGCAGTTCTTAACATAACCTAAAGTAATTCATTTGTTGAGTTTATCAAACAAACAAATACAAAAGATACCCAAACTTTGTTGGATACCATCTGTGTGTCTGCAGGTCTCACATATCCTTTGATTACAAGGATGTGGCAAGCTAACAAGTATAGACACATTTGGTATCCCATCCTTCTCCCCTCCTTCCTTCCCCCCTGTTCTCACCGTGAGGAGGCATTTGTAGTGCTGGATGAGTAGCTGGGTGACAGAAATGATGGCAGCACTGTCCTCTATTCCCATGGCCTGTGGGCTCAGGTCCTTATCTGTCCCTCTCTCCTTCTGCAGAAGGTTGGGCCCAAATATCACAGCCAGATTCGCTGCTGTCATCTTATTACCTGGTATCTGAGCCGGCCATGGGCAAAAAAAAAAAGAATACACAGAGAGATGTGCAATAAGCAGAGTTACTACCTGACTGTAAAAGCACGTGACAGCACCTGCATGTCAGTGCACATCAGTTCTATCTTTGCACCTTCTGAGTAGGTTCTGGTGAAATGTGAATTTTGTTATATATGTTTGCAATCAAAGTAACAACGAGAGTTACTCAAATAAGAAAAAGAATAAGAAACAATAGGTCTGCTAAAATATCAATTTTGGAAATTAACTTATTCAAATTTTTGTTCGCAATGAATTGGCCTAGTGATTATTTTCTGTCTGAATCAGGATCAAGGAATCCACAGGCTATTATGTCCAGTATTGTCCAGCAGTGTGAACACTGTCCACAAGAAGGGGGGCGTGTTAATTTTGTAGGGTTTGTATTTGCAAATTGTATGTATACTAAATAAATTGAATTTGCTGTTATGAAAATATAATAGTATATAATAGTAAAAACAAATGTATCTGTATGTAGGAAAATAGAGTTCTCAAGGAGTTCCTTGACCAATGACATTAAAGAATCATTTTATTTTCCAAAAGAACCTTTTTTATGTGTGTATGAAGAGTCTTATACAGTCATGTAAAAGGTTCATTAACATTTTAAGGATTCTTCCAAAAACATTTACAGTGCAGGAGGCCCTTAAAATTCTAAACCAAATTTCACACTCTCATATTTAAAACAATGGTTCTTTCAGGACACATCAGCTAAAAAGCTAAAATATATATCTGTAGCACAGCATGCAAAGATCCCTTTCTAGAACTCTTATTCTTAAAAATGTAGTGACACTGGTCAAGTTTGAAAGAGGATGCTGAGCATCAGGCAATGCCATAGTGAAGAGTGCGTAGGTCAGTGGGCACTACCTCTTGTTGGTCAGGGCCGGTAGTGTCGTGAGCATGCTCCTGGACTGTGTGCAGTAAAGTCAGCAGACTTAACAGAGAGTCACAATTACATGGAGGCAACAGATACAACAGCTGCTGCAGATATGTCAGCTGATCAGCACCTCGCAAATCTGTAACACACACACATACATGCCAAGTTCATACTTAAGCACTTGCAAAGTACCTTTCAAATGTGCTGAAACTGTTTTTAAAGAAATCCTGGTATGGTCGCAGATGAATGTTTTAATTTGAATTCCTAAAAAAGACTAAAAATAAGATAAATAAAAAATAAATAATAAATAAGATTTTAGATTTTTCCAGAATCTAGATGTGTCTAGATGAAACTGACAGAGAACGCTGGACAGCACCAAGAATAAAGTTAAAATAATATTAATATTTAAATGCGATGCAGAAACCTTGACAAAGAATGTTTGGGAGTAGATTATTATAGTATAGATATATATAGTATATTATTGTATAGATTATACAGTTTAATGCAAAAATTGTATTGATTTCTAAGTTAATTTTTTTATTTTGCACATTATATAATTTATTTTTCAAAAAACTGTAAAAACACTATTATAAAATGTGCCCCATTTTTGCACAGAACACATTTTATGCTTTCTTTCTTTATACACTTAAACATGCATTTTAATGTGCTGGCCTGTGTTCTCTGTAGAGGATGTGCACTTATTTTCTCTTGGAAAATCAGTAAGTCTTCTAGTTTGACCAGGAGCACCCAAACTTTTGCATGCAACTGTAACCACAGTATATTATTTATAATTTATATTATTCATAATGATTTACGTATTGTTGCCTCACAAATACCAGACATATTAAACATCCACAAAACATTTAGGCTTTTCAGGAGTTTATCTGTGCATAGTTTATAATAGATAAACCCAAATAAAACTATTAATATGGAAAGTTATTTCCAAAATTCAACATTTTAGTGTTTCTGTTTGCAAAAATTTGAATGTAGCTTTGTGTGTGTGTGTGTGTGTGTGTGTGCATGTGCCTGTGTATGTGTTCATACAATTAGCATGCAGAAAGGCGCAGTAGAGTTCTCTGGGCAGCAGTGGGTCAGGCATGTCCCTTAGGAACTCCTTTAGCAGTGCAGCCACGTCGTGAACACTGTGCTCCTCATCCAGAAATACATCTGTCCCACTGTCAAAGTCGTCACGCAGCTGACATACACACATCACAGATGCAACACATTTATTTATAAGACAGACAGACACACACACACACATGAACACATCTCTGTTTTTTACCACAGGTGCAGGTAAATCACTAATATAGAAAACTGCAAGCAATGACAAACACATGCACTAAAGTCAACATCTAAGGAAAGGCTCTACACTATAAAAAAAATCACAATAAATACAAAACAGGAAATCTATGTTAACAGTGGAAGAAGCATGGCACAGAAAAGCGGATTGTTGCTGATAGCAAGAGACTTAGCCTGAGCTGACACTAGAGAGCAGTGTGAGAACACACTCACTTGGCGCACTCTCTTTTTGGAGCTGCCCACTCTGAAAATCCCCACTGTCTGCAGCCCTGGAGAATAAAAGCAAAGAGGTAGAAATACATTGCTGCTGGATCTGCTGATCCTCATCCAGGTTTCATTTAGCCCTAATTTAGAGTCACATTGACAAGCTAAACTCTGATTGTGTATCTTGATATTGACATGATTTTACATATAAAATGCTCAATCTTATCCTGCAGCATATCTACTGATAAGCTCTCTGGGCAAAACAGTTTGTCAACAACATAATTTCTTCACTAATTCTGTGTTACATGTCTTCTTGCCTTAAAAACACCACTCATCCTGTCAGGTAAGGATTACAGCAGTCTCCTTAGAATTCCTATCCACATTTACACCAACGTCAAGCAGATAACATCACTGGCATTCCCACCCCCCAGAGTGAGAACTGTAGGTTGGTCTGACCAGCAAAGTCACCAGAGTTCAGTCCCAATTCTCATTGTGGAAAAGGAAGTAAAATGGTAGAATAGGCTGAATGTGGACCCAGTTCATGCAATAGTGTGATAAAATGGACAGGAAGTCTAAAGAGACTGGTGTAATTCTTACCTGAAATGATTGATGCGGTCACTGAATATTAAGAAATAAATTATGCTTGAGACATAATTTTTTTGTACAGTGAGTTTATATGGACTGAATTCATTCATTTAAGCTTGTGCAATGGAACACAAAAATGTTTTAATTCAACCTTTTCATATAACAATGTAATGCATAATTCAGAACTTGTGTTCGCATTAAACATGTCCACAGTTTATCCTGTGTTAAACACTTCAGCTGGCTCACTGAAGTCTATCCATGTGCATTTTAGCATCATCTTAGCATCTTCTGTTCTGTGTGTGTTTGTAGCAGGGCTGACCATTGGTAAGGATGTGGTGGCAGCAGCGCTCCATGACCCGGGGAACCTGTCTGTAGATGGGATTCAGGCTCAGTTTGGCTTGTGTGCGACCTGCCGATGTCTTCTTGATTTCCAGCTCATTAGGGTGGGAGAGCTGGAGAGCCTCCAGCAGCCTGGACTGACTCTCCACCAAGTCTGATATAGAGTCCACTGACATGCCACCCTGAGAGAGCGAGAGAGAGAGAGAGAGAGAGAGAGAGAGAGAGTATACTGAAATCAATAGTTTTGGGAAATGTTACCTTAAAGCCAAAGCTACATCGATCAGTCATAACATTAACACTACCTGCCTAATATTAAGTAGTTCCCCCTTATGCTGCCAAAACAGCTCTGACTGTGGTGCACTGTGTTCTTACCCCTTTCAGTCACAAAGAGTATTAACTTGATGTGCTATAGTAGATCTTCTGTAGGCTCAGACCAAACAGTCTAGTCTTTGCTCCCCACATGCTCCCCAGGATCCCTATGATCCTGTCGCTGGACCACTAGTTGTCCTTTCTTGGACCACTTACTTACTACTGCATACCAGCAACACCTCGCAAGACCTGGCATTTTGGAGATGCTCTGACCCATTCAGTTGTCCAACCAGCACAGTATGGACCTCGGCAGAGTCACTCAGATTCTTACACTTGCTTATTTTTCCAACTTCCAACACATAAACTTTGAGAACTGACTGTTTAGTTGCTGTCTGATTTATCACATCGTATCACAGATGCCATTTTACGGACATATTTAATGTTATTCACTTTACCTATCAGTGGTTTTAATGTTGTGGCTGATAGGTATATCTACCAATGGAAATTAACTCTAACTGTATCTATTTCTGATCCTTCATTCTAATGCCCAACTCAAAGTGTCTACAGAGCTAATTGATTTTTGTTTGTAGTCAGCTTTGCTAGAACCTTTTTTATTGTCCAGTCAGAATAAGTAACTCCTTCCAGTGTTAGAAGCAGTATGAAACAGTTTTACTCTGCAAGTGGCTGGCTGAGTGAAAAGGTAATGGAAAATACATTAGCATACAATTACTGTAAATCCTTTCATAGTCCCACAAAAGTTCATACCCTGGAATGTAAACACATTTTCATTAGAGCTCTTCAGCTGTCATATCCGCCATCCAGTGACTCATTATTTCTACAGTCTGTCCTTTCTCTGTCCTCTAGGGCAGGGCTGGGTTTGTGATTTTGCTGGCTGGTCGGGCGTTTACAGATACATCCACACTGGGCAGCTGCCACCCAGGGAGAGACAGTCTCCCATCATGCTGAGTGGGGCACAGGGCAGTAACCCAGTAACCCTGTTTGCTGATTGATCCAGCTGCAATCATCCTCAAGCCTGCACAGCACCATTTTTTCTCACTAATGTGAATACATGATATAAGAAAATATACATAAAGATGTCAGAGCGCTTTTAATAAGCACACCTGGGAGAAGTGTCCAGAAATACTGATACAGATCTGAGGACAGATGTTATATACATATTTACCATCTCTCTGACTGCAAAATGTTCAATATAGGGTATTCTCATATATATAGTTTTTCTGGGTTTTTATATGATAATGTGATGATATTAAAGGAATGTTTTGTCTGGTTTGTTTGGAGCTCTGATTTAACAGAAGTCTAGTGAGACAGCAGTACTTTCACTGTAAGAATTGGGCACACCAGAAGTACATTAGCCAACACTGACCAACACGGATGATTTTCACTTAGCAAATGAAATTTTAGGCTTCTAGTTTGTATAAGAATTGAAGCATGTTTGTATTTTATCATCTCAAATAACAGATAAAACCCAATCTGAAGCCAGAACACAGTGTCCAGACTTTTTTCCCTCTGGTGTTTCATGTTTCATGTAGCCTGGGGAACTAGAGAGAATGTGAACATCAATCTCCGTAGCAAAAACGTTCATACCCCAACCCTCACATTTCCAGACCTTTAGGCCCAAGAATCTTGCAGGAAAAATGGGAAGGCAATTAACAGACAATTTGTCCCCGCTGAATTAAGGAGACGCATTTGAGCTGAGGAAAACACCTTGCATAATTAAACCAGGCACACGGTTAAAAGACGAAAACTGGTAAAGAACTTTTACATAATGTTAAGTTCATAAAACTTTTAAATAGTTCTTCACACTAATTGACAAGTGAGTTATAAGGAACCACATCACTTGAATGAACCTTTTTGTTTCCCTTATGTTAAGGACTATGAAATGGCAACACAAACTCTGTTGACTGAACAAATTATGATGAAGAATGCTTTCAGTTATGCTTTTTATTATCACATATCACAAAAATGTGAACATTAGCATTACTGTCTAATCCAACTCTCCATCAAGCTCTCTCCTCTGAGTGTTATTTCTAAGTCGCCTTTAAACACCCTCCTGCAGTTCCTGTCTGTACTTGCAGAGAGGCTGGATCAGCTTTCAGCTTTGACTTCCACCACTTTAAATAATCAAGCCTACATCTAATACAGCAAACATGGATAAGGGAAAACACTTGTCCCGCGCCAGTGGCTTAACGCCTGTGCTTTGAGGACACATAACAGCACCACAGGACCCACAACAGCCACTGCAAATGTAAACACACATGCAGACACACACAAACAAGTTTGCACACATACTTATATCCACACATAAAACTCATCTCAAACAAACAAAAACATTGCCAGTCAAGATGCTAAGCCAGGAATTTCAGTCTGTTTATTTTGTTTCTAGTGTCCTACCTGTTAGCAGTGTCCTATCTTCCTAAACCTTTGTGGTTTCTGATAGCTTTGTGTTCAGGTCTTTAACATTCCAGGGAATGAAAATACTAGGGCCTAAACTCTTTTCCTTTAACAGCAGCACTGTCTATTTGGTGTCAAAGCACCTCTCTTAACCATTATCTCTCTGTTTGTTTTAGGATTGATGGAGTTCTGCAGTGCTGTTGTCCTGCGGGACCATCACTGGCTGCATTTCAGTGCTTTTCCTGTCTGAGCACAACCGAATAAACTCATTGTTTAAAGGAAATAATAGTA
>JBBPDA010000013.1:147569-177931 GCA_037974385.1 Arnoldichthys spilopterus
TGTAGTGGGACGGTACCTTGCTTAAGGGTACCTCAGTAGTGCCCGGGCTGGGACTCGAACCTGCGACCTTCAGGTCCCAAAGGCAGTGTCCTTACCACTAGGCCACTACTGCCCTATATATTTATATATTCATAAATATATATTTATATATGGTTTCTTCCTAGTATAGTATATTTAACTTGCATTATTGGATGCAAAAACAAAACAATGATTTTCAGAAGTGTTCCTGACCCATGCAGTGCTTTCTACTACAGAATCATGTCTTTTTTTGGCCTGAAATTGTCGGCCATCCAACATTAAGTTTCAGCCTCCTCCCTAGTGTGAAGAGATTTCTCCAGATTCTGTGAATCATATAACCATATTATAAACTGTAGATAATGAAATCCCCAAATTCTTTGTAATTTCACGATGAAGAGTAATATTCTGAAATGTATTCCTAATGTTGCCCTACTTGCCCATGCAGTCTTTCACAGAGTGGTGAACTCATCCTCATCTTTACTTATGAGAGATTTACTCATTTTATTACAGACTCATTATGTTTAATTAGCTTACATTACATTGAAGTTATAAGAAGTGTTTTGGCCTGGACTGATTATTGGTCTTTAAAACACAGTAACAAAACAAAGGGTAAAGAGAGGTTAGAAAATGGTCATATTAAAACAAAATACTGTTGTTGTTTTTTTTACTTAAATCCACACAAATATCATAAGTGGATGTAAATGAAATACATTTCTAATATGCTGTTGCAGTCACAGAGGCCAGTGAAGAATCCTAATACACATTCAGCACACGTTCAGAATTCAGATCCTGCTGGAGTGTATGCATTGGCTTGCAACAACCTCTCTTGGTCTCATGCCAGCCAGTGGATAAACGTCATAGGTTGTCTAGGCCCAGGCAAATAAGGAAACACACTTATTTACTTACTTACACACACACACACACACACACACACACACACACACACACACACACACACACACACACAGTGGTGTTTGAAAGTTTGTGAAATCATTAGAATTATCTATATTTATGCATAAATGTGATCTAAAACATCATCATCCGATTTTTCTATCAATTTCAAATGAATTAAAGAGACAGTAATATTATACTTGTTTGCTTATTTATAGAGTAATCTGATCCAATATTAGGTATCTGTGAATCACAGATGTTTTTTTAATTAGTAACACCTGACTGTTTAAATCAACAATCAGGCGTTACTAGACACCCTATTAAAAAAAAAAAAAACCTGGAATCTTCATAGCATGATTTTAGAAGTGTGACATGGCACCTACAACAATTTAAAAAACCTCAGAAAAAGAGTTGTTGATGATTATCAGGCTGGAAAAGATTTGAAAAATAATCACTAATGTGTGCTGACTACTCCAGTCTTTCTGGAGGAAATTCAAGACCAATATTACCCTCTCCAAGAGTGCTTGATTTACAAACATTACTCCAAGAGCAAGGTGTTTGATAGTCTAAAAGTTTTTGCTTTAAATAAGCACAATGTTATAACGTATTTTCTTGGTTTGGATCTATTTTGCTGCATCTGGGTCAGGATAGCTTATTACCATTGATGGAACAATGAAAGAAAAATGTAAATAAAGCTGTTTGTGAACTGAATTTGAAGAGAAAGTAGGTCAGGTAGCAAGACAACAATAATAAGCACACACGACATTGTACAGACAAAGAATGATTAAAAAAGACATTTACATTTACATTTATTCATTTAGCTGACGCTTTTATCCAAAGCGACTTCCAAGACGTGGAGCAGAGTAGTGGGACAGTACCTTGCTCAAGGGTACCTCAGTTGTGCCTGAGCCGGGAAGAATAAAGTTAATGTATAAGAATGGTCAACTCAATGTCCTCACCTTAACCCAACAGAAATGTTGTGGAAGGAGTTATTCATGTGAGAAAATCCATCATCATCCCAGAGTTGAAACTGTTCTCTAAGGACTGATCAACAGTTATCGTATAGTTGCAGTAACTGCTGCACAAGTGAGTCAAACCAGATATTGAAAGCAAAGGTCCACTTATTTTTGTCTGTCACAGATATGAAATATTGGATAATGTTACTCAGTAAATAAATGGCCATGTCGGTAATGAACGGAGTTTACTTTATCTACTTTTAAGACTTGGTGCAGGCTATTATCATACAGAAATATAAAACATCCTACAGGATTTATGCACCGCATAGAGATCCTTTCCCCACAACTCTTCTTACCAGAATACTCCAACCCCACATATTTTGGAAAGTTTTCCAATGTTGTTTTATCATCAGCAAATATTTTACGATTTTGTCTGTACCCAGATTTATGTCCAAGAATCTTGAGTAATGTCTGATTTTCACCAGTGTGGTTTTCCAGTTGTATTTCTGGGAGGGCCATGCCATGACACTGCCATAAAACACTTGGTGGGGATAGAAAGAGGAGCGCAGCATATTTTCATCCCAATCTCTGCGTGTTAGATGAACTGAAAGTATTAAATTTACAATTACTTATATATATATTAAATATATATATCTCAGAGCATTACAGCTCAAAACAAGCATGCCACAAGCCAAAGCTTCTCATTATACATTTCTCTTTTCATTTGTTAGGTAAACTGTTTGGGCTCTTTTAGGATATACCAGCAAGATTAGCATGGTTGGCTAAGATATTGCTGACATCACACCTGCCTGTGGAAATGATGCATTGCTGCTGCTAATGAATGCTTAGCGTCTAGCTCATGACAGAGAGAAAAGAAAGGACGCCCTTACTTCCCCCTGTGACATATGGCCTTCATTATATTGTGCTTCATCCAAAACATTGAGCAATGTCCTTTATAACTAGAGGTTTGACTCAAATAACTTTTCCAGTCACTGTGACCAAAGGCAAACATAGGTGGATTATGTATTAATGACTATTTTTTGTTTTATTTAGCTTCAAAACATATGGGTGGATATTTTGAGGTGTGGTATTTCTAGGCTGTGCAGAATATGCTGCTCTTCATACACATCCACAAATGTTTAAAATTAAACAACAGCTATTCTCATCAAATTAGCTTCAAACTCTAACCAAACAACCACTGAACCTAATTCTGAACCGAATGATTTTCTACTACTTTTGTCCTTTTATATTGCCCTTATCTGAAATCAAGTCAAATGCCAAAGTTCACTCCCTGTAACAGCACATTTTATAGAATGAATGTGAATGACTCAGGTGCATACAAAAAAGCTGACTCTATTTACTGATCTAAGAACCACTTATACAAGTCTAGCGTGACTTTAAATGTTAGAACACTGATGATGAATCTGACCCAGGGACAGTAGTACAACAGCTACTTCACAGTGAGACATGTGCTACTGTTATAAACTCGATTTCAGACCAATGCAAAGTCTAAAAATGGATGCTTATTGCTGTACAGATGCTTATGAAATGCATTTATCCACTTCATTAGATTCACTATATTTAACAAATTATACACATAGTTCACCCATTAAAAACAGTATAATGTCACTGCAATGTCAAATGTATTTATACTTATGTTAACCTACAGTGAGGTTTTTGTTTGTCCTACAAAGTTGCCATTTTGGAGATATGAGGCTTATGACATAAGTATATTAATATATTGTTATTAAAATATTGATTATAAATACAGTACACTTTTAAAGGGACACTACACTTATTTTCTGGCAGAAAGATACTAAATTTTTACCTAGTCATAATTTAACATCTTTCAGTAGAAAAATATAATAAAGATCCAGGAGTCAAGACAGGACTTGGCAGCAGAACATGGTACAATTATATTCCACAAATAAAAGTACAGAAAGCATACCCTCGAGGGTACTACCTCAGGCAAAGCATTTGTCCACAAAAAGTCAAATTTAAATATCTGTTTTTCTGAGAGTGTACTAAACTACCAAACCAATGACAAAAACCAAAACCTCATAAAGCCTTCCACAGTGGAGACAAAACCAACAGCTATAGCCAGTTTTAAAAGCTTACAGAATGGCAGTAGCCCACTTTATGGTACATGCTTATCACTGTAACTTACCACATAGTAAAACTGCATGTCCTGACGCACAGGGTCCTCAGGCTGCATGGCTGTTGAAGAGGCTCTATGCGAAGTCACGTACAGTAGAACCATCCCAGTACAGCAGCAAAAGCAAAATAACCTGCATAAAGCGCTTCAGCCCCAGTTGGAAAACTACAGATGAAGATCTTGCAGCCAGTCAGAAGTCCATGACCATACACAGGCCTTCTGCTTCAGAGGCTGCAGAAGAGTAGCAGAGAGTCAGAACACCCCCTGTGGAGCTGTGTATCTGAAAAGTGATAGCAGGCTGCTTTCCTGTGCAGGGTGTTCTGTGCATGTGTCTCTTTGTGTGTGCTCCAGTTGATAAAATACTAGCCTCTAAGACGCGGCAGAAACTCCACTGCACTGTGCCTGAAACAGGAAATACTCAACTGGCAGAACAGTCCTCAGCTTGCTGCAGTTTGTCTCTCGAGTAAAACTCCTCACCACAGAAATCAACCCATACTCATCCCTCCATTCCCTCCTCCTTTTATATCCTGACATCATAGAGAGATATTTACAGAGGACGTTGAAAACATTGCCTCAAAGCAGCTTCTTGCTTTCCTAACCTTATCTCTGCAGTATTGCATAGAGGGCAGGTGGATTATTCTATGGAAAATTACTCATTAACAAAATATGCTTGTGTCATGTAGGTTCAAAAATGGCACTGCAAGGATTGCAAACAGCACCCTGTTGGCAGCAATGCATATTTAACAGGCTACTGCTATTATAAAAGCAGAGATGTTTTGGTAAACATGTGCTATGTAAACAAACAAACTGACCTTATGTCAAACCGGACTGTGCACCATGTTATCCCACATATTGGACATTGATTTGGCATTTAAATGGAATAGAAGATTCTACAGATTGTTTGTGAAAAGAGCATGGAGATGCTTACATGTCTAGGCAGCCCAAGCAGATACAATCACATCCTCCATAAACCCATATTTGGTTTAAGATTTAATTCTGAGTAGATTTGCACTATTTGTATTGGTTGGTTTGCTGTGAAATATTCACTAGAGGCTTTTAAATGATGTAAAGAAATCTATATACACACAGTCCTGTTCCAACATGTGACCTGCTGTTTCCTCATTTTCAACTTAAAAGAAAAAATTCTGCTGAAATTTCAGTGGAGACAATCATTCAGAGTGAATTGTCGAGTAATGGTAGAAACTAGATGATGCAATGTCTACAAATAGGAAGGCAATATCTACAATGCAAATGAATGCAATTTAGACATGCATAAATTGTGTAGGTAATACTGAAACGGGGAAAACAGATCAATTCTGCCCTAATTGTCATGCAAGTACCTCTTACTCATGAATGGCATTTTTGGCAAGTATGTTTTGGCTCAAGACCTTATCTCAAAACTGTAGTGTAACAATCTCAGACATCAGGCAACATATTCATAACCACTTCATTAACGACATTTTGTGAAGGAACTTTAAGAAGCATTCAAAACAAAGGACATCTGGTTCCTATCAGTACCTCTTTTACTAATTCTGACTTAGTACGTTTCTCTAGAATTAAACATTTCCTATCAAACCACTTGAAACGTCTTTGTCTTACTGATAGTATGATGGAAAAATTCAGAAAAATGTACAGAAGCCCCAGTTAAAAAAAGATGAAAAACACTGATGTCCATAAGGGGGCAGTGTAGTTCTAACATTTCTATCCAGAAGTGATTACATAAGTTTGTTATGGAATTAATAATAGGCTCTTCTGAGCCTTCCATCTCATATTTGAGAGAAGAAAATGCAACTTTTTTTCAGTAAGATTGAAGTCTTGTAGTTCTGCACTCTGGGGAGCTCAGACTAAGACATTTAGAAAAACTGGGGGAAAAACAAATAACTTCAGATTCAAATCAGCAGTCTTTATAATGTGAAACCTACATTTGCAAAATGAATAAAACATATCAAACTATTAGGAAAATAATTTGTCAGTTTGCAATCATATCTGCTCGCAATCTTCACTTTTGCTGTCAGCATAAACCCTTCCTTACAGGAAACCAGCTTAGATAACATGATTTACATGAGTAGGCTGTAGAGTTTTTTTGCATTAAAAAAAAAAACATGAACACTTCAAAAAATGGTTATGCAAGAAAAATAATTTATTTTAATGTAACTTTTTTTATCACATAGGCAAGACATAGCTGCTTGAGGAGCTCACAGCTACATATCCTTACTGCTGGAGAGTGTAGTTCATAATATGCAGAATTTTATATATGTCTTTCCAATGATAAAATAACAAAAATAGAATTCCCAATATTATCTTGCTTTCCAACCCAACTGTATTCTAGGCCCAAGGGGAAGGGGTAATTTCATATATATATATATATTTAAAGCTTTTTCTTTCTATTCTGTTCTGAAGAACTCTGTGCTGATCTGTAATACTACAACTTTGTTATAGGCATTTCATATTTAAATCTGTGTTACAATTTGAGCTTAATTTTACATGTTATATACAGAGTGAGTGTTGTCATAGCTTCTTGAATTAGGGCCTAGTTGTAAGTCATTATTTTTCCCACAACAACTAGGCAGCCATTAGAAAACCACTTTGGTCTTAACCTAAATTGGAGTGAGCTTGCAAAATGTGTTGTAAGATGACAAAGTGGGTATCACTTTGATCTAATTCTCTCTGTGTCTTGCCAATATTTAAGTTTTTATTAACTGCAACACTTTCTGGTTGTTTACTGTACTCTCACTTTGCATTTTCCATAGCAGAGATTAATCTCTACACCTGTGCATTGGGTGCAATTGAAGAGAGAGGGATAGAAGGTGGGATGGATGGAGAAAGGGGGAGAAACACTATAGCAGAAGTGTTTAAGTACCTGAAACCAGTTTACGGTCCTGGGTTATGTAATTACACTTAGCTACCACACTGATCCAGGATAGAAACTGTATTCCAGGTACACACTGAAAAACCTCTCCACTGAAGCGATCTCACTGTAGTCTTCACATATAGCAAGCAGTTTCACTAGTGGTAGTGGGTTAGTGGTTAGAGACTTGTCCTTCTGATTGGTGGGTTGCAGGGTTAAGTCCCAGCCCACTGAGGTACCACTGAACAGGGTACCCTCCTGCTCCACTGCTCCCCGGGAGCTGTTGATAGTTGCCTGATGCTCCATGCGTGGATGGGTTAAATGCAGTGGTCACATTTCCTTGGGATGCACTTTGTGTGAAGGGGCGTGCTCACAATGACAAATAGTCACATTCACTAAAAAGGAAAAAAAGGAATTCCATTGTTCTTGCTGGTCACTATCTGACTGCATTAGTTTCAGCATTGATTTAGCTGAAAGCTTTGGATATCAGTGATTTCTGACAGATTAATTTTTTTAATTGCTACATATTACTGCTTTCTCTCTCTCTCTCTCTCTCTCTCTCTCTCTCTTTCTCTCTATGTCCTCACTCCCTCTCCCCCTTCCTCTAAAAATGTAAGTTTTGTTGACCAAGGTGGAGTACAGCACAGAGTACACAAGAATAATGATGGTTATAGTAGTAATTGTAAAAAGAGTAAAAGAAACTCTGCATACTCCTACGGAAGTGCAATACCAAGGCATTTTAAAAACACAGAGGCTTCACGCCAGAGTACAAGGCAAACAAACACTGGTTGTCTTTTTTTTCCATTCACTAAATAGTTAAAACAAGCATCACTCACTATTATAATGTAATACTTTGTATTTTCTTGTTATATTTTAGATGCTGTCAGAATACCTGAAAGACTGATATAAGAAAAAAAATGAATATTTGATCTTAGTCCTCAGTGTTCAGGAGAGTCAGAACAGATCTTCGCCAGGGGCGCTTCCACTCCCGGACTGCAGAGGGTGCTCTGGCTCAATAGCACCAGGTTTCTTGATTCTGATTGCGAACCAGAGATGTGCAGTCACAAGCGGGAGCAAGGGAATGGGGGAAGAACAGGCAGTCTTTGAGTGCGGCAACAGCTGCTCACCAACATGCTCTTTCTCGATCATATCATATCATATCTCCAAATGTCTGACATCAAAGCCAGTTCAGTGCATCATAAGTAACCTACACAATCATTAAGCACTTCCCCTGCAAGATTCTGTCTGTGGATGTTTCTTCTGAAAGTGTACACCATTAAAGTCTTTGCAGTGGCATGGACAGTGACCACAAACCACCCACCCAACCCCCACCCACTTAAAACAACAACAGAAAACGAAGAACTGTAGAGCATTGCTCCCTCTTCCTGACATTCATAGGCCTTCACTGCAAGCTTGCCAGTACTGGCACAGAAGCAGCACATGCAGCCTTGATGCATAGTCTAAAATGGCCATAAATACGAGTGACAAAACATTGGGGGCTTAGACACAATGTTCAATTTCAAATTTGAGTTTGTGGTATTCATAGCAGTCTGCAGCACCATGTCCTCTACTAGCCTGGGCAAAAAAGGCTACCTTAAGAAGGTTGAGCTCTCCTTTACCATTTAGAGGTCTTGGCAACCATGCTTCCTCTGAACAGTGTAGTCTCTTTATAAAGACTATCATAAAGAGCAAATACACATGGATCAGTAGCCAGAACAGGTTTCCTGAGTATCAAGAAACCCCTGAGCGGTTTGCTGCACTAGACCAAATAGCATTCCAGCAGGGGGAGATTTTCAACCTTCTGGCCTTTATTTTTCTATTTCTGCCCCCTATGATGTTCTGTTTTTGTTTTTCATTATGTGTATGTGTTATACTACACACTATGTATCACTATCGGCAGTGTGGAAAGAACATTAGGTGTCAGTATAGGTGAAGAGTATTGCATGGCGGTGGTTCATTTTGTAACTTTGATCCCTCTGTGCTGTGAACACTCTCACTATAGGCAGTTTAAAAAATAAAGTCACAAAAATTGACAGATTTGAGTCTTTTTCCTCTTTTATGAAATAATTCTGAGTTTACATGTTAGTATATACTTTGATTTGATTAGGTTAAAACCCATAAGGCTTTTATATGGCCTTTCATATCTTTTCTCGGGAAAACCAAAGGCAGACAACAAATAATTTTTTTTTTAAATTTGTAAACTATTCCTTGTAAAGAAAAAAGTGCTTTGTTTTAAGGGGTACCAGGCCTTACTTGCAAACATTATGGAATGTTTCTGTTTTTGAATGGTCACTCCTCTTTGCTGCATGAGCATATTCACTTCAAACTGCATCCTACTTACAAAAGAAGTTACCTTTCTTAAACCTGCCTTAGACCTGCATTTTAAAAATGGGCATTGCAGATTTCAGTCACGCATGTAAGTTGGTGCTCGTCATTTTTCGTATAGTGTATCAAAATGACGCCATTTCCATAGAAGAGTTCATGTTTGACATTCTCAGTGGCAGAATACAAGGCCAACCTAACCAAGTTAGAATGTCCCAATGCTGGACTGCAATCCTTTGACACTGACAGTGCTCCCGAGCAGCATGACATCAAGACAAAAAAGTGAAATACCGGTGTTTCCACAGCAACAACTCAAAGCCACCTCTGTTCAGACGGAGGTCCTGGGAAATGAAGTGATTTAGGTGTGCAGTGGAGCATTAACAGAAAACCTGAAATAATAAGATCCTGCAATGGTTCTCTGTAAGGTGAATCACTGGTCTGGTGGAGCCACTTTTGATGGGTCAGTTCCTGTGATGTCTGGATCCAACTGTGAAAACTCTGTGACACGGCGAGCCAGAGGGTTCGTGCTCTTCAGCAGTTCCATGGCAGAGACCCGAGTTCCACTGCTCGACTTGCTGCTCTTCTTCTGGAGGAGAGCCATAAAGTTCTCATTACGAGAGCTTGACCTTGGAGTGCTGCCTAGGGTCAGTGTTCGAATGTCACTGCCACTGCTCTTCACAGGTGACACAAGGCTCTGTCGACTGCCAAATGAGTCCACTGGTTCCTTACGTCCTAAGACCTTCCGCTTAGATCTAGGTAAGAATGAACATTTTAAAACTATTTATCAGTCACATTGAACAAAGGTGATGGTTCTGTATTTAGTATGTGCGGCACATTCTACAGTATTACTGTATTATTGCAATGTTGAAATTTAGTCATAGTAATAGACTAGAAGGGAAATTAACCTGTGTATGATGGTAAAAAGGTCCTCGGTTGTATGTGTTGTAGGAGTGTGGACAAACACATCATCATCTGTCTCTTCAGTGATGTGTAGTTCTGTTTTATCACTGGCACAGCTATTATCCTCCAGTGGTGTATCTGTGGACATATCTTTCAGACACAAATTTGCATGAATGAACTCCATGGTGTACAGTATATACAGTGAAAACATATTTAAGAAAATCCCATTCTGCAGTCAAACAGGGCACATAGTGTTTCCTTCTGAATCAAATATCTTGGAAAAATGATAAGAAAATTAATATACAACCATAAAAAAGGAATTTTTACTAAATGTATTTCCTATTTGACTACTACTGCAGAATAGTACCACTAACACGCATATATATTTTTCAGGCTACTGGAAAAAAAAACATTATTTAGTAGAATAATGTGCACAATTGGCACTTGAACCTAAATCCCTGCTACAGGACTTGTCTGTGTGGAATTTGGGTAAAGTTCTATGTTAGACCTTCTGGGTGGTCACACATTGACACTGACACATTTTATACGTTTTGACATATTCTGTGCATTTGTGAGTAACTGTAAGTTATTTTTTGCTGTGACATTAAAACTCTTCTGTGTGTCTGTCTGGCCAACCTGGCTACTGGTGAGCAGTACCTAGGCCAACAACATCGTATGTAAAATAAAATGGAACATAACAGAAGAATTTTAATGACATACCAGTCAGTACATTTGCTGTGAGAGCTGTTACATCAACAACTGTTCCATGAACAGATCCTGTATCTTTAAAGGTGTCGTACTCTGTTACATCAAGATTTTCTTGATTTCCAAGAGTCTCCAAATCTCCTTGATATTCATGAAGCACATTGCTCTCAGAATTCCTATGGAGTTCCTGGACAATGGGGACTTCCTGGTCCTCTTCTTTATAAGACGCCTCCTCAGCTTCAGATGGTGACGGGCCTATGGGTGACTGAGAACCACTGTTAAGTGGGAGAGTCTGTTTCTCTGTAGTGCCATTGGCTTGGACTGTAGGGGAAGGTAACAGAAGGACATTTGGTTTTTTGGGCACTGGTGGAGGCACCTTGAGTTTCTTTTTGTCCAACTCAGCTAGGCAGGACATAGTAATCCGACTAGGAAGGGTTTTGCTTTTGTCTTCTAACTCTGGGCTGCTAGGAATGGTAAAATCATCTTCCTCAATCGGGATCCCATGTTCTAGATCAAGCTCAGGAAGTGGAGGTGGATGGCTGGGCAGTAGAGTTTGAGGTGTCACTGCAGATGGACTGATTGTTGATTGGTGAGGTGGCCTCTTGGGTTTGGGCTTCCTTACCACCATGTAGATGTTACCTAGAGGCATCGGTCGGTCCACTGGAGAGGCCGGTGGTGATTCCTGGGCATGAGGGGAAGATGAGGGAGACTTCAACATCAAGTTCATAGGTCTTTTAGGTAGTGGTGGCTTTACTGCAACTGGTGGCTTGGGTGGTTTAGAGTTAGAGGGGGTGACAGGAGGACTGAGATCACGCCCTTGCTCCTCCTCTATAATGTCAGAGGAACCATCAGGACTGTCTTCAAGTTCTGAGCGACTCACTGATCGAAGTCTAATGTTCCGCAGGTCTGTTGTAGTAACCATGAGATGTGATGACTGGCTAGGACTCGGTTTTCCTGGTTTGCTGGTTGTAGATGTGTCAGAGTGCCTCCGGCAAGCTTTAGGTTTGGGTTTAACAGAGGACAAGTCTATTTGGGAATTTACAGGCAGCTCAAAGGACAGACGAGACCGAGATTTGTCTTTTGGGGAAGTAGCTGGAAGCGAGGATTTCCTCTCTGGGATCTTTGGACGCATCTTGCACCCTGCTGGGGCAGGTCCACTGATCATAGAACTTGTAATGGTTGGGGTGGGAGTTTCAGATTGACTAGAGTAGCCACTGGATGGAGACATGAGACATGGGGGTTTGAATGGAGAGATCTTAGTCTCAGCTTCAATAGAGAGCTGGGAAGGGGAAGTGGCACGAGAGTTTGATGGTGAATTTAAAGACTCTGAGCTTCCACGCACCTTAATGCACTCGATCACTGTAGTACCCGTGGCTGTGCTGGAGCCTGATAATGAGCGATAAGGGTCATTGTTGGACTTCCACTCATTGAGTTGCCAATGAGGAGGAAAGGCCAGGTCTGCTTCTCTATCAGGTGTCTGAGATGTGTCAGAGGCTGTCTCCAAACTGCTGTGAGCCTCTTCCTCTGGCTTGGATGCCATGAGGAAGTCTGGCTGAAATGAATCCTGGAAATTATGATCTCGAGGAATGAAGAGGCTCTTGGGCCTACCGTCTCTGAAATGTCCTTCCCCATGGTGAAAGCTCATCCCACCAGATTTTGACAAGTTCTTCATCAAGGACACACTGCGTACTGGAGGTGGTGGCTTCTTTTTGGGCTTCTTCAGTGAGATGCTGCGTGATCGTGTCCTCAGTCGACCCTCTGGAAAGAAGTCTGACCCTGTTGCTACAGAGACATTGTCAGTACTGGTACTGTCCTCAGAGCTATTGCTCGGGTACAGCAGGGCATAGCTCTCCCCTTCTCGGGGCATAGGTACTGCCTCACCTGGACAGCACATGTTGTCTGCTGAGCAGAGAGAACCAGAATCTGTTGGTGTAGAAAGGGAGCGTTCACGGAACTTGAAAGCATTTGCACGTGCTGACCTCTTTTCTTTCTCATTCTTGTTGCCACCACCTGGGCTGGCTGCTGCACCCTCAGTCTCGTTCCTTCTTTCTGTAAGAACACTGCCATGTGTGCCTGCATATGCCCTATGTCCAGACGGTTCTGAGATTGAGGTGAAGGAGCTGGAGTGTGATCCAGAGCTCATGGATAGACCAGAGCTGATTTGGGAGTGACACATGAGGCCACCACCACCACTGCCTGTTACTAACATCCCAGGTTTGGATAAGTGCTGCTTGCCTACAGGATTTGGGGCCAGAGCATAATTGTATGAGTCATTCCAGGAAGGAGAGAAAGTGGAGCCCTTTGGGCCATTCCATGATGGGCTGGGGCACATAAGAGTGGCGTGATCCATCATGCCTGTAGGAGTCTTGGGGGATGGGGGGACACTATGCTCTAGATCACTCTGGGTTTTCCGTAATGGTATGTGTTGCTCGCCTGTGTGTTCTGATGTGGGCTCCAGAGATCTGGGCTGGGAGGAGTCTGGAGAACAGGCGCCTTGTATCAAATCAACAGCAAGAATCTTGCCATCACCTGAGGAGGATATAAAACAGATTAAACTTAAAATAAATAAAAAAACATGGACATATTTACTATAATTCGAGGAGAAGCATGCAGTTTATGTACTAAAGAAAGTTTGAAGTCCCATACTTTCTTCCAGTGATACCAAAAGAAAGGATTCATAGTAACAAGGAAAGACACATCACGGCCCAATGTCTTTTCCTGGTTACTTCCTCTGGCTCTCAATCCCTATCAGAACTTGTTTTCTAACTTCCTTTTCGTCACCTTGGCAGTGCAGCGTGACATCAGGGCCTGCGATCACACTCCTCGGGCGGCGGACAGTCTTTGGGTTGACCGCCGTCTCAGTTCTAAAGGGGGCCTGGAGTTCGCTGGCGTGCTTATCAAAGCTCTGGCCTGAGGCAAGACATGAGATACCACTACTCAGTCTGAGTGACAGATGTCTGTCAAAAAATATCTTAGTGTGTAAAATAAAATTAGAACAAATTAAGCTGTTTGTCAGACACAGACTATGCTTTGTCCTGGAATGAATTGTAAGGTTAGAGATGAATGAGCCCTAAAGTGAATCTCTTTGCTTATTTTATTTTGTCACTACACTTAATCTGTGTCTTGTCTGGATGTATAGCATCTAGCTTACATAATATACACATTCCAGACATGTAGTAATTAGAAACATACTTGTTGTATGTACAATAGATCTAACTGGTGCACAGTAATCCACCTGTGTGGTATATCTGCTAAGAAACAATGGCCAGCATGAAATGAATTATTACTGGTGATTTGGTGAAGTCTAGTTGATCTTATGCAATGAAAAGACATTTTACAGGGACATAGTGACATTCTAAGAAAACTCTTGATCCATTTTTGCACATTTGTTACACTAAACGGTTTCAGGTTTTAACACAAAATGTGAAAAAAACAGCATTTCATGTATACTTTCATTTATTGAAGGTAAAAAGTTTTGCAGCATCTATACCACCTATGTTACACAAAACTTAACCTTAACTTAACTTAACTTAACCAAACCTAAGCATACCTAACTGCAACCAAAATCTTTATAGAACTGAAACTCAATCTTTCACATCACTGTTTTAGAATTTTGGCACACTCTTCTTTGCAAAATCACATCAATTCTGCCACTCTCTGAGGGTTTTCAAGTCAATTAAGGTCCTGCCTTATCATCTTAATGGTGTTCAAGTGAGGCCTGTGACTAGCCAAAATGGAGTACTTGAGTTTGGATGACTCATGACATTTTTCTATAGTCTAGGACTTGTATTGCAGTCGCTAATATGTGGACCCTCAACTGAGTTCAGCTGCTGTTAAGGTTAGTGATTCTACTACTAACATTTTATCGCATTGGTTCGCGGAATCTTTGCTGCCACACACGGGTGGTTTTACCATTAGGCACAGGTAGGCAACTGCCTGATGCCTTGTGAATTTGTGTTACAATTTTTTTCATTTATAAGACACATTTGTCATTTCCTGTCTCATATCTAAGACCATGTCACAGCTGGATTGATAATATACATGAGAACTCCTCTCCTCCATGTCAGTTTGGCCACACAGACGGCCATTTGGGTGGCATTAATTTTTTCCCCCACTTATTTTCAGATAACGTTTTGCAACAATGCAGCAGGACCCCTGTCTTATAAAAAGTTGAACTGTCTGACTCATCATCAAGGGCTCATGAAGGTATTTTTTGGCAAATATGTAACCAGTGTTTTACAGTGGCCAAGTTTTAGGTTTGCAACTCTCCTATGGACACCATTTCTTTCTAATGGTGGAATAATGTTCCTTAGAGGTTAATTTGTCTTATTTGTGGGCTCCTTAATGAGTCGTCACTGTACTCTTGGAAGGATTTGCTGGTGGTTTGCTGGAGTCTAAGAGCCTTTGAATTAGCTTTGTAATTCCAGACTGATATATTTCAAAAACGTTTTCTTATTCCTTAAGGAATTTATTTTGATCATTTATAGTGTTTTGTATTGCTTGTTGAGGCCTTTCAGCCTACATTACACTTCTGAAAACATTTTGTTTAAGTGAACTTCAGATTCTACAGGGCTGGCAGTGATAAAGCCTGGTTATGTCAAGTCTAATTGATTCCAATTATCCCCCACATTTTGTTAACTGGTTGACTGAGTAACTAATAAGGGAGATACTTTCTCACCTTCAGTCAATAGGTGGGTAATTCATTTTTTATCCTTGCAAAACTTGTTTTTACCTGGGTTGTCTCTGCTGTGTAAATATATAAATATATAAACATATATTCAAAAAAATCAAAAAAACATGATATACTTTTTCACTGTGCTGTAATTAAAATTAATAAAGAGAAACAATCCATATTTTATGTATAAGTTTTTCTTTGATCTCAAAACACCTACCTGATGGTTTATTTTTGCCAACCCAAACCCATCCCTCAGGTACACCTCCAACCACCGAACATTTATAGTCAGATAGGTTTGTCACAATTATTACATACATTTCTGATTGTAATTATTTGAGCTTAAGTTAATTGTTAGCTTTCACTGTCATCAGGTTTATATAAAATGAGGGTGTGTTTTCAACCATTGGGTTGAAGGAAATGCATGTAAATAAAATAACAAAAGTAATTTACTGAGACAAGTCATGGAACCTGCTAAAATAAAATGACTCGTCCTTACATCATACTAGTACTGGGACAACTTTATATTACAGTGGTGAGTAATTTTCTGTTATTTGTTGGCTTGTTGGAAATGTACACCACAGACTGAAAACACAGTATAACAAATTCTACAAGATACATTCATTAGTTGGAAGGTGGGAAGCAAGATAGATCATTAATTAGCTATGCAAATATTTATCTAGCAATATATAATCTAGTGGGCAGTGGTAGCCTAGAAATTAGAGACTTGCCCATCTTATCAGAGGGTTGCAGGTTCATGTCCCAGCCTATGCACCACTAAGATACCCTTGAGCAAGGTACCGTCCTGCCACACTTCTCCATGTGTGGATGGGTTAATTGCAGAGGTCACATTTCATTGTGGTGCACTTTGTGGGATGGTGTGTGTTGACAATGACAAAAAGTTACTTTACCTCAATTAACTGTCAGCTAAAATACCATGATCATGGCAGCCCTACACACTATTTCTGGATTATTAGTAGGCGGTACATTTTAACGGGTTTGATACCAAGGAAAATAGTAATATAAAGTTATATAGTAAACTTAGCACAGTCTGATCTACAGTGGTTATGGATATGTAAATCTAGCTCAGTTTTGAAGTGGTTGGGAGACTAAAACAGACTGAACTACGCATGTTCCTTTGTGTCTTTGCAGGTGGTACTTCCATGAGAAATGCTGTAGCATGTTCAGTAGCATCACCATGATGTAGAAAAATGAACATAATGTGCTAATTAAGCTTTGTACTTGATACATTCATTACACCAATGCACTCTTTCAGCTCTCACAAAAAAATGCCCAAGGAAACCTCATTACCTCCCAACATGTGTGCTTGCTTCATTCATGAAAATGCCCAGCAATAAGGAGGTAAAAACAAAGGTTCTCCCTCCTTCTGCCTTGCATTCAACCACACTCTTCGTCACTGTCTGTCTGTCTGCCTGCCCCCACCCCTTACTCTATGCAGCTTTTTCCATTTCTCCTCACCAAGCTAAGGAGGAAGAGCTGGGCGTTGCCATGGCAACAGCTACCTGTTCATTATCTTTGTCGGGCAGGGAGCGGACTGGCACCTCTTTTGGATTTAGACCCCAGGCTGCTTGAACGTGGCGTTAACTGTGTTTACAGACCTGACCTACTCTACTGCACTAAACCTAGGAAACAGCAAGTACACGCAGGGAGGAACAGAGCTGAGAGAACGGAGAGAGGAGCAAGACGAAAGAGAGCGAGGTGGGAAGGAAGGGAAAGAGGGCTAGACAGTGACAGGGCTCTGAGAGAGAAGAGCATGAGCGTGCTAGTGCTGTGACCACAGAGGAGGTGATGTTTGACTAAAACAGTGTGACAGCTTGAGAGAGGTGGGAGGTACTCAGGGATAAAAACTGTCGCAGTGCCCATATGAGTCGAAATCAGGAGGATATTTGCCATGTGGGGAAGTTATGTTACCCAGGCTGGTCAATTCAAGGTTAAACATGAAAACACAAATACAAAATGTGACAAGGAAACAATGAAAGGAAAAGCTGATCTGATGTAGGAAATCCTAAAAGGTCTGACCCTGGTTAGACCTCAGTTTAGACACAAAGCTACTTGAGAGCAAATAATATCTTACACAGAATTTAAAGTGACAGGGATTTTCAGTGAAAACTCCCTTCGACTGAATTTAGATTTAATTCAGAGAAAAGTTGGAATGTTAAAACAGTGGATAGTTGTTTAAGGCTGAACTGGTTGAACTGATTTAATAATATAACATAGGTGATTCATTATTTGTTAACAGGAGGAATAATCCTGTAGTAACCAACACTACTCTAGATAGAATATAGAGGAATGACAGACTAACAAGGGGGATACATACAAGGCGCATGACATCCCCCTACAAATATTCTACTGAGCATAGTTATCTACATGTAAGCACAGAACTACAGGAAAACTCTGTGCCAGTACCAGTCGTGAGACAATGCCCAACACAAAATCAGTACAAATGACAAACACAATATCATCATTTAGATAGTTATTAATGTGTAACCCTATTGCCCAACACACATTTTTTAACCAAAAATGGCATTAGGCACCCCTTTTCACCCCTATAATCAATACTTACATGATCTAACATAGAACTTGGCCTAAGCAAACAATAACAAAGAGGAATTAGGAAACTACAACAGCTAGAATCTGGTATGTCTGCCCTGTGATTAAACATGATCTTACAATGGAGAGAAGGTGCAAGATGCGTCTATTACCTGTAACGTCAATGGGAACGAGATGCGCAGGAGTGTGTCTCCCAGCGAGATGCCAGCGAGGTTTCTCAGCCACAGGAGGCCCAACTGAAGAGTTCCAGCCCAGGAGAGCACGATCTGAGCCACAGGCAGCTGGGTCCTGAGCCCGGACCCCTATTGACGATGCCTCATCCTCACTCACCTGCTTATTGGTAGGCTATAGCAAAAGACAGGAGATAGCGGTTTACTAAAACCATGTCTTTGGAACAATGGCATAAAACAGGGTTCTTCAGTTCTGACCCTGTAGGGGCCACGTTGTCCACCAGATAATGGTGATTTCCTTGTCCAAGCGTACTCACTAACCTGGTACTACCTTAACACATGAGTTGAATCAGGTGTGTTTGAGAAGGGAAATCACCAAACTGTGTTCTAGCTTTAGGACAGCAGTTGAAGAACCCTGCTGTAGAAGCAACACTTTGGGTTTGCCAAAGAACCTTAAAACCAACGGTTCTTCAAAGATCCATTTACTAAAGTGTGATGGATGAAGACTTTAAAAGCTTAAAGAATCTGCATGTAAGTATTCTATACCAGCTTAAGCTTCCCAGTACCAAAATAAACAGGAAACTTTATTCTCAATAGGCTATTTGTAAATAGAGCAATCATTTTAGAATGTAATGTAATCACATCAATTTGTTTTTTATAAAAGTGAGAAAATGTGTCTGTAATATACACTGAAAGTTAATACAGTGTCAAGTGCAGCTGCCATTTGCCAAAAGCTTCTGTTTAATACAGTTTTAAAAGTATAAAGTGGGTTGATATTTACCAGAAAAACAAACTCAGGCTTCTTGCTGTTGAGAGAGGAAGGTGACAAACAGAGTGTAGTGGTGGTGTCTTCTGAGCTCTGAGAGGAGGGGTGCCGAAACGTCTGTCCAGTTACCCTGTTATCATACAGCTGTTCCTCAAAGTCTGCAAACACGCAACAGTGGCTAGGATTAGCATTACCATTATCTAGCACTAGCACTACTAGTAGTTTTATAAAGAGAAGCAGTTGAACCAACGAAACTTTACAAACTAGGCACCCTCTTTCTCTCTCTCTCTCTCTCTCTCTCTCTCTTCCTCTCTCTCTCTCTCTCTCTCTCTCTCACACACACACACACACACACACACAAACATTGGTTCTTGTAAACAGCAACATTACCATTTTACTCATTTCCAAACATCCCATTAAAGTCCTCCACCCCATCCCTGTGGCAATTCAAACCCCCCAAAACACCTCTTAATCCCCCCAGCCACACTATGTGTACAAATACAAATACAAATACACACACACACACACAAATCCAACTTTTCCCTTCCTCCTGCTCTCTCTCAATCTTAAACCTCAGACGGTGTGTGCGTGTGTGT
The DNA here is from genome assembly GCA_037974385.1 of Arnoldichthys spilopterus. Classification (NCBI taxonomy): domain Eukaryota; kingdom Metazoa; phylum Chordata; class Actinopteri; order Characiformes; family Lepidarchidae; genus Arnoldichthys; species Arnoldichthys spilopterus. The sequence continues at coordinate 167,140 of JBBPDA010000013.1, forward strand.
GTTGGGGGTGGTGAACTTGATTCCTCTGAGCAGAACGGGGATGCCGCAGTCTCAGAGTTGGGTTGCCTAGCGATGGCAGCTGCTCCGAGACAATAGAATGCCTCTTGAGTCAATAATAGCCCCCAACCCAAAGCCCCCAAGGCTTGCCCCACCATACATACTGGGGCAACACTGCACCCAAGTCTCTGACATAACACCGTGAGAAAAAAAAGAGTAGGACAAACACTAAGTCACTTAAGACTTATTGGCTCTTTGAGCATGCTGCCAATTACTTCTAATTGACCTATGTCTATGTAAACGTACAGCTATTACAGCAACCTTATACTTTATAACTACAGGGTTAACCCCTTAAACTACAGGCTTATTGTTAGGTTAATCATTTAAAGACTAATGGTGTAGTTGCGAAGTTATGAAGGTGAGCAACTCTAGTGTGACCCACAGATACAGAGTCTGGCAGCTCAAGACTAATGGTCAGACCTTATTCACAAAAGGCTGATGTGGACTAAGGTCTTAGCCAACCTTAGCTTAATGTGATTATTCTTTTTTCAAAAGAAAGGAGAATGGATATATAGATGTTTTACTCACAATTGTTCAATATGATTTTTAGACTTGAGTGTTCATAAATGACCAATTTCAATTTGTGTGATGAAGCTGTAGTTACACGTGCTTGTATATTCATACTGGCTGCCATAGTAATGATGCATTAGTGAATATGATGACTGGAGAGTGGAAGAAAAAAGCAAATGGTCACATTTATGAGCTTAGATGTACGCACTTTAACAATAACTAGCAGAACAAACATACAATCAATAATATTCCTTTTAACAACAGCACGCAAACTAAAAGTTTCTATGTAAAATCAAATCTTTCTGGTAATTACCTGAAATTAAATCATGTGGATTTTCAGCCTAGAGGCCAGTAATTACAAAGTCCTGGACTGAAAAATGGACTGGAAAATTAAAGGTTTGAATATGGAGACCTAGTGCATTGCAGTAGTGCATTGGTGGCCTAGTGGGTAGAACTTTGTCCTTGTGAATAGAAGGCTGAGGGTTCAAGTCCTGGCCCAGGTACCACTAAGGTACCCTTGAAAAAGGTACCGTCCCATGACACTTCTCTCCAGGCACTGATAGTTTCCTGCTGCTCCACATGTGCATGAGTGATGGGTTAAATGCAGAGGTTACATTTTGTTTGGTGTACTTTGTGTGTGATTGAGTGCGTTCAAAGTGACATCACTTTTGACTTACTTATAGAACTCTTCTAAATGTCTTGGTTCAGTCCAGTGCAGGAGACTGCACCCAACCCCAGTTCTGACTTTTTGGGAGGGGCTCACTGTCACAGGTTTGTTTTCACACAGCAGAATTTCTTCAGAATCAAGGATCGATTGCACTCTTCTTTATGTCACCTGTGTGCAATCAGTTAATGGTTCTGAAGAAAATCTGCTGTGCAAAGTGTAAAACTGTAGATTATAATGTTTTTACAGTGTTAAATAATAAGAACAATGCTTTTTTGACAGTAAATGGATATGGAAAGAGAATATCTTTTCTTATTGCTGCAGTTACTGCATTTGTGGCATATACTTGTACAGGAATCTGCAACCAGAAGCTATTCTCACTGAGAAGATGTGTAGCCATGATGGAAGGTATGTGGTGAGTGTTTATTGTGACACAGTGCAAGCCCTTGCACCACTTTCCTGTGTCTTTTCTTGTCATTACAATTCTTAAAACAGAGAGTAATGCAGCACTGGGAGCAGATAGGTTTCACACTCACCACAGGCCACACCAGGGTTTCTAGATTGTTTCAAAAGAACCATAGATTTGTTCTCTAGACCACCTCTAGGCTTGAAAACAACTTTCATACTGAAGTAAATGCCCTCCAGAAAAATGCCCCAATGTGGGAACACCCATAGAATATCTAGGAGCTTAGTCTGGCTATTGTGTGCATGTAAACATAGTCACTGTTTCTGAAGCTGTTACAGATCCCAGTTTTCAAAGATTAACATGTAGGTTTAAACCCCATCAGGACAAGGCTAATAACACCCAGCAAAAGTTGCTGCAGCATATGGCTAAAAGGAACACCCAGTGAATAGAGATGCACATTGTATGTGAAGTGTACGAAGGGAACAAAAGCAAGGTAATATAAATAAATAATCAAGATCAATTATTTCAAAATGTATCAAACACATATGACCCGTTACATGAATTTGCTTATGGTACACATAAAACAGAGTTAGCATTAAAGATTAAGGTTAGTGATTATTTGTCACTGTTAACACACTACAGCACAGCGCACAGTGCACCACAACAAAATGTGACCTCTGCATTTACTGCATCCATGAAACAGCAGTGGGCATCTGATGTAGGCAGTGCATGGGGAGCAGTGCTTGGGGATGGTACTTACGCTGACCTGGGATTTAAACCGACGACTTTCAGGTCACAGTGGCAACTCCCTAACCATTACACCACCACTGCCCTTACCTCTACATAGAAAAGCAATGAACAGGCACAGATAGTAATGTTTGGTCCTGTGAAAGAATATAACATTGTTTTCCCCATTATTATACAGTATTATCATTAGAAAGTGTTCCCTGAGGGTCCCCTGCCAGACCTGGGCACTTAGACTCGTCCTAAATCTCCCCTTACAGTGCCCCTGGCAATTAATGTCCACAAATTTTCACATTGTAAGTCAAACAACTGTCTTTGTTCATTAGAATTCATATTTGGATTATCCCTTGTACTCTTGGATGTACACGTTCATTACAGTTATTACAAGTCCTAAGATCACAAGGATCTCTGTACAGCTGGACCCATGTGACCTATCTCACTAGAAGAGTAACACCATCACAATGGCAATGGTAATAAGCATCTGTATGCATGGTAGTCCTCACTTTACGCCAGCCAAACAGCTGTCTAACAAGACCAAACTATTCTATCCACCAGCCCCCAGGCTCTGCATTCCATCTCAAACCCCCTCTAATCCCCCTTTAATGAACACAAGCATCCTAATCACTCCAAACCTTCTCTTCTCAACTAAAATCTCTGGACTGAGTTTACACCAATTAAGAGTGTTCCATGAGGTTGCTCAAGACATACCTCAGTACTCACTGACACTGCAGAAGACAGCTCAGAGTACAGCTGTGTAAATGTACAGCTGTGCAAGTTCAAAAGCTCCAGTCAGTATTAGGTATACACTGATCTTGCTGATATCCATTCTGATATTTGATATGTTTTTTATTGACCTTTTTTCATTAAAAGATTAACAATAAAGCTCATTAAATATGTGGTAGTCCTAACTGGTTCACAAGAGTTTTAAAATTAACAATGTACAAATAATCCATATAGTAGCAAAAGTAGCTTGTTTTGAATTGTTTTTGTTGTGTCATAAAAAACACATTAGCATATATCCATAAGGTAGCTACTCAGAACAGGGCACATTTGCACATATAACAGCAGTGACTGTTCAGATGTAAGGTGGAAAAAGAGGTTGGAAATAGTCAAGTTAAGATTTATCAACAGAATTATAACCGTCATTAATTCATCATGTTAAAAAGGAAGAAAAAATGTACGTATGGGCCCTTAAAAATTCAAAATTAAAAAATGATTTGGGATCGGCGTTGTTTGCATGATAATTTGAGCTAGGAACAACACATCAGCTCTAAAACTACAAAAGAGAAAAAAAAATACAAAAAACAGTTAAGATAAAAAAGGCCTCTAAAAAATATAAGCTGCAGGATATGTGCTGTATAACTTCATAAACACCATGACTAAGAAAATGTATGGAACATGGATTGTGTCCCACGATACCATGCGTATAAGTTCATCAGTTATATCTGTGCTTATACCAGTTCAGCCAAATCAATTGCATTACTAGTAAATTAGTATCTTTGGTACATTCTACAACGAGCAAACCTCGCAATTCAGAAAGAAAGCATTAACTCACCAAAAGTCAATACACCCGGGTTCTTCCTTTCTGAAACTGAAGAGTTGGCTTTGAAGACCTTGCACACCACTTCAAAGGATGCTTACACACTAGTGTGTGTTTGGGTTTTAGTCTCTTCATGTGTTTGTATGTGTGGGCATTTTGGACACACCCTCCCCTCTGTTCCTGACCTGGCTCCGGCCACTCAGCGACTGAACACTGCTAGGACACAGACATCTCCATTCCGATCAGCCAATCAGAAGGCTCGTGCAGACACGCAGACAGCCACTCATGCGTGCGAGTCCCACAGCAGCCATGAATAACCTCAAAGCATCTCCCCTAACAAGATGCACCCCCGAAAGCAAGGCATTTATTAAATATGGGTCAGTCTTTTTCTTGTGTAGCCACAGAAGGAACAGGACTGGAGGAGAGAAACAATGCTTCTTTTCTTGTTCATGGTCATTTTGTTTGTGCCCATTTTTGTTTTTCGTTTGCCTCCTTTCTTTGCAGCCCTTGTTCATGATTGAACATTCACAATTGATCAGCATTAGGGAAGGGGGCAAACTGACCGGCGGGGAAAAGGGTCAAATAATAACAAGTTTCTGCATGCTATCTACTTCAGTTCATCCAAACAAAAATCTGGGTGTCCATGGGAAACTGTATTTTATGTTAAAGGAACAGTTCAGTGTTTTGGAATCTACTCTCTGTTATCTTTTCATGTAGCATGTGCTCAGTCACCATCAGCAAAACATTGACTTGTTACCCATTGACTCACAACAAACCTACAGCAGGGTAAGTAAGCAAGTGCTTGACTTAAAGGAATAGTTAGTGAAAAAATCTAAGTTACACAGGCAGCACAATTAAATGTAGTCAATTAGCAAAGACATGTCCAGCAAAGAAAGAGTGCAGATAGTTCCTTTTTTGTTTAGCACTGGAACTAATACTAGGCTAATGGTCCTAACAAACTTTTTAACATATTTTATCATTTTTCTTTTAGTGCTATTTTTACTTTTCTGTAAAATTTTAATTTATGAATTTGATGATTTGCGCAATTTTATCTGTTTATTCTAATTTGTTCTTTTATCGGATGCTTGATTTATGTTTTGTTTTATAATTTATTTTTCTTACTGCTTATTTATACATTAATCCATGTTCATTTGTGTAAATGCTCGCTTACACTGTAAATGAGTGTCACCCTCAATGTGCTCCATATTCTTGATCTAATATTTGTTTGAATCCAGCAACGTGCTACAGATACAGCAGATGGAGATGACAAATGTATTTTTAAAACATCTCTGTCCACACTGTTGGCTCCAAAAGCTTATTAACAAAGCTTGGCACTAAAGGGAACACGTTATCAGAACATACACAGTACTGCATGTTCATGTTAAAAATAAGCAACACACACCCACACACATATTTATGTTCCACCTTCACAAACATTACTTTCAAAAGCTTCCCAGAGGTCACCAGGATCTCTGGTCATACCTAGAAAGAGGGCAGATAAGCTCAACACCGAAAGACACTTTGATCTTTCATTCGTTGTACTTGATCAAGGCACTACTGTAAGTGCATTCAAATGAGTATCTCGCAAACTAAAGTAAACAAAAGTGAATCATTTGCTTCCCATGAGCAATATGAGAGCTACTAATGGTCTGCAAATAAAAGTGAACAGTTGGAGGATACACTGCAGTACAAACACACACAGTAAAATAGGATCAAACAGACTATTAGGTGGTTAGTTCCTTCCTACTGTTAAACAAACAACAGGCAATGTAAATCCATTTAAAACCTTCTGGATGTATGAGAATATAATTTTTCATCTACAGTACAAAAACTTTGAACTCTAGGCTCTTTATTCAGTTTTTAACGCTTTAATGCAGAGGAAAAATTGGGTATTACTGTCTAGTAATTTAGTTTTCTTTCATAACTTTTTCTTTTTTAATTTTTTTTTGTTTTTTGTGTGGTAAAATTCACATTTTGAACAAACACTCATGTAAACAAAATTATAATTTATTCCTCATTAGGGTTTTTGATTGTTACTCTGATAAACAACGTGAATGCTTGATTGTTTCCTCTGTCCTGGAAGTCGCTTTGGATAAAAGCGCCAGCCAAATGATTAAATTTAAATGTAAATGTAAACAAAAAAACAACGTATACTAAGCCCTTAGTAATAGTGAGGGGGAGTATGGGCAAAAATTGATATCATGGTATAATTTCTGACAGATTTGGTATATATCATGGTACAGCAAATTGTTTCTTTTTCCAAACAGACGACTATTAAATAACAGTATGTATATTAATGTAGGTTAACAGCTGCTTATTTTTCTATAAATAATTCATAATTTTGGGGGGAGAACAAATCAGAAAAATTATCAGGTAAACAATCATTACTGCTTTTCTTTGTAGAACATGTCTTCATTGTAAATTGTAATGATTCAAAAGCCAACTAAAGTAGGCTAAACGACTCTAGACTGAGTATACAGTTATATCGTAAAAGGACGTTTCAGTGAGGTCTGAGGATGTGTATGACTAAGGTAAATTATGTAGTAGGTAGTTAGTTAGTTTATTCTTTGTCCCAAAGGGGCAAAATGTGTGCAGCAGGAAAACATCACATAAAAACATAAAAAACATACAACACAGACCATATAACAATATTAACACAGAGCAAAGAAGCAGCTTCTGCTGAGGGTAGAGTTTAAATGTGGGCACACATGCAGATTATTAGGGGGTAAAACACACCTAAGGATGAAGACAGTTTACTCAGATTCAACTTTTTGAAAGAGGCTGCTTGTAGTTTACAGAAAGAACACAGTTCTCAGCAGGTAAGGAGCTGGGAAGCCCATGTTGCTGTATAAGTGAAGCTGAGCAAGAAAAAGAGGACCCCCCCCCATACCCCTCCACTGCACAAACAACTGCTCATATTAGTAAAACTTTCTAACAGCTGTGCACTTCAGCTCTACTTATTTAACTGGCACTGGGTGTAATTAAAAGGCTTAAAAAAATTATAACAATACCTTTCCAGCTACCTTTCATTTATAAATGACACATCCCAAAATACAGCACTTATTACTTATTTAGATCACATATTTCTGCATATAGGAGCATGAGAATAGAACTGTTTATGCTCATTCTGCTGAATACCACACACAGACAGACACATACACACACTGACCACCCACTCCTCTCTTAAGCAACAGCTGCCCTTTGGATATGTTACAGGGGAAGGCAAAAACTGTAGCAAAGACTTAAACACACACACACACACACACACACATACACACACACACACACACACACACACACTCAAACTGAGCATGAATAACATCTGCTCATCCTTCACAATTATGCATTAATGTGTAGAGAGGAAAGAATGGACTGAAAGAGAGAAGAGGAAAGGAGAGAAGCAGGGAGGGAGCATGCACACACACACACACACACACACACACACACACACACACACACACAGAAGCGTCAGGAGGTATCTGCATTGATATATTCATTCAGTGAAGTGTAAGAGCAAAATGAACAGAGAAGAGAGCCTGTATTCCCCCCAATCAACATATATCTGATTGATCACAGAGAAGGGTAAGAGTATGAGTCAGAGCGAGAGAGAGAGCGAGAAAGAAGCAGAATGGAGGGAAAACAGATTACAAGGAGAAACAGCAATACAAGCACTGTCTCAGACAGACAGGAATATTTATATACTCATACGAGCATTGGAGACGCGCGTGCACAGACACAAACATTCAAGGGTAAAGAAACAAAATCAAAATATGCAACATAATCTGAACATATGATACAGCTGAAGGATCGAGCCCACTGTCAACAACAGACTCGTCACACACACGCACACACACCCTGCGGCTGGACTCTCATACCTTGTAGCAGGCTCTGGAGGTTGAGCTGAGCCTCCTGGTGCAGCTCCTGCACGCACTCCGGCCTACTCCACGAGCCGAACACATTCACATGCTGTTGCCATGACGATTGGAAGTGGGCCGTTCGCTTGCTCTCTGAGTCCAAGTTAGTGGTGGCTGGCAGAGAGAGAGAGAGAGAGTGAGAGAGAGAGAGGAAGAGAGAGAGAGAGAGAGAGAAAGGGAGGGACACAGCAAAAGAGGGAGAGAGATGAGAGAGGGCGGACGAGAGGGAGGAGAGAGAGAAAGATACATAAATACAAATTTATGACATTTGCATAGCTAATATCAGCAGACGAAGGGAAGGATAATCCTGGCGTTTGGCAGAGAGGTAGCAAGATCTGACACGGCCAGCTTCACAATAAAAGAGCTGCATTACTGGAACCAGAATAATTCATTTATCATGACTGTGATGTGTTTATCTGCAGGGTTGGGGAAAAAAATCAATGTACAGTAGATATAATTCATTATATATGGAATTTCAGTGTTTTTTGGTTCTAGGGGAGAAAAAAGAACTTTATTTCTAGGTTCACCAACAACATTTCTTCTATGGCAGCACTAAAGACCTTTTTTCAGAACCTTTTCAGAACCTTGAGCATGAGAAGTATATAACACAGCTGTTACATGTTCTAATATTTTAGTACTACCCATTTTGAGCTGTAAATTATCAGCTGCAAATAGTGATGAGGATGGGCTCTGCAGTGGACTACACTTAAACAGCTGAACCATCAATTCTCGTCTATGTAATAAAGACGACAGTAAACAATGCTGTACAGATGCACGTTGGCTAATCACTTATCCATTTTGGGTCGCAGGGCAGCTGGAGCCATTCCCAGCTGACTATGGGCACAAGGCAGGGTTCACCCAGGACAGGAGGCCAACCCATCACAGGGCACAGAGACAGACAACCATTCACACACACCTATGGGCAATTTGGTGTATTCAATCAACTTTAACCACAAGCCCTTGGAGAGTGGGAGGAAACAGGAACACCCGGAGGAAACTGACGCAAAAACGAAGAGTTTGCAAAACGTTTTAGTTTGGCAAAATATCCAATTTACACAATTCCCCTTTACTCCGGACGTTATTAATCAGTTTAATGAGTGCTTCTTGAGTTTTCCACTGGATCTACAAATCTAATGTCCTTAACAGCTAATGGAATATGCACCAAGATGTGCACCAACTGCATGCATAAATCATCACATACTCATTTCAAAGTCTGTCAGGATAAGTAATAGACATGTTTATGTGGTTTCCGATACTTTATAACATTATCTCTTAAAAAGGACTACATAGAACATCACATAGCTATAAATATTAATAACAACCATACTAAATTGTGAATTTTGCATACACTTTTGTCCATTTTACAGCTATAGCAATGCCTCCATTCCTTGTTAGCTATGTTATCCATACATTTCCATTGCATAACACAAACCCTAGGCACTAAATACACTATATGTCTTAAGGTATATAAATGACCTTTCTAATCAGTCTACTTTATGGTAAACTCACTGATAAATACACATAAATTTGTTTTGTCTTATAAATTTATATTGTTTTTACTTTGGAGGACTAAAATTTAACAGGACAGTACCCTTTTCAGACAGTATCCCCCCCCTCCCCCCCGTGGAGCAGTGGAACAGTGTCCTCTGGCATGAGGGAGCTCCATCCTACACCTCTGTGATAAGGTGGAGAGGAGTTTGTAATGCATAACTAGTCATCCAACACCAGTAGCTGACATCACTAATGCTCTTGTGGCTGAATGCAAACAAAATCACACAGAATGAGGGGAGCCTGTATGACTGTAATAGGGAGGGGCAGCTGTGATAGCATGGGCTGGAGTTCTTGGAGGGTACTGCTTTACACTAAGATAAGACTGAGTTAAAGGACTGAGGCACAAGTAGGAGATGAGTTGGGGGAGGGTGCAAAGCTTAGCCTGGGAAACGGAAGGTAAGGATGAAAATGTATAGGGTATTGGAAGAAGGAAGAGCTTCAGGCATCGTTCCATCTATTCTGCAAGCTCCTTCCAAACTTTAGTCATTTCATAACCCTATTAAGTTAAAAGTACAATGATTTATCTTTTATTCTTTCCACGTGCTGAGGCAAGATTATCCTTAGCCCCTTATCATTAGGGGGTAGAGAGAGAGAGAGAGTGAGAGGAAGACAGAGAGAGAAAGAGAGAGAGAGAGAGAGAGAGAGAGAGAGAGAGAGAGAGAGAGAGAGAGAGAGAGAGAGAGAGAGAGAGACACACACACACTGTATATATTCATGTTTAGTATTTAATGTTATATTTTACCTTTTGAGCTGAGAGTGTAGGTAGGTAGTGATGCGAGTGGCCTCCTCCAACTGCCTCAGCAACACATTCCTCTTCTCCTGCTGCAGTATCCTGCACAACACATTGTCACAGGTTTAACGGTTATGCATGTAGTCAAGGTGTGTGTGTGTGTGTGAGTGTATGTGAGTGAGTGATTGTCATTGTGAACACACCACAGCACAGCACACAGTGCACCACAATCAAATGTGACCTCTGCATCGAAACCCATTTGTACAGGAGCAGTGGGCAGCAACTGGGGAGCAGTCCTTAGGGATGGTACAATGCTCATGGTACCTTCAGTGATACTTGGGATTTGAACTAGCGACCTTCAGGTCACAGGGGCAACTCCCTAACTGTTACGCCACCACTGTCACTGATGTAGTGTATTTGTACAGTTATTTGTGGTGTGAACTTATTGTTTGCATCAAACTTTGCACAATTTGTGGCTGTTTATTTATTTATTTATCGGCCCGAACCCAAAGCCCAGGTATCGGATCGGTGCTCAGTATCGGCCCAAACCCAAAGCCCAGATAATGGATCGGTGCTCAGTATCGGCCCAAACCCAAAGACCAGGTATCGTATCGGTGCTCAGTATCGGCCCAAACCCAAAGCCCAGGTATCGTATCGGTGCTCAGTATCGGCCCAA